>JAOUQW010000025.1:9632167-9669644 GCA_028565825.1 Olivaichthys viedmensis | reverse complement strand
GAGAAACAGCCACAGAAGAAAACATACAGTTGGAAATGAACTGCTTACTTTTATAATATCACTTTTAGGACACGTGCGTTGTTTTGTTGAATTGATACGGAATCTAAAGAAATGTATTGTGTCATAAATCATACGTTCATTCAGAGCCTTTTCCAACATCAAGTGACGCCCGAGTCATTTCGCCACAAGCTTTCGGAAACGGGTGTAAAAGTTAAAGAACATGGGATCTTAAACGTCCGAATATGGCTGGAAATATGAACATTTGAATCGTAGTTGTAAAGTGTGTGTGTGTGTGTGTGTGCAGGACTGCGATCATGTGAGTCAGACGGCGGAGGAGTTTTACACGGTCAGGTGTCAGGTGGCCGACATGAAGAACATCTACGTGAGTCACTCCTACATACACATACTCTTCTACACTGCACTGTCCACTCCTCCATCACGTCAGTGTGTGTGTGTGTGTGTGTGTGTGTGTGTGTAGGAGTCTCTGGACGAGGTGACCATTAAAGACACGCTGGAAGGAGACAACATGTACACGTGCTCTCAGTGTGGGAAGAAAGTGCGCGCTGAAAAACGGTACCTCTTCCTCTTCCTCATTCGGCGCGGCTTTGATCTGCTCTCGAGAACTTTACAGTGAATTTATAAAGCTTTTTTTAATGAGTGTTCTCTGTAGTTTTGGGTTTCATACGCTTTCCCCGTGCTCCGCTTATCTGCAGAGCGTGTTTCAAGAAGCTGCCGCGCATCCTGAGCTTCAACACCATGCGTTACACGTTCAACATGGTCACGATGATGAAGGAGAAGGTGAACACGCACTTCTCCTTCCCGCTGCGCCTCGACATGACGCCCTACACCGAGGACTTCCTCATGGCCAAGGGCGACAGGAAGGAGGGTACGCCTCACGCCGATCCCGCATTAGTACCGAAGCATGCCGTGGCCACGGACAATCGATCATTTAAGAAAATCAAAGAAACGAGTGAAAACTGGCACAGCGGGTACACGCTGAAGTTACGCAAATAGGAATTAAGAGCCTAAACACACGCTCTGGGTGTTCCTGGGGTTCCGGAAACCGCGGAGAGGACCAGGACAGTAAAGGGTGTGGGGTCGACCCCCGTTTCTGCAGACGACTGCATGTTTTGGGAATGAATATCGGTACTGCGTGGTGAACTCATGAATAAAATCATAACGGCATATTACACACAATAAAGCCATCGATAATATAAAAGACTCCTCGATTTTTAACGCTTGTCAAATCGTTAGCACTGTGCAAAAGTCTTGGCACGCTAAATATTTGAATATACAGGTTTTTTTTGTACGTTTAGATAAATTTTAGATGTTTATTTGACATCTTCTGCGTTAGTGTGTCATTAGAAATGTGTGTACGTCATTAAAGAAAGTAAGATATTCAGCACTAGAGCACTTTTTTTAGATTAAAACAGAATCAAGGCTGTTCTGGGATTTTACCTGCAGAAACAGAAGCAAGCGAGAACCAAAGTTCTGCAGAAGAACCGTGCCAAGTTCTCCAAGATTCTTGGAACAACCTACCAGCCGATTTCCTTATAAAACTGCACGACAGTGTGTCTAAGAGAACTGATGCAGTTTTAAAGGCAAATGCTGCGAAACACCAACACACTGATTTGTTCATAGCATTATTTTTTAAAAGCATGACCGTGCCTCAGACTTTTACACACTACTGTGTGTATCATCGCAGTGTCACTTGTGGAGTTCTGGCGGATGAGAGGCTTGTGCAGTCGCTCTGATTAAATGAGTGCTCTGGTTTAATTGCATCATTGAAACAATGTGTGTGCGATCTATTAAATCTGCATGGCCGCTCTCAATCAGAGCTTGCTGACCCTCTGAGACTCACGGCCAGGCCATGTTTTTTTTATTCTGCTCAGTCAGGCTTGTGGGATGATGATCCCTCGTTCAGGCGTGTAAGCAACCGAAGGAGAATAAAAATGTGACCTGGACTTGGACTTGTTCTAATCTTGTCTTTTCCCTCATGTTCAGTCTTCGAGCTCGTCTCAGGAGCGTCTGCACCAGCTGCCCTTCCAGCCCACCATGGACGAGCTGCACTTCCTTTCCAAACACTTTGGCAGCACCGAGAGCATGACGGACGACGACGGACGCCGGTCACCGCACGTACGGCCGCGCTCCAGGAGCCTCAGGTATACACACACACACACATGTATCACTATATCCATTAACTTATATATTACTGTAGCTAAGGTTACTAGTGCTTTCAAATTCTTTTACAAATTGCATTTGAACTTTAATTACTTTAGTATTTAAATGCATTTGAATATTAACGAGTCTATAATGTCATACAGCCACATACAGAGTGAACGTTAGCACTAGCACTACACTGAGTTTATATCACATCAACCACAGAAAGTGAAAATTATGTCACTTTCTTAAGCAAAGAAAATCATGATTTTTATCATAAACATTAATGTTTCAAGATTAATTTTATTTATTCACGCACAGTAATGTTTTCTCCCCCAAAACACAGTGAAGCCAAATCCCAATAATGGCTAAATCTGTAGACCCTACGTTAGCGCGCTATATGCTCAATAGAACGTCGTTTTGAGATTCAGCCACAGAAAAAGAGTGACTCCAATAACAGCCTGTTGGAAATTAACTATTTATATGTAATATCATTTTAAGGAGACATACTCTGTTCTTTTTTTAACTTTTTTATATTTAATTAGAAAATTGGTACATAATAAAAAATAAATATGTGAAAATTAAGTTTGCCATAAATGTCCTGCATTTATTCAGAGCCATTTTTCTTCCATCTAGTGAGACATGGGTTATTTAGCCAAAAAAGGTTCGGAACTTAAATTAGGTGATTAAAATTGTTGAGGTGCATTTTTGGCCTTCGAATGCAAAATCGTAAGAAAATTGGAATAGTATTCGAACAGTGAAATTCACTCGGACAATCCTCAATCATGCCGACATCTTCACCCTTTATCTTTATCCTCAGTACCCAAAAATAATCAAATTTTTCTAATAAAAGCTGCATTGTTTGTAAAAACTTAAAAAAAAGCCCTTTTCTTCATGGGAACCAGCCAAAAGTACCCACAATGTCAAAACTATCATGTATTCTTTTCATCCTGTGAACATTTGGTCCTCACAAAGTACTAAACACGCCCACACACACACACTCCCCTTGTTATAGCCAGTTTTCTGGAGGCTCTTGCACTCTAATGGCAGCTTCAGTGGGGCCTCATGACAGCTGTGATGAGCTATTGTATAGCACTCCATACACACACACACACACACTCCTGCTCTATTAGCATTGAGATTTTCTCAATTCCATGCAAATGAGGTATGACGCCATAAAGCCACAAATCCACACCCACAGGAGACAAGGCATGGTCGCAGTTGCCTCGCACACCCACAAGAGACAAGGCATGGTCGCAGTTGCCTCGCACACCCACAGGAGACAAGGCATGGTCGCAGTTGCCTCGCACACCCACAAGAGATAAACTGCTGCTTGCGTGAACGCAGGATCAGTCGTCATCCTTTCTCTCGTTCTCTCTCTCTCTTTGTTTTCAGTCCGGGACGCTCGCCCTCCTGCTACGACAATGAAATCGTCATGATGAACCATGTGTATAAGGAGCGGTTCCCAAAGGTCAGACAAGCACACACACACAGCTGCATGTCTGACCATGCTCAATGAATCTCAGCTACACACCCACACACACACACACACACACTTCTCTTAAACCCATGTTCAGTAATTCACTTGCAGTTCTTCATATCAGAAGAATGAGTAAAGCTGTTCTCAGGCACAGACGCATTTCCTCCTTAAACATTAGCCCTAAGCTAGTGTAAGAAGATACAGACCGTCTAACATTCCAGAGAACTCGTAGCAAAAAGTCCTGCTTAAGATCAACTTTGCTTTCTGTCCCAATAAATAATACATTTAAGAAACCTCAATGAAGGATGAATAAAGAATCGCTGAATCCAGAATTCTTTCTCATAAACCCCTTGTTAGGAAAAAAGTGGACATTTCATTTTAGGACGTCCTTTAGAGAAATGAGAATAGCCTTATGTACCTTCCTGCACTGACAGACTGAGATGTTTCTCCTGAACGGCCCTGAGATGAGAAATCACTGAGAACTCACTATAACATAAATCATAACAGAGATCTATCGAACAAAATCATGAGATTTTACCTCTTTGTTATTGACACATTATTCTGCATAGAGTATATATTATAAGCATAGTTTGCTAATTATGGATGTAGTAATATTTTAAAGCGTATATATTTTGACCAGAGTGAGACAATTCAAGGGGTTGTGTCTCAACAGCAGGTATTTCAGAAATAAAAGATGATGGATAAAATCTCAAACTGATTTTAAACAAGATTTATCTACACTAGTGTCGTCATATTTTATGAGCAGTCATTATTCTATTTACTAAACTCTTCTACAATGTGGTAGATGTAATATATCTAATATAAACCTCACACCTAAAGCTCTTTTTACATGTTTAGTTTGGTATTTAAAGTATTTTGGGGAAAATGTTTAAAAGTCATTTAAAAAGTGAAATGATAAAAATGTAATGATAAAGGAGAAATGACTCTACATAGATAATTCCAGTTTATTATTTAAGATTTGATCACCGCTTTCCCAAAAAACAGATGCATTCTAGGTATTAATGTTTATATTAACATCACTCTCGATGCTATAAAACTTTTCATAGTCATTTTGGAGTCATCATTCTGGACACATGTTTTACAGCTTTCTACAAATGATTTGAAACCTAAAAAATCATATTACAATCATTTTATAGATGATCTGAAACTAAATGGAGTTTATATCACTGATAAACACTGAATCCACACTTTTGAACGCTAGTGTATGTCTAGGAGACGTAAATGAGATGAAGAGGAAATTTGATGAAGAATACAGGCTCACAAAGCAGGTTAAAGTTAGTTTTATGTTTTTTGTTGAATTTGTAGGCGTTGCATTCCTGCAAAATGCGGTGGTAAGGCTTCATGTGTCTCGGAGGAAGCACATGTTCGCCCTCACACGCCTCGATTGCTGGCTGTCGTGCGATAGCAGAGAATATTAGCTAGTGTGGTGGGAATTGGCGACGACTAAAATTTGGAGAGAAATAAAAAGTGTGGAATCAGTGTTTTCAGTGATATAAACTCCGTTTAGTTTCAGACCCATCTATAAAATGATTGTAATCTGATTCTAGTGTTGATGCACTTTAGCTTTCAGATCATTTGTAGAAATCTGTAAAAACATCATGTGTCCAGAACGATGACTCCAAAATGACTTCATTATGTAATTTCAGCGTTGCCTTTTTGAACCTTGAGGTCATTTCATTTGTTTATGGTTCATGGTTTGACCCATCCTTGTCTGTACGTCGCGAGCAGGCCACGGCTCAGATGGAGGAGCGCCTGGCTGACTTCATCCAGTCGTACACGCCGGAGAACGTGCTGCCGCTGGCCGATGGCGTCCTGAGCTTCATTCACCACCAGATCGCCGAGCTGTCCCGAGACTGCCTGACCAAATCCCGCGAGGGCCTCATTACCACCGTCTACTTTTACGACCTGCAGGAGAACCTGGACAAACTCCTGCAGGATGTGAGCGTGTGCATTATACACTAATCCTGTATGTGAGCGCTAACAGAAGTTGGACAGGGTGGATCATTTGCCAGCTCGTCGTGCGATATAGAATTTGAATTTGTATTTGTATTCACACACACTTCTTTCTCTTATCAGGCGTACGAGCGATCAGAGAGTTCTGAGCTCACCTTCGTCACAGAGCTGTCCAAGAAACTCCTCATCATCATCTCTCGGCCCGCCAGGCTTCTGGAGTGTTTGGTTAGCACGTTTCCTCTCCTTACACACACACACACACACACACACACACATATATATAGTACATGTGTCTGTATTAAATTCTCATATTATCATATTTCATAACTTTATCACTGTTTTTTAAATATATTTTTGTATATTAAACCTACAGAAAATAATGAACTACACGTTTACGTTCAGTACATCAGTTCTCATCAGACAGAAAAAATAACTCGTCACACTTCACACTCCGTGTCATTATACGTCGTCGGCTGTAGCTTTCTGTGCGTGTGTTTACTTCTAACACGTTGTATCTTAGTTCTTCAGCTCATTCTTTCCCTCACTGACCGATTCGAGTCAGTCTACAGGAAGTAAACCACATCCGTGCGCTCAGATTGTCGTTCTTGTCCTCCTGCCGTTGGAACCGGGCCTCCCCCCCCTTTCCATGGTTGCCATGGTTAACCCAAGACCTTTCTCCTAAAAAGAGACGTCCCTGTGTGGGAAGCTTTCAGAGGGAAATTTGATCTCTCTGTGGGATGATGGTCCTGTCAATCTCCTAAAGCTTGTCATTCAATACTGTGGAAAAAAATCCCACGCTTTTGTTTTCTTTTTCTTCTTTTTTTTCTTCTTCTTTAAAAGAATACTTTTTCTAAGAAATATGAGAAGGGCTTATATAAAAAAAAATGGTTCAAGCTCCTGAGTAGGTTTCACCCTATTGTCAGGAGATCGCAAGTGCGAATCTACAGCCGCCCAATAGTCCTGCTCTCTGGGTGAGAATGGCGGTCTTCCTCTCTCCCCTGTCCATCAGTAGTTTAAACATGTCCTATGATGTTGCACGAGCAGCAGTTTGAAAAGATGCGGTGGCTGGCTTCATGTGTTGGAGGAAGCACGTGTTTGCCTTCGCCCTGAAGGTGCGATACAAGGATGATGCGGGAATCATTTCTGGAAATATCCGAGGGCTAAGCACTCTCCAAATGGAAGCATGCTAGCTGGTGTACATGAGCTTTCAATTATAGTTAATGTTAGCATTTTCACAGTAGCATTGCCTTGCCTCTCTTACTGCTTCCTGACTGCTTCCTGGTAGGTCCCGGGAATAAGTTAGACCTCAGGGAGTTTATTTATGAAAGCAGCATGGTCCATAAACACAATATCGGATATATTACTATTTATTAATTATCCGAAATCTCGTCAGGTTAGCTCATGTTAGTTGGCTAACAAAATCTTTGAAATGACATGTGCATATATGAATGTCAATGACCTTGAAGACTTCCATATATGGATTTTAAAAAACACGTGTGGTGGACATATGATTAAGACACGGGCACTGGAGCATAGGACCCCGAAAAAAGATAAGCTTGTTTTCTTGAACATTTCAATGTAGGAACATGGGGTTGACCCCCTGACGCTGCTAACGTAGCAGTGTTAGCATTTTGAGTGAACGCTCAGATTTAGCGCCACTCTCGAAGGATGCTCTGTTGTGAGAAACCTCGGTTACGTCTTGTGCTCAAGTTCTTTCGTCGTCGTGCAGGAGTTTAACCCAGAAGAGTTTTATCACCTGCTGGAGGCAGCGGAGGATCACGCCAAGGAGGGACACCTAATGAAGACGGACATCCCTCGTTACATCATCAGCCAGCTCGGCCTCACCAGGGACCCGCTGGAGGGTGAGACACACACACACACACGCACACATATAGGGAGGAGAGTTGAATTGAAAATGAAGAGACAGGGCGCAGAGTGACAGAGAGAAAAATGAGACGCTGAAAGAGAGAGAAGCGTGGAGGAAAGAGAGCGAGGCTGTGATGTATAATAAAGCACACACAGACACGCGCAGAGTGAATAGTGAATATAGGAGTTTCAGAAGTACTCGATCATTTTGCCACTCGTGTCAGAATCATCCTGAGAGATTTCATATTTCAGCTCTACCCTGAAACTACGCTTTTTCTTTTTCTTTTCTTTTTTTTTTGGCTGTCATTTTCTTTTCGAGACGAGACTGAACTGAGTTTTTGAAACCCGAATCCACCGGCGTCCTGCTAGAACAGGACTGTAGCTTTACAGCAAACGAAGGTGCTGTCATGATCCGTACTGATCTGAATGAGATCGATTGGCATTAAAAAAAGACGTCATGGAATGATAAAAGTATGGCTCGATATCACATCTTAAAAGAGGACGACACTAAATGCCCGTATAACACTGCAGCTGCACGACAAGTACCAACTGATTTGTTTTATTGCATCTCGTTTCTTCTTGTGCTCTTCACTGTGTCTTTATTTAGCTCCGACTCCTGGTTCTCTATCTCACTCTCTCCCTTTTCTCTCTCTTTCTCTTTTAACTGAATGTCAGTTAATGGTACAGAATGAGCTCTCTTCATATCAAGCATCCTCTGCACTGATGTCAGGGTCTGAAATGTACTTTTTACATTTGTATAAGTATTTTTTATCTAAGGATAGGTGGATGGATGGATGGATAGATGGATGGATGGATGGATAGGTGGATGGATGAATGGATAGCTGGATGGATGGATGGATAGGTGGATGGATGGATGGATAGGTGGATGGATAAGTGTGGATGGATGAATGGAGCGGGAACCTTTCAGAGAGAACTAGCCGACAGGTCTATCATTCAGTAGATTCTTGCCTTTTATTCTCATGTCTCTCATGTCTTTCCTAATGAGGAACGAGCACAAGCCCTGATTAAAAGGGAATTTCTGATCGGAACTGGATGCCAAATGTTATCAAAAAATATATTTGCTCTGGCCTTGTGCCCCTGCCGACAAAATCTCAATTTCATTAATCGAAAAATTGTTTTTTTTTACTCCGGTGTTGCACCTCGCCATTTTTACATAACATGACCATGACTAATTACTTAACCTGCCGTTTATATTGCTTGTGTCCCACCATGTAAGTATATTTTGGGGCGTTCTCTAGGTGGAGTCGATGCGCTCGTCCTCGTGATGATTTGCGATTAATAAACAGGCCACGGGTACGAAGGATTTCAGAAAAATCTTTCACGCTCGTAGGAACTTTTAGGAAACAATCGTACGTCCACATTTAGGATTCTGTTACGCACGTCTTGGTTTTGCTTTTAGTTGCGCTGTTCTGGGTAGACTATTATATGACTATTAGTGCAGGAGGACATGGGGGACATTTCCAATTTGCATATTCAGGAGTTCCCATGGCAGCATGTGCTAATTTAAATAACACGTGTTCATTAAGAGTTTCTCCCTCGTGTAGATATGGTGAACCTGGACAGCTATGACAGCGAGGGACCACACACGTCTGAGACTGATGACTCGGCCGAGGTGAGACGTGTGTGTGTGTGTGTGTGTGTGTGTGTGTGTGTAAATTCCCTAGTGCTTTCCATTCTCTGGGAATAGCTTTAATCTGATCTACTGGTTGTGCACCAATTAGTAATGAGACAAGCTGGTGTGTGTTTGTGTCCATTACTGTTATGAAAGGGTTACATAAGAGCTCGTCAGATCTTTCAGCACAGGAGCATCTCGTCTAGTATACTGCGTGTGCAATCTCTTACAATGCAGCACTGTGTGATGAACATGAGTGTGTGGGAGAGTTTGTGATGAGTGTTACGTTGCGTTCCGCTTTGATTTTTCACTATAAACGCCTCGGCTCCATTCACTCCACAGGGGAAGATGAAGGCCATGAAGCCACCCTGTGAATCAGACTTTCAGACCATCAAGCTGATCAGCAACGGGGCCTATGGGTGAGCGTGCACACACACACAGAGATGTCGCTGCTTCTGTCTGAGACATTTCTATATTCCTTGCCTTTGTGCTTAAATCATAACGAGAGCCAGAGTCGGATTTAATCGCCGGAGGCTTTCCAAACCTCCAAGCACAGGTCAACATGGTTAACACATGCTGTCCAGATCCAAACAGAATTAAAAAACCTGATTACTACAAATACACAGAAAAACATGCAAATCACACTTTTTTATTGACTGGGGTGGAGCAAAAAATCTATGCTATTTTTATTTAAAGCTGCAGTATGTAACATTTCAGGGTTTAGAAATATGTTATGTTGCTGCGCACCTCTACCCCCGTGCCAATTAATCTGATCGTTGTCAATAAGCAGTGTTAAAGGTTCAGGCCGTGATGATGTATATTCGGATGCCGAATTTAACGCAGCAGCTCTGATTATATTATTAATATTTTAGTTGGTTTTTTTTCCCTACTGACTCAATAATACTAGTGTACTATAATACTGCTCATTTTTAACAAATTAATTTTACAAATCTACAAAAATAAACATGAAACAATTGGTGCAAAAATAGTTTTCATCCAATCAGCTGCTTGTTGCTGTGATTTTTTTTGTACCTTTTTCTCTCTCTCTCTGTCTCTGTCTGACTCTCTCTCTGTCTCTCTCTGTCTGTCTGTCTCTCTCTCTCTCTGTGTCTCGTTCTATCTCTCTTTCTCTCTGTCTGACTTTCTCTGTCTCTCTCTCTCTCTCTGTCTGTCTGTCTCTGTCTCTGTGTCTCGTTCTGTCTCTCTGTCTGTCTCTCTCTGTCTCTCTTTCTGTCTTTCTCTTTCTGTCTCTCTGTCTCTCTCTGTCTCTCTCTCTGTCTCGTTCTCTCTGTCTCGTTCTCTCTGTCTCTATCTCTCTGTCTTTCTTTCTCTCTCCCTCTGTCTCTCTCTCTGCAGGGCGGTGTATTTGGTGAGGCACAGGGAGACGCGGCAGCGTTTCGCCATGAAGAAGATCAACAAGCAGAACCTGATCCTGAGGAACCAGATCCAGCAGGCCTTCGTGGAGAGAGACATCCTGACCTTCGCAGAGAACCCGTTCGTCGTCAGCATGTTCTGCTCCTTCGAGACTCGCAGACACCTCTGCATGGTCATGGAGTACGTGGAGGGTGAGACACACACACACACACTCATCTTTGGTGCTTGATCCTGTGGAGGTTATGCTGTGCTGTGCTGTGCGTATTCAGTTTGAGTTTCAGCGCAGTAAAGCTGACGGCGCCGTGCGGCTGAGCTCAGGGTCACTCTCTCTCTCTCTCTCTTTCTCTCTCTCCCTCTCTCTGTCTTTCTCTCTCTCCCTCTCTCTGTCAGTCTGCAGGGTGTTATGATGACTCGTCAGTGTGTTCAGTGACACGTTGAGGCTTAAAAAACTGCTCTGCTGTGTGTCACACACAGATCAACACAGCTGATCTCACTGCCGTTGGTCACCGCTCACACCGACAGCTCCCGCGTCAGCTAATAGTCTCGGCTCGTAAAAGAAAATCTGCTTATTGCAGCTTTAATGGAAACAAATAGCCCTCGAGTGAATGATCTGATTTGAAACAGTTTGTCCCCAAAGCTATTCTTTATCGCGATAGTGAGAACCTGTTAGACTCAATGACTCAGATGGGAAATGAGTATGCATCAGTTCTCCTCCTCTGACTGCTGATTCGCTGAAGTGACTTGAAGATGACTTTTGATGTTCAGTTAATTTAAAGTGTAAACCTGAAACCCCAGCCCTCCTCCATTTGAATACAAAAACGTATTATGTCTGTTTTTAAAGAAGCACAACGGCTGTTTTGATGTCATCTGCTAAACGCACTGTGCATCTCCCGTCTCGCTTTGTTCACTAGGAGGAGACTGTGCCACCCTGATGAAGAACATTGGTGCCTTGCCAGTGGAAATGGCTCGTATGTACTTTGCCGAGACCGTGCTGGCTCTGGAGTACCTCCACAACTACGGCATCGTACACCGAGACCTCAAACCAGACAAGTGAGTAAAAAGAAGAGCATTCCCTACTGGCCAGGAGGTTCTACTGCAACACAGACTTTAACAACCAAATGCTAGTTTAATCCTCTACTCTGTGTTCTTTATTGTTTTATATTTTATAAACTTTATAACCTTATAACATGCAATTGTGTATTTTCTCAAGCACTGCCGTTTTATCTACATCTTGCAATACAGTTAATACACCCATGATTCAGTATAATACAATTTAGAGCTTTTCACTGTGATATAATGCAATACAAAGTGATTATTATACAAACTGCTCCAGTTTAAAATGGGGAAAAAAAGTTTTAGCTTTAAATAGTAGGAAGCCACGCCTCCTTCTCTGGGACTGACAGGCACAGAGGCCACGCCTCCTTCTCTGGGGCTGACAGGCACAGAGGCCACGCCTCCTTCACTGGGACTGACAGGCACAGAGGCCACGCCTCCTTCACTGGGGCTGACATGCACAGGCCATGCCTCCTTCACTGGGACTGACATGCACAGGCCACGCCTCCTTCACTGGGGCTGACATGCACAGAGGCCACGCCTCCTTCACTACACTCCACCACTGATCTTTCTGTCTGTCCTCAGTCTGTTGATTACGTCTATGGGTCACGTTAAACTGACTGACTTCGGCCTCTCCAAGATGGGTCTGATGAGCCTCACCACCAACCTGTATGAGGGCCACATCGAGAAGGACGCCCGCGAGTTCCTGGACAAACAGGTACGAAACGGCCACACCTGTGGTCAACAAGTGATGATGATGATGACGATGGTGATGGTGATGATGATGATCTCTCTCGGTCAGGTGTGTGGCACGCCTGAGTACATCGCCCCGGAGGTGATACTGCGGCAGGGTTACGGGAAGCCCGTGGACTGGTGGGCCATGGGAATCATCCTCTATGAGTTCCTGGTGGGCTGTGTGCCTTTCTTCGGGGACACACCTGAGGAGCTGTTCGGCCAGGTGATCTCAGGTGAGTAGAGGTGTGTATCTCTCCTTCCAAGACGATGCGCATCTTGTCACCAACAATCATTTAAAGGAGCCATTTGTTAGCTGCTCTGATGGGGAACTCCGGACCAGGTGATCTTTGCCCTGCCCTGGGCTTAGGACCCCCTGATCAACTTATCCAGTGTAGACTTATTTGTAGGAACTTTATTATTATTAGCTAACATTTGCTATCGGTTTTGAATCTTGTATATTTAAAAAAATACAGCATATAATCGTCATTAATGCTTCCTGTCTGTGGAGAACGTTGTCTTGATAACTCCGTGATAGGATTAGCGCTTGTCCTCCAGTTCCTTTGTCTCAGTGGATATAATATAAAATTTCTCCACACACACAATTGAAGCTGAATCACACCCCATGTCCAGACTCGTCTGACATTTGGCCTGAAAACCTTGGTGAAAGATTGGTGCTACGTAGCAGCAACAGCGCTAAGTTTAGCTGCAGGTTTTTGCTAACAATACTGAAATATGAGCCAACTCTCGCATACAAACAAACAAGGAATTCGTCGGTGTTGCTTTCTTCTTCAGCAATTCATTTTTCTCCACGTTCAGAAACACCTGTGAGTGCAGATGTGGAGTGTGGCGGTATAGCATGTGCTAAATTTCCCACGCTGCATGTTGGCTGTATGTGTTTGTGTGTAGACAACATCGCCTGGCCCGAGGGAGACGACGCGTTGCCTGGCGACGCCCAGAACCTGATTTCCACCTTGTTGGAGACCAACCCACTGGTGCGATTAGGGACAGGTAGGGAGAACTTCGTTGGATGGATGGATGCTATAATGAATGGGTAGATGGATACTATAATGGATAGATGTATGAATGGATGGATGATGATTGTATGATGGATGGATAGATAGATGGATGGATGGATATTATGATGGTTGGATGGATGGATACTATGATAGATAGATGAATGGATGGATGGATGAATGATGAATAAATGCTATGATGGATGGATGGATGGATGAATGGATGGATAGATGAATGATGAATAAATGCTATGATGGATAGATGGATGGATGGATGATTCTATGATGGATAGATGGATGGATGGATGAATGATGAATAAATGCTATGATGGATGGATGATTCTATGATGGATAGATGAATGGATGGATAGATGAATGATGAATAAATGCTATGATGGATAGATGGATGAATGATTCTATGATGGATAGACGGATGGATGGATGAATGATGAATAAATGCTATGATGGATAGATGAATGGATGGATGATTCTATGATGGATAGATGAATGGATGGATGATTCTATGATAGATAGATGAATGGATGGATGATTCTATGATGGATAGATGAATGGATGGATGATGGATAGATGAATGGATAGATGATTCTATGATCTATAGATGAATGGATAGATGTATGAATGATGAATAAATGCTATGATGGATGGATAATATAATGGACGGATGGATGCTATGATGGATGGATGAGTAGATGGACGGATGCTATTATGAATGGATGGAGGAATAATATGATGGATGGATGGATGATTCTATAATAGATGGATGAGTAGATGGACGGATGCTATTATGAATGGATGGATGGATGCAGTGAGGAATGAAAGGATGGATGGATGAAATAGTGACAGGATTGCTATGACGAACGCGTGAATGACCGATGTGTAAATATTTTCCTCTTCGTGAACAGGGGGAGCGTATGAAGTGAAGCAGCACTCGTTTTTCGCTTACCTGGACTGGAACAGTCTGCTGAGGCAAAAGGCGGAGTTTATCCCTCACCTGGAGTCTGAGGAGGACACCAGCTACTTTGACAGTGAGCCTCTTCCTGTTCACACAGCGCCCCCTGCCTGTTAGGAGGATCACTGCGCCAAATACCCACGTCTCCACTGTGGACTAGGGAGAACAGTTACACTCACGAACACTTGATTCACAGTAGGCTTCCTCGGGCCCTGAGGGTTATTCAGGGAGACTAATGATGGTGTAACACGTATTGTAAAGTTCTACGTGTGCTCCTGCCGTGTTTCGACCGAAAATCTTTTCGGTAAAATGTGTTTATGATGAAATCCTTTCAGGGAAATTAATTTGAGTCGTCAAATTGTCACGGTAACAGTTTTGCCGCATTATTTTGAGTTGAACACGTGACAGGCAAGTGTTATTTCATCATTAAATATAAGAGCCAATCATGTCCTAGTATGCAAATGCAGGCCATGAAAAATGTTACATTACACTGGTTTAGCAAGGAAAAGGGGGCGGGGCATTTCGGGTTGGGGAGTGTTTCTAATTTGCATATTCATAGAATCTAGAATTTGCATGTCATTGAACAAACTGGTCTTTATTTGAACTGTATTGAGTGTAACAGAGAATGTGCCTTCTATCTATCCATCTATTCCTCCCTCTCTCTCTCTCTCTCTCTCTCTCTCTCTCTTTCAGCACGTTCGGAGCGTTATCGGCACGTAAACTCGTACGACGAGGACGACACAAACGATGATGAGCCTGTGGAGATCAGACAGTTCTCCTCCTGCTCTCCACGGTTCAGCAAGGTCAGCACTACGCTATCACTTCTATCTCTCGCTCTATTTGTCTATCTCTATTTCACTGACTCACTCTGTCTGTCTGTCTCTATTTCACTGACTCTCTCTGTCTTTGTCTGTCTGTCTCTATTTCACTGACTCACTCTGTCTCTGTCTGTCTCTATTTCACTGACTCACTCTGTCTGTCTGTCTCTATTTCACTGACTCTCTGTCTGTCTGTCTCTATTTCACTGACTCTCTCTGTCTCTGTCTGTCTCTATTTCACTAACTCGCTCAGTCTCAGTCTCTGTCTGTCTCTCTGTCTGTCTGTCTCTATTTCACTGACTCACTCTGTCTCAGTCTTTGTCTGTCTTTCTGTCTGTCTCTATTTCACTGACTCAGTCTGTCTTAGTCTCTCTCTGTCTGTCTCTATTTCACTGACTCGCTCAGTCTCTCTGTCTGTCTGTCTCTCATTCTCTTATCTATGACAGTGAGACTCTCACATTCTCACTCTCCTGCTGTCATGCACATATCTCTTTCATTGTGCTGCATTTGCACCTTCTCGTGATATTTCAAGGTCAGGACCTTAATGTCTCTCTCTCTCTCTCTCTCTCTCTCTCTCTCTCTCTCTCTCCTCCTGTCCTTTTCTCAACACTATTCCATGTTCTCTTTTCAGGTCCTCTCTCTCTCTCTCTCTCTCTCTCTCTCTCTCTCTCTCTCCATCTGTCTCAGGCATGTTTCTTCTTAAAGGTTAACATGCCACTTTTACCTCTCCTCCTTTCACAATTTGATGTCTCTCCTCCCTATTCTCTCGCTCGAAACGTGAAGAGGTGCTTATGAGAGAGCTGGAGTGGAAAGGCTGTAATTGCAGAGCTTAAGAGACCTTGTGGGAGGCCTTGGAGAAGTGGCGTGCCGAGGAGACGCACAGCGCGCACACACTCACCCGAACAGTGCAACTCAATAAGGCAAAAACAAGCACATAGATACAGAATGTGGGTAAAAGCTGTAAGAGAATAGATAAATGCATCGGCATCGCTCGGTAAAAACCCGCAATGGGAACTCGACTCCTACTCAGTTCACGTGAGCCCACTTGTGCCGAAGTAGACTCTGACAAATCTGGAGAAGTTAATTTAACGCTACAGTACACAATCCCGAGTGAATTGCGTAATGAAACCACTTGTATTTGCTCTTCTTGGCAAGGCCTTGGCAGTGGAAATGAAATAGGCCAGCTTGTTAGTGTTTTTACGGCAGGCGTGCTACTCCAGCAGTTTACGTTATGGGAAGGTACACTGTTATCTTGGCGAAAATCCCATAGTTGTGCTAGCAGAAAGTAGCATTACCATAGCGGCAGTGATCAAACAAAAGCTGCTTATCAGGGCCTGAAATTAACTTTTTAACTTTTCACCAGCCAATTTCTTTTTTCATCGAGGCGAGCGCCTTGACTGCAGTCCTCTCCTCCGGCAGTCCCATTTTCGTCAGTTTAGTGCTAAGAGACTGTAACTGGCTCTTTGATTGTTCGTGATCTTTAATGGCTTCTAATTAAAAATTCTTTGTGCCGCACACAAAATTATTAGTTTTAGATTTCTCTGAAGCACACAGCCGGCAATCAGCGCAATACATACATTTTGCTTGGTGGTCTCCTATACAAGCCACTCGCGTGTCTTACCGTTGTCAGGTGTATACTTTTTTTTTTTTTGCTTGTCATTTTTCGATTTATTTGTCGTTTTAGTACTCTCTATCAGTCTCTTTGCTACCATTTTTGGTATAAGCTAGCTAGAACACTAGCTACTAGCTATATTAGCACTGCCAGCTCGCCCTGAGGTTATTGGGTAATTAGAGAGCGAAAAACTATATAGACCCGTCATCCGTCCAATCAAACGATGTAGCCATTGAATTGTCCTAACGTTAGTGTTTTAAAAAAAAAAAGATTTTTTATTTTATTGGCTACCCACCAATGTAGCGGGTATATTTGGTGGGTGTTAATTTCAGGCCCTGCTGCTTATAAAGTGAAGATTTCAGCATTAAACATTGCTATATAATGACTTCTCCATAAGGATGTACTTACAGCCTCAGGAATACAGCGTCGAACTACGACAACACTAACAGGACAAAAACTAAACTATACCACACCAGCAGGGCTCTGAAGTGCCTTTTAAGACACAGTACAACAAAGTGATACATTCAGGACTGTGCAAAAGTCTGAGGCACAAAAATAATAACAATTAAAAGTTCGTGAATAATAAAACAATCAAATAAAAAGCAGTAAACAGTAAAAAAAAATGTTTCGCAGCCATTGGCTTTAAAACTGCATCAGTTCTCTGAGACACACTGTCGTGCAGTTTTATAAGGAAATCGGCTGGTAGGTAGTTCCAAGAATCTTGGAGAACTTGGCACAGTTCTTCTGCAGAACTTGGTTCTCGCTTGCTTCTGTGTCTGCAGGTAAAATCCCAGAACAGTCTTGATTCTGTTTTAATATAAAAAAAAAGTGCTCTAGTGCTGAATATCTTATATAAACTTTTTGGAAAATCAATGTTTGGAAATGTAAAATTAGCTCTTTTCTAATGACGCACTAATGCAGAAGACGTAAAATAAACATCTAAGACTTTTGCACAGTACTGTATATTGATTTTTTTTCTCTTAAGCAGACAGAATTTAAAGTGTGCGTCTTATACAATGGAGGAATGTTAGCAGGTAAAATAATTATAAAATTATTCAAGAATAACTCAAACCCAACCCTACATGGGCTATAACACACTTACACATGTATATGTACATGGTGCTTGAGCTCAGGCCTACATTGTCTGTAATTTTACCCTGGTTGCTAGAGCACACTCCCACGCACACACTCGCACACACAGTCGCCTTCTTGCACTTAAATAAACCACTCATAACCTCAAGTTGCTCTCAAAGTAAGAACACATTTGCTGCAAGTCTCTCCAAATGCACTATAATGACAAAAAAACAGCTCGTATGAATATAAGGGTGCTGTGTGACTCCACTCGATTCAGTGGCGCAAAAAAACTCCATCTGTGCCTGTGGCAAGATGCTTCTTATAACCAAAAACGAAAACATTTAAAAAAAACAAGCCCTTTCCTTAGCCAATTCCAAATAGTCCATGTTGTCCCTTTTCAATGATGCGGCTCTGATTGGTCATTTTTACAGTTTTCATGGTCCTTTAGCTGACGCTTTTATTCATAGAGAATTACATTAGCTGTTAGATTACATTACAGGGTCAGTCCGCTGGAGCAGCCGAGGGGCGAAGTGCCTTTCTTGAGGCAGTAGCCATCAAGAACTTAATCCACTCAGTCCCTTCCCTGGTCCCTTCAGGATAAGCAGGTTGACTATTGAGTGACCACCATTAAAGCCATCCTCATCCACAGCTGCTCACTGGTAATTCTTGTTTCATTGTGGACAAATTAAATTGGGGAAAGCAAACTTTTTCTAGCCTGTATCAGTTCGTGCACAATGCTGTCGTCGGATTATAGCATCGTACCCCAGCCAAGGGGCGTGGCCACATAGGTAGCACAGGGCGGCAGCTGTCACATTTGAAATAATCTTTGCCATCCCAATTGCCACCCCAACTCTGACCTCTAATCACATCTCTGCAATTCATGCAGCCTTAATGAATCATATTGATTTAAACCATCATTTTAGCGTAATGTCATTATGTGGCCATTCATTTTGCACCAAGGAGCAAGTCAGATATTCTGCAAATTCAGCTTTGTCCATATCTGGTGTCACCTCTTAGTGCGGTCTTGCCCAATGTCTTAAACCCTGGACACGCCACTGACCCCAGCAGGCTTTATCAGCCTCTCCCGGGTCTGTAGAGTTTGTTCCTCAGGTGTAAAGCATCCTTGAGTGCATGCAGCTGTAGAACCTCACTTAAAGGAAGTGTGCACTCGTGGAGTCTGAGCTGCTCTGGTTTGTTTCTCAGGTGTACAGCAGCATGGAGCACCTGTCTCAGCTGGAGCAGAAGGCACCGGTGGTGACGCGTCGGGAACATAAGGGGCGTCGCGAGGACAAGATGGCCAAGAGAGAGAGCCTCGGCAGCTTCAGCAAGAGCTGGAGGACCAGCTCGCCTGAGATGTGAGTGGATGTGTGTGACCGAGTGTGTGTTCTAGGGGAAGAAAACCAACAAGACGGGTTGTGCTGTCCCGAGGATGCAAGTTTGGGGGAAAAATAATTGATTCCCAGGAAACCCAAAGTACAAAGTCTGAATAATTGGTGACTTTCCAGTGTCTACATGAACTCACCAGAATTGTAAAGTGGGCGGGGCTAAAACTGGGCAAAGGCTGATGTCGCTCGTCCCTCCCATGCAGCTTGAGCGGTGACTCTTCAAGTCTGAGCGACCTTGAGCTAACTGTATAATTGGGTCACTTTGTTCATGTAGGTGTAAACAATTCCGATTCTCCTCGCTTGGGCTGTTGTGTTTAGCTCTTAAATATTACACGCTTTGTAATATACATAGTATACACTACATTACTAACAATTACACTCCAAATATACCTTTATAGCGAGATCTACCATGTTCTGTCCCTAAATGTGTTTATCCTTTCTCACATATATATCCTCTCTCTTCTCTCTTTCTTTGTAGGAAGCGTCTGTCGTGTTCCGAGTCTCTGTATATGGAGGGAGACTCCAGTCCCCCTCTGGGCGCAAGGCGCCGTTTTTCGGCGCTTATGGACACGCACCGCTTCGCCTCGCCTTTAGAGGGCGACGGAGAGACGCAGCCTCAGCAGAGTGGGGCTAAAAGTAGAGGGTCGTCAGTAGAGGGCACCACGGCACCCTCATCACCCAGCCCTAGCGAACAGAGTATGTCCATAAAGGAAGTGCCAGGAGTAAGTGACGGAGGTGAGGAAAGAGCGAGACGGTGTATTTAGATTATGCTACAACACCTGACTGAGGTCATAAAGCGACGTAGAGGAAGTGTTTAAGTCGTTATGTGGTACCTTGCAGATAAGCCAGCCAGACCTAGAGAGGTATCAGCACCACAAGCCATACCATCAGCGACAGCTGCGGCATCGGCAGCACCAGTTTTCCGGGATGCGGTTGCCGTAGGCGACACCTCCAGCCAACGGGCCACCAATGACCTGGTTCTAAGGCGAGCGCGTCATCAGCAGCTCTCTGAAGATGGCGAGAAACGAAGCACACGTCCTGGCAACAAGGTCATCAAATCGGCCTCGGCTACGGCGCTGTCTGTTATTATTCCGGCAGGTACGTTTAAGCACCTTCATCCAATGTTCTCAGCTCTCAGCTGACTCAATATCTTCATTGATAATTCTTTATTACAGAGTAATGACACTCTCTTTTTGTTATTGTCTGTCTCCCTCTCTAGTTGAGCAGCATGCTAACTCCCCTTTGGCCAGCCCAATGTCTCCCCGCTCTGTCTCGTCCAACCCGTCATCGCGTGACTCGTCCCCGAGCCGAGACTACGGCCCTGCGGTTAGCGTGCACCGCTCACCCATCACCATCCAGCGCTCGGGCAAGAAGTACGGCTTCACACTGCGCGCCATCCGCGTCTACATGGGGGACAGTGACGTCTACAGCGTACACCACATCATCTGGGTAATTGTTCTTCCATTTCACTCGTAGCAATTTCCCACCCACTAGCTAGGCTATGCTAACACATAACTTCCTCCGAGACATGTGAAGCCACCACATCTTTTCAAACCGCTGCTCACGGAAACACCACATAAGGGCCAATTGCACTTTCTTGGACTCTTGGCCTCAGATGCTTGTGGCATCATCAGGATTCAGCACATGCCAAAATATAGAGTTCACTGTAGCATTAATAAGCTAAAATGCACAGTAGAAGGAAATCAAATGTAACTCCTGGGGTCAATTAAGCTTCGGCATTCGTTTAAAAGTCATTTAAGACACCGTGCGTAATATTTGGTGACGTTTCTCCTCACATTCCAGCAGCTTCAATAAAATATGTGCTCAGAGGAGAACCTCATGTGTCTGTGGTGCCCCAGGTTCTGTAAATAGGACAAAAAAACTAAACTGATGTGGACCACCAAGATCAAACCAATCAGGGAGAATGAGGCCTGTGAAATCAGACAGCTCCGCCTCTTGCACTAGCATTCTCGTGTTTTTGGGGGGCATGGCTTTGGCGGGAACTGAAGGGAGGGTCTGTATTTGTTCGGGTTCTGAGTTTCAAAACAGCTAACTAAATCACTGACTATACCTTTAATGGTATGGCGTGTGCTGTTTTTATTAGGTAACCATAACATAGATATGTTGTTACCATGGAGCTCTTTTTTTCTACATTCATAGCATGTAGAAGATGGCGGTCCAGCCCAGGAGGCGGGGATGTGTGCTGGTGACCTCATCACACATGTCAATGGAGAGTCTGTGCATGGATTGGTCCATACAGAAGTGGTGGAACTCATTCTCAAGGTGAGGACTAGATTCACCCAGGATCAGTTAATGCTACTTAATTTTACTCTATGACCTCGTGTGTTGTAGCCCAGGTTCTCCTGCTGCTACAGAACCCGACCATTATCAGCACTCGGAGATAAAAATCCTACTGTTTATTTCCCATCGTTTCAGAGTGGTAATAAGGTGACTGTAACCACCACTCCCTTTGAGAACACGTCGATCAAAGTGGGTCCAGCTCGCAGATCCAGCTACAAATCCAAGATGGCCAGACGCAGCAAAAGGCCAGTCAAAGAGGGACAGGAAAGGTAAAGTGTCTAGCTCTTTGTTATTGTTATCATAGCACTAGGGTGCTAACAGTCTATGATCTGTGCATGTCATCTTTAATAGGTCGTTACTTATCTTCATTAGATGCATGTTAATCTATGTGTTTAATATTGCATGTCTGTCCCTTCATAAATATAATAAATATCATTATAATTTTAAAAGGTATGTTGTTGGATGGGAACCTCTGACTTAGGGCATAGTTGGCTAAAGAATAGCTAATGTGCAATAAACAATGAATGGACTCTAGCAGTGCCAGGTGGCATCAAGCTACAGCAAGTAATGCGTCTAGCTTCCATTTATTGTCATCCACTGGTCAAATTATCTCTTCAGTCTTTATTATTCTTTGCTCTTTCTCTCCCTCCACAGTAAGAAGCGAAGCTCTCTGTTCCGTCAGATAACCAAGCAGTCGAATCTTTTGCACACTAGCCGTAGTCTGTCATCTTTAAACCGCTCGCTGTCCTCTAGTGAGAGTCTGCCTGGCTCTCCTACACACAGTCTTTCTGCCCGGTCCCCAACCCAAAGCTACCGCTCCAGCCCTGACTCCTCTTACCTTGGTGAGTAGGTTAAAGGGTGTAATCAGGATGTTTGTGTTCAGAAGCTAAATTGTACCGTAAACATACATAAATTGAGCACTGAGTAAACTTCGGGGCTTTAACCGACAATCAACCAATTGGGAATGTTTTTAAATGATGCCTTAAATAAGTCTGAAATAAGTTTTTTACATAAACATTTGTAAAATTGTTACTGCAAGTCTCTTATCCTGTTTGCTTGCTCACCTTAGGTGCCTCCTCTCAGAGCAGCTCTCCAGCCTCCAGCACTCCAAACTCACCTGCTGCCTCCCAGCACATGCGTCCCAGCTCTCTCCATGGCCTGTCCCCTAAACTGCACCGCCAGTACCGCTCAGCCCGTTGCAAATCCGCTGGCAACATCCCTCTATCTCCTCTGGCACATACTCCGTCCCCTACTCAGGCTTCACCACCCTCTATGTCAGGGCACACTGTTGGAAGTTCCAATATGACCCAGAGTTTTCCTGTCAAGCTTCACTCATCTCCTCCTATCACGAGGCCCAGGCCCAAGAGTGCCGAACCACCCCGGTCACCACTTCTTAAGCGGGTGCAGTCGGCAGAGAAGCTCGGGTCACCTCTTTCATCCTCTTCATCTTCGGCAGAAAAGAAAGGAGGGATTGGGGCAATGAGGAAGCACAGTCTGGAAGTCGGCGATTCACATTATCGTAAGGAGGGGTTCCATTGTGAGCTGGGTCTCCAAAGCTTGTTGGAAACAGAAGGGGAGAATCTGGCCTCGACTTCTGCAACTACGCCATCGCCTACCCAGCCAACAGTCCCATTACCCCTGGAGACAGGTGTTTTGAAGCCAGTAAGGAAGCTGGGCAGGCAGGAATCACCACTGAGTAGAGATGCTTTACTTGCTGGAAGGGCGAGAGAAAAAGAGAACAACAGGTTGAAGTCTGGTGATTTAACCCAGGGAAGTGACAGTAAACTGGCAATAGTCTTGGAGAAATCACCTCCTGCCAGTCAGACATCCAATGGAGTTGAGACTCAACAGGGGACCATGAGCAAGAAAGTCTCAGATGATAAGTCAAGTCACATAAAGTCTCCAGTTTTTGATGTATCACAGCGGTCACCATCCACCCCAAGAGATGCTAGCATAGCAAAACTTGAAACTAGTCAGCCTATTGTGACCAGACCTTCCCCCATTGCACCAGAGTCTAAACCTAGTGTAGCCCCTTCAATTCCATCACCTCTGACCACTTCGTCCACCACTGCTACAAAAACCACAGATTTCACCATCCCTAGTGCCGGCGCAGGAAGCACAAGTCAAGGTTCTGACACAAAATTCCTAAGCATGGCTGCCCAAATCCAGACACCAGGGACTACCAAAACTCAGACTTCCAGCAGTTTGTCAAGAACTGTCATCAAGGACTTGCAAGAAAAAGAGGGTGAAAAGACAGCAGAGATTAAAGATGTGAAACAAGAGGCGGGAAAGACTATCGGTGCCGTCAAGTCAAGTTTACCATGCAGTGGCCTTGTAAAGGCAATTCCACTCCCTGACAAAAAGTCTGTTTCAGGGGTCCCAGCGACAACCACAGAGGTATCCAGAGTAAGCAAGGGACCATTGGATGGAGAAAATCTAAAAAAGGCAGGTACAGATACCCATGGTAGGACTCCAGATATGAGGGTGAGACCTGGCCTACCTCCATCCAAGGGGGTTGTTCCACCCTTTCCGCCCCAGGTACAGTCTCCTGCTCTGGGCAAGCTACGACAGGACAAGGGCCTCGCTCCTGTCAACTGCTACCGAGGCACCTTGGACTGGGAGGACAAGTGTCTTTTGGAGGTTGTTGAGGAGCATTCTCCTTCTCCTACGCCGTCCCCTACTGGAGCCACTCCTAGCCTCTCAAAATCACCTCTCCAACCCATGATTACTCAACCTGTGTCCCCTGGCGACAAAGGTGGCTTGACCAGTGTGGCTAAAACTGGGCAAGAACCAGCCAAAGGGTTATCTCGGGAAGTGGCTAAGGGGAAGGAAGCCGTTAAATCAGCAGAAGAAACCAAGGCTATTGCACAAGGAAAGACTGAGGTCTCAGGTGGAAGTAGCCCAAATTTAAAGGTAGCAACTTCCAGCCCTACTGGCACAGTGCCACATAAAAAGAGTGAAAGCACCAAGAATAGCTTGTGATGTTTAGGCCAGTCTACTTTTGCCTTTATTGGAGATTTAGAAGGAGGCATTGTGTTCAAGCATGTAAGGACGTTCTAGGTGGTAAATACCAAGATCAAGCAAGAGAAACATAATGTAAGACTTGACAAAACAAGGTTCTTCTAATAGGGTTTTATTTATTGTATATACAGAGCTGTTCGTCACAAAACGATAGTAGATGTATTACAAGTATGTGTGTAGAAAGAAAGAGGAAAAAAAAGAAAGCGCCAGTGAGTTGAATGTCTTGCGTTGCTTGTGTGGCAAAGTGGAAAAAGAACACGCAAAGTGCTTTAACAGATCAAACAAGGCTGACTACTGTGAACACCAATATATTTCTTAAGCAAAATGTCCAAAATCAAAACAAAAAAAAAGTTTCTTCCTGAAACATTTATTGAACAAACAATATTGCAAGAATCTAATTTGGCATACATGTAAAGGACACGTTCTTTTGAGCTTGTGTGACTAGCATGGCGTCAGTGATTAGCGGTTAGCTCTCGTACTGCCCGTGGCTTTCTTTTTAAGCTGTGTCGGTGGAGGGATAAGTAGGACCAAAATAAGAAATACCCTGAGAGATTTCCGTCAGCTCGTAATCCAATGGGAGGTTTAAAGGGAACAGAAAGCTATAAATTAAGATGATTTAGTGTTTTGAATTATCCTGCACTGCATGGGCTAGCATAGCCTTCTTATCAGGTGCCAGCAGGAGGACTAGCATAGTGGCCCAGTGACAGCTGCCGCCATCGCAGCTTAGGCAGCACAGACATAATCGCTGACTTGAGCTGATTTTAATACCGTTTGTGGGCTTTAAATCTACTCTATTAAACAGGTGCCTTTCAGCTGGGCTGGCCAAGAGACATTTTCATGTGGGTTGTCGGGGATGGATAAAGAGGAAGGTATTCATGAAAAGCAGCGTTTTGCACATTTTGGTTAGGAAATGTGGGTTTCGGTGTATTTATCTAGCACATACAGAAGTTATAGTCTGACCCACATAAATATGCAGAGCAGAACGTATAGAGGATCAACCTAGCTGAAGTAAAAAAACAAAAAAAACAACAACGTTATTTCAGTTCCATTTTATAGGCAGTTCCGTTCTGCTGATGCTGAAGTACTTGAAGTATTGCTACACATTTCAATATATTGTGGGCTTCGTGTTCCCGAACAGTGGAAACCGTACAGCTTTTACTTCCAAACACATACCTTGGTATGTGAGTTAACTCTATTACCACATCCCCAAGCGTTGTAATCACTATGTTGTTCAGTGGATAGAGCAATGGTGTATAGATGTTTCGGACGTGAAAGAAGACTGTAATGTGAAATACGATCGATTATTCCTCATGTATTGTAAGTATCACAGTCGATCTTGCAGTGGTGGGCCTGTGTAGTTTCTCTTGGAGGGGGGGGGTCTGTCTTCGTATTTTGTATGGTCTTCATAAAAAAGAGGCCTGAACACTAATCATTTTGTTTATAACCTTGTTTCTTTAAACGCTGTGCTCTTTGCTTCCTCACAGTGTTTATCAGACTCACGAATATTCATATATTAAATATGCAGCTACCAAAATCCATTTATGCGTCAGAAATCCCTGAGCAATCCCTGCAAGAGCCACGAGTGATGAGTATCGTCTGTGACAGTGTAAGCAGGAATAGTCTGCCATCTGGTGGCTAAACAGCATCATTTTAATCAGGTGACCGGACACCAGAAATTCAAGGATCAATACCCAGGCAGATCACGAATGCTGGTCTAGGATGAGCACAAAACCAGTATCTACTAGACGAAAAGCAACTGATCCTGCATCAGCACTCTTAAAGGAGTGTCTGGTAGCCTGATTACTGGACTGATGTGTTGTAGGGAGATGCATATTGATTTTTAGGGCTAGAGTCCAGGGCCGTGCGTATCAAGCCTGTCAGATCAGGACGGCTAATCAATTGTCAGCTCTTTCCATCCGCACAATTTGGGCTTAAGTCGACGACTGATCGTAGATCACTAGTCACATCTGCTATGCATTCTGTATGTACATGTGTTGCACATGGAAAAGAGACTAGCAGTTTTTACTTTTTGCTATCGCTCCCTCTCACCATATTGACGCGTCAGTGAACTGTAGCATGCTGTGCTGTGATGTCACTTGTTAAACAGTCTTTAGGGTTAAAGGCCTGGGCCTGGTACTCACGAAGCATCGTAGTGTAATGGAGTCTGGAGTCAGTCTCTTGAGACTATATGAGAACCGTATGAGGGCCTCTGATCCTAGATCAGCACAGCAAGTCCACATTTGAACATAGTAGGGTTGGTGTGCATATTGAGATGGTGCAATGTAAACAAACTAAAGGACAGCACAGAAATAACGAATGCTCGTACTTTTTAAAGAGGAAGTTTAATAATAAATGAAATCGCACAGAGCACAGGGTCGGCCTGTCGAGGGTTAAAGGAATGTGCTTCGTCAAAAAAAATCAAACGTACAGTTTTCCCATTTGTTTTAAATGTAGGCGATCAGGCAAGACGCGTGTGGTGTCCGAAGTTTGCTTCTTTGGTTTTGCACTGGAGCTACGAGGCTAATGTAGCTAACACGTAATGGAAGTCTATCTCACCCAAAATCTGTTCTATTAATACACACACTTGTATCAGACGACATTGTTTGGCTACATAATCTCATTCGTGAATAAACAATGTTGTAAAAATAGCAGGGAGAGTCCATATTTACACACTTACACATTTCAAACGTCTACGGCTGGCCCTCAACTTCGTGATCCGCCGCTCTGTTGATTTTCCGACTATATGCTACTCTACGCTCTCTCTCTGTGTGTGTCTTACCAAACTGCACTAAGGAAAAAGTGATTCTGGGTGTCCAAGATGGGCGCCCCCCGTAACGTTCCAGCGTTCAGCTACACGGTGAAGTTTAGTTCATGTTTATAGATGACAGTAAGTCACAGTGTGTCCTAAACCACATCAGCACGTCTGAAGAATCCTGGATGTGGATTGGGATTTTGGGTGAGATAGACTTCCATTACTTGTCAGCTACATTAGTAAAATGAAGGACACCCACCACGTCTTTGCTGATCGACCACATTTGGATGGAGGTGTAAATTTGGTTTTCCCACAAGGTCTTTGGCAGTGATGCGGTTAAAACCCACAATTTTCCGGTGACGAGCACAGAACCTTGAGGGAACGTTGTAGATTCTCCGACACGATGATTTCTTCCATAAACAAATTCCCAGGCTTTTATTAATCTAGTCTTGTATTTCAAATGTGTATTATAGGTGAATCAAAGGCTTTGCCTTTCCTGAAAGTGTCCGTATGCAAAGCCTTCATCATATCAACATGTTTTTAAAAAAAAACATTCTTCTCAATGTGTCAAAGTTCCCAGTGATTTCTGAAAGAGAAAGAGGAAGTGGTGTCTCATTTATGGAACAAGTTCACATTTTTAAAGCGGTGCTTTTAACAGTGATCTGCATCATGCTAGCTGACCCCGCTCTGTTTTCATTGGTTATTAGAAACGTTGGCATTTTTGGGCAAAGCACTTCATCGAGATTGCTTTTTTTGGGGGGTCCAGTGTAGGAACTCGGTTTGGTTTTTATAACCACATCGTGTTGAAGCTCTGTGATGAAGCTGACCCCCCAGATTAGAGCTGAAGGTACGAGGCTGAAACAGCAGTATCTTTCAGGACGGTTACTTTTTCTGTCTTTTGACCGTTGTCACTTTTATCACATGACTGTTATAAGCATATCGGATCCTGAAATGAAACAAAACCAAGTTTTTTGTAATGTTTTCTGTTCCACTTTATAGCCTGGTTTCTTATTCCTGATGTGAAATGATATGAATTTGGTGAATTTGATTAAAACGACGGTCGCGTCGGCCGGTGAATCATGTCGCGTGACAATAAAAAACATCACATCACTTGTTTTCGAGTAAATAAACGGTGTTCACTTTTTAAATTATATCCTGAAACATGAGTCAGTTCCTGTGCGTCGTTTTTTGAGATTTCTCTGTGGATTTTAATGTGTTTGTTTATTTATTTATCGACGATTATTTTTGATCTACTGAGAATGCACTTTATTTTGCGTCAGGATGGAGTTTATTTTTATGTTATGGACGTACATGTACTGTATTCATTTAGAGAAATGTACATCGAGATGCAGATATTCTGTCTTATATACGTGAATGTTTTAGAGAGGAAGAGGAGAAATAAAGGAACAATGGTTTATTATGTACCAGTTATTTGATTGCACTGTCAGCTTGTCCGTAACTCACACTGTTGTTTATTTGTTATATACAGCACTTTTGATTATACAGCCGTTATAAATTGATGCAGAACCACCAGAAGTGCAGCCTGTTCGTGTAACCAGATGAATAAACTGATATTGTATAAAAAAACAAACATGAGATGTGTTTTTATGTGTTTATAGTGAACAGGTGTTTTCTGGGCCGCCTCACAGCTCCAGGGTCCGGGTTCGGGTTACCCCTGAGCTGTCTGTGCGGAGTTTCACATGTTCTCCCCGGGTTTCCTCTGGGTTCTCCAGCTTTCCTCCCACCTCCTAAAAACATGCCGATGGCTGCATTGGCTACTCTACATTACCCCTAGGTGTGAATGTGAGTGTGTGTGTTGCCCTGTGATGGACTGGTGTCCCATCCAGGGCTAAACTAGGGGTGTATGTGTAGGTATAACATTATTTACCTACGGTAATACACAAGTCAATGGAAATAGCTTACAAAGACAGAATTGTGTGTGTGTGTGTGTGTGTGTGTGTGTGTGTGTGTGTGTGTGTGTGTGTTCTGGGAACTGTACTCCAATGTAAACCAACCCACGCAGGTTAGACTCATTTTCCATTTTCTAAGTAAAGCAGATTTTATGGACTGGACCACAGCCATAACGGGGGAGTTTAATAAATTTAAAAAATAATAATAATAATTAAATGCGTAGATGGATATATATATTTTTTTAATCTACTATATTTTCAAATTATTTAAGATAGTTGTTTTAAAGATGGACGACAATATTGGCAGGGTCACTATTATGTTTTTCTTTCTTTTTTTAAAATTAAGCTGGCGTGTGACCCCCCCCCGGTGATCTGAAAGTAGAGACCGCCCACATCTAGTCAACACAGAACGTCTATAAAAGGGGCGCCACACCTGGGCTGTATTCTAAACGGCACCCTATTGGATGTAGGAGTGCACTGCGTGCGGCGTTAGACGCCGTTATTTTAGAACCTTAAGTAGGGCACCTACGTAGGGCGCAGGGAGCGGTTTGGGACGCAGCGTGACAGCAGGAAGTAATTTCGCGTTTATCTTGTAAGTACGAAAGCGGCAGTTGCGGCACAGGCTCGGCATTTTAATCACGCCTAATTACACAAACAGTGGCGGAGAGACGAATGCTGGCGCTTCGACTTTTTAAAATAAATATATATATATATATATATATCGTCTTTTTAAATGTATATTAATTCCTCGCTGGATGGCTGGTGTACATCTCTGACGCGAAGGCTCGGTGCTTAGCTAGCTTAGCTTGGCTTAGCTTAGCTTAGCCTAGCTGGCTAGCTAGCGTCTCCCTGTCCTTGCTTTGACATCCACACAAAGGATTATATAACAAACAAAGCATGGCGGATTTAATTTTACGGTAAGACGCTCATTCTTTTAACAATGTTCACCTAGCGCAGGTTTAGCCAGACGGGCCGTGGTATCGTTAGCTAGCTAGCTCTGGCTGCTCCTCTAACGTTCGTTTCGTTTTTGATTGACAGCTGGTGTTTAAATTTAAAACGGCGCGGAACGTCTCGCGCCGCTTTCTACATCAGTCTGTAATGGCGATATTTCTTTATTTAGCACTTTAATTAATGCGCATCAGTCGATTAATTACTTTTTCTTTTCTTTTTTTCTTCTGAATTGCCTTTCAAATAAGTTAAATTAATTCGTGCTTGCTTTAATGCATTGGCCACTTTAATAATAATAATAATAATAATGCTTCTTTATTGTTGCATGTACAAGTACAGTGAAATTTGATTCTTTACATATCCCAGCATGTTGGTGAGCTGGGGTCAGAGGTCAAGGTCAGCCATGATGCAACACCCCTGGAGCAGGGAGGGTTAAGGGCCTTGCTCAAGGGCCCAACAGTGGCAGCTTGAACCCACGATCAGTAGCCCAGTGCCCTAACCACTGAGCCCTAACCACTGCCTCAAAATAATGCATGAGCTTTTTATTTTTTGTCAGTAATCGTTCTCCCCTCTTTCTCTTTTTGCACGCCTTAGTGAAATTCCTGCGTGCAGAGTCGCACTCGGATCACATGCCTGCATTAAAGTAGCTTGTGTGTCCAGTTTCCTCCACCACACATCAGCAGGTCACACGGGCTAAAGCCCAAATGCCTCCCTAAATGATTATGAAGTCCACTATGTAGGGCGTAGGGTTGTCACGATACCGTCAGCTTGACATCCATACCGATATCACAATACAATGGTACTATACGATACTATGCCAAAAACAATTAATCACTCCACAGAATGGTGTAATCTGTTTTTTTTTTTGTTTTTTTTATGTTACTGTATGAAGCTTTTTACCTGCACGCCTTAGATGCTTCGATACAGTCGAGTGCAAAAGTTTGCGCCCCGCCCGCAAAAACAAACAACAAGTTTATAATGAAATGGGCAATGTATCCTGCAACAAGACGACAATCCAAAACATGCAGGACAAATAGGTTTTCGGTCCTGAGCGCCTCATCCTGAGGAAGGCAGTCGACGACGCCTGGCAGGGTTACAATCGATATAAAGGTGAAATGTGGACACGCAGGTCCACATTTCATGAAGGAAACCCCAACACACTAAACGTCTTGTTGCTTTAAATTACTTTGTCGTCTTCGTTTTTGTCCTGAGGGTGTGCAAACGTTTGCACTCGACTGTATGCTAATGGACCTGAAAACAAAATTTGTCGGGAGTTCATTTTCTCCCATTCTATCCATTTTAGGTTTTGGTTTAAGGCGCTGTTTTATTTATTTATTTATTTTTAACTCATCAAGCTTATTTAATGGACGGCTACATAAAATGAGACGACAGACAATTCACTAGCACTCGAGCTAAATAGTCTGTGTGCTTTCCAAGGGGCACATGTGAATTTCCCAACCGGCATCAAGTCTGTAGGCATCATACCATGTCATCATGGTGTTAACTTATTTAAATAAAGAGTTGAGTCGTGTCACATTGTTGTATTGGGGAAAAAGTTCTGAACTTTTAAATACTTTTGTGCACCATTCAAAGGGTTTAGAAACTATTACTTCATGTAGTATGTAGTGCACGCACTGTATATAGAGATGAGGGAGGGTTTGGGATACGTCTGGGCCTCGACATACAAGAATTATCTAAAAATAAAAATAAAAATCCCCAGATGTAAACCCTTGCATAATTCTGACCCATAGTTTCGGTGTGAAATGATCACTACGTGCAATATACAACTCTGGACTGTTTGTGTCATGTGATTTTTTTTTTTTTATCTTAGTGTTACTTTTATTTGTCTACCAACTAAATCAAGGTCAAAAACTTGTCTACATGGTTCCTATTTTCCACAAATAATAGTGTCCTCATGACCGGGGCAGCTGTAGCACTCGGTTGCTATGCTGTCGTATTAAAATATCTGGATTAGTAAAAAACAAACACTCTTACACTGATGATTAATTAAAAAAAATATATAATAATTTTAAATCTATGACAGATCAGAAGAATACAAAAAGTCCGAAATTATTTTAATTTTTTACTTCACGTCCATATCTCATGTTTGTGGAGGAATTAAAAGAACGTTTAAATCACATTCATTATTTTGAATATAGGCGATAAGGAGACTTCTTGTGTAATCCCAGTGTTCTAACATAATATTCTCAGAAAACCTAGTGTGACGTAAATTTATCCTGATATTGATGTCATATCGTCACATTGCTCATGGTTTCGCTACCCTACTTTCCCTGGAACAACTCGTTCCCAAAACAAAAAGGGGAAGCAAGACGATTTTTTCGCAGCTGTGCACTCTGAACCTTGTGTACTTGGAACAGCGTAATACAATACGTCAGGTGCGTTTTTTTTTTTTTTTTTGGTTTGGTTTGGTTTAACAGCAGCACACTTGAGGTGTTTCTTTAAAGGAAAAAGGAAGTGAGACGCCTTCAGTTACTACCACACACACACACACACACACACACCTGGATTTAGGTGTCAACTGACTCAATTTCAGTCACATGCGCATTCTAAGGTAGGTCACAATGTGATGACGTTAAAATGCCACAGTAGATTAGACAATCACACACACACACATAATGCAGGCCTGTGTATTGCTTAATGGGGCGGATGTGGCTTTCCCAATTCCACCGCCTGCTAGAGTGAACAGTGCTGCAGAGTAAGCAGTCCTGATCTCCAGACTTTAACCTGCAGTCAGCATTGATTTGGTCGAGCAAAGGACAACACTCAGGACTATTCCAGTATGTCTTGCTCTCATGATAGCAGGCCAGCTTGTCTCGCTAGCCTGTATATTTGCAGTTCCTCCGTATTTCTGCCTGAATGTGCTCGGCTGCAGGTACTGCTGCATAATGTTCAAGTAGGTTTTTATTGTCATTTCTCCATATACCTCGTATACATTGAAATGAGATGTCGTTTCTACAGGACCATGGTGAAACACGCAACGATACAGCAGCACGCTATACAGGACTACATAAAGCGCAAATACACGACAGTGAGGACGAGTGCAAATATACCCAGAACAATAAATACACAGAACAATAAATACACAGAACAATAAATACCCAGAACAATAAATACACAACATTTTATGTTTTCCAGGTTTTTTAGGTTTGTGTACGTGTTTGTGATTATGTTTGAAAATGATAAGAAATAGATCAATGTAAAATGCTCATTTTATTTTCATTTATTTATTTTATGAAGGCTCATTATAAAACCCATAGTTGTTCACCATGTTAGCAAGAAAGCAGAAAATAAGTTTGGGGTTTTTTTTTTCTTCTTCAAATGTACATACAATCAAAGCATCACCAAATGTTATTAACATTAAGCACAGACATGAATGTTCATAGTGGTAGCCAATTAATGGTAAGTCTGTTGTAAGAGATTACAGACGAGAGTAAAACAGAGGATGGGGAGAAGAAGGGAAAGAAAGAAAAATAAATAAAGTGAACTAAAACAATTTCAGTTGGCTCTGGTATAAACACAAGAAAAACAATATTCTCTCTCTCTCTCTCTCTTTTCTGTACCCCTTCTTTCCCCTCTTCCTTTTCTTATTCCTTTCATTCCCCTTTTTTTCCCCCCTTTTGCAAGATAATCATGGTTATGACCATTTACAATAGTGCACGCGCCTTGAATTCTTTACCCAATGTCGTGGCCTTTGACACAAAGGTGACAACACCGGAGATATATTTTAATTCTTCTTTAAAAAAAAAAAAAAAAAGGGGAAGCATGGAGGGCTTTAAGTAGAAAACGCGCTGGCTGTGCGCGAGCCCCCTTTAAAAAGAGCTCTGGGTCCCGCCGTGATTGCGCAAGAGGGCGCGAGCGGTTACGTCACAGCACGTCACAGCAGTCCTTTGCTGTTTCCACCGCCGAGACCGAAAATGGCGTCGAAGGCACCAGGTAAAGAACTTTCAGTTGTATTAACGTGTTTGCGTAATATCAGTCGACATAACGTCCCGTAACGTTTGTCATGAAGGCGGGTGCAGTCTCTGCTCATGCAGTTTAGTTCTTGTGCCTGTTTTTCCACGTTTCTTTCTCTCTCCCTCCTTGATACTACGATCCAGTGTCCTCTAGCTTCAGTGTCCCTTAGCTTAGCAGGCTAGCACTGGCTACAGCAAGTTAGCCTTTCCGTCCACTGGGAGTGAAATGTTTCGTTTTGTATAAGAAGGACCGAAGGTGTTTAACGTTCAGCAGTCTGTTTTGTCGAAGGGCGATGCAAGGGGACTGTTTCTGGGCTATTTTGATCATTGCTATAGTAAAATGCTCAAATATAATGCTAGTAAAAAAAAAAATGTTAGCTACAATATCAATGGCTGTTTTGATTTCTGTCGTTTCTGCCGTACCTGTGAGAAATGGGGTACTTCTATCTGCTGCTCTAGACTCTGAGATGAGTGATTGAATGTTCTTATACTGACAGTACAGCTATGTTTTATGAATTTGTTCTGGTTCTCATGAGGTGACCCTGCATGTGATCACGTGCATAACATCTTGATCTCTCTCTATCTGAAGTATTATTATTTTTTTGTTTCCTTTTCCCAACGTAGTGGCGACCGGCAGGCTGTTGTTGGGCTTCAGGAAGTGGTACTACAACGCATGTGGCTTCAACAAGCTGGGTCAGTAATGTGCATGCTTACAAAATACAACCTTTTTTTCCCCCAAGGTCACAGTGTAGCCAATTGGGTTTTCAGACCATGACCCCTGTCATGTCATTCCATGCCTTTCAGGCTTAATGCGAGATGACACTATTAATGAGGACACAGACGTGAAGGAGGCAATTGGCCGGCTTCCAGAGCCAGTCTACAACGATCGTATGTTCCGCATCAAGAGAGCCCTTGATCTCTCCTTGAAGCAACAGATTCTTCCTAAGAACCAGTGGACACAATTTGAGGAGGTAAGAAGTAGATAATAGCATGTAAGGAATGGATGGTTTCTATAAAGTTGTCACACCAAATAGCTTGAAAATGATTTATTCATTTAGCTGATACGCCAACAAAATGTTGTGGGTTGGGTTAAGTTTCGCCAATGTATCACACCTTTAAGGCTGCCCACATATTGAATAGTTTGTTCCTCATCACTGATTGTAGACTGTGTTTTCCAGGGCTAATTAAATATAGTTGATGGAAGAATCCTGATAATGATCAAAACTGCAAATTGCTGTGTGTTTATCCTGTAGGATGTGCCGTACCTTGAGCCCTACTTGAAGGAGGTTATTAGTGAAAGAAAAGAAAGGGAAGAGTGGCAGAAGAAATAGAATAAAGGGGAAGCTTTGGTGTGGTGGCTGCTGTCTTGTATTTAAGATAAACTTTATCAAGTGTTATGTCCATGTACTTATTAAAATTTGATTTCTGACGAGTTTTTTCGTGTCTCCTTTTTGGGGGTTCTGGGGGGACACATTGAAAGTGAATGCAGAAAGTTATTTCACATAAAATATTTATTTTAAGGGCTTTGACATATTTGCTTACACACACACAAATGTTTGCTGCTATACAAAATGTCCAAATTAGAGTACTTGTATGTAAATTGACTACTTAAAATCCCACCATTCCCATTGGACCAAAAATACTTTACAAAATACCTTGCCATGTTGTGCCCACAGTTATGCGTTTGAATAAAAGTAATTACTTTATAGATACAATTTGACAGATAAGGTGTGGCCTTCACTCTTCTCCTAAAAGTCAACCACTGCAATGCGTTTGCTTGGAGCTTCTTGGATAATCAGTCTGCTCAGTAAAATTCTAAGGCCATGTTGGAAACCAAGAATCCTTTTGCATGACATGAGATGTATACACTCTGCATATAATGAGTGAATGAATAAATGTTCAACATCTAGTTCTATATTGCACAATTTAAAGGTTTGTTCACCCATTTTGTTTACCATGCACTCTGTCTTCTCTGCTCATGTTATGGGACTCTTACACCTCCAAAAATTACAACAAGCAAGTATTACATCAGACACCTTATAATTACTTGTCTGAGTGGGACAATAAATCACCTTCGGTCCATGATCTCACTCTTTTAGGCTGTTTTCTCTCTGTTCATTGACACCTGTCACCGTGTCTATAAAGTTCCCTATGACCGTATTAAAGGAGTGCAGCATGGAAACCCCCAGCTCGTTGCGTGTCTCATGGATGTCAGGATCGTAAACACCAAACAGCGGTGTGCATACTTCTACATGTCCTTTCCCAGCTTGTTCCAAAATGGCCACCAGTTCTGCTCTTGCTTGGTGGAACTTCTCCTGATTGTAACTCTGCAGTGTGGAATCATCCAGTGGGTATGTTACATCTTCAGAGTAACAGTCACGAGGCACCGGCAGCTCTATGTACCTAATGACAATAGATTTACAAAACAAAAGCATATGCACCTTCTTATACCCATATTTGTAGTGTCACTTGCTAGATGTCCTTACCTCAGAGCTGGATAGCCTTGTGCCAGCATGGTGAAGAGTTGGCGCAAGGCTGCTGTGCTTAGCGGGTTGCCCAAGATCTTGAGCTCTTGTAGGGCATGGCAGGGCCCCAGCGCATGGCTGAGGAGATCCAGGTTCTCTTCCTCCAGGCCACACTCCTCCAGACTCACACTGATGAGTGTAGCTGAGCAGCGATGAAGCAGCTTACGGAAGGTGTGAGGGAAGAGATCGGCCACCACATGACCGCTCAGGTCCAGTTTCACTAGGAACTCGCTGTGCAGGCTGTTGGCCAGGTAAGCCATGTCCACAGGGCTGAGGCTGCAGTTAGCCAGCTCTATACACTGCAGGGGGGTGTTCAGAGGGCTGAGGACAATACAGACAGATGTAGTTTAGAATTATGTCACAATAACAAGTCATAAATCCCTGACAAAGAATTTGTATGGGTGCTTTCGATGAGAATAGAATAATAAAGGTCATCAAGTCGTACAAGCTTTTCCAGGCCATGACCTTCAATTGACCTTCCATGTATTAGCTAAGCTTTATCTTTCTGTTTTTAATATCACACTTTGCAAACCTCTGTTATATATTTAATTATTTTCTGCTTGTTACACCACTCAGGATTGTTTTGAGTAAAGTCTTCTTATGTAAGACTACATGGTTGGCAGAGTCATCACCTAGCTTTGGTTTGGAGCAGCTGTCTGCATTCTAACAGTTGGGCAAAACAGACAACTGGCCTGTCCCTTATAAACAACCAAGGTGATGTAATTATGCATTTGCACATTTTATTACTTATATATATTCTTTTATCTCTCTCTCTCTCTCTCTCTCTCTCTCTCTCTCTCTCTCTATATATATATATATATATATACACACACACACACACATACACACTCACAAAGCACTTTATTAGGTGCTAATATACTAATACTGGGTAGGGCCTC
>JAOUQW010000025.1:9603724-9617450 GCA_028565825.1 Olivaichthys viedmensis | reverse complement strand
CTCGTCTCTCGTTCTTTGTTCAGCACATTCTGTATCTGTGATGAAGTTGCTGTTCTCTCTCTCAGTGAACAAAGCTTAATGTATTGCTCTTCTGATGGTGTGCTGACCAGATTAAATTATATTGACCTGGATTAGAGGTCATGTATAAAACACACACGCTGTGCATTAGCCTGTACAAGCAGAGAAGCCATTCATTCACATCCCACGTAACCGCAAATACTCAGCAAACAAGGGTGTATCCCGGGACAGAGACAGTACACACCCGCCCGTTTCCTACACACACACACACACACACACATCGTTGTCTCCGACTAGACGCCCTGTAGGCAGTGTGGGAAAGCTTGTTTGAAAGATGCCTCCGTCTGCGCTTTTGTTCTTTTCAGTCTGTTGATATCGGCGTGACCTTGATATGATCACGCACACACTCACTCTGTCTTGCCTTCGCGCCTTCCGCTATGCCTGTCACGCACAACAACTTCCCGGCGTGCGGCGTGTGTGTTCCCGGCCCAAGGAGGAAGCCAGGCAGCACACAGGCTTGTCCGGAGACGGAGTGTTAGCACGAGACAGAGCCGAGGGTCGCCGCCACCGCGGCTCCAGGAGAAGGACGGAGAAGGGGGGTTTGCACTTCAATGGCACCACCGTGCATTGAACATTTCCAAACTATAAAGTTTATTATCCAGTGACCTACATGGAAAAACATTGTAAACTGATTAAGCTAATGTTTAGGTTATAAGGGTGAGGAGTGGACGTGTGGAACCTATCCCTGGTTCCTCTGGGTTTACGAGCTTTATGCCAGTCCTGCGTCCGCTGCATTCCACTATGTGGTGGTTTTCCTGCTCCAACACACCCGACAAATGACCCATAAATGAAATGTCACAATTTTCCTATGAGACCAGTTTGTCACACTATTACGACCAGTTCAGATTAAAGGGATACGTTATATTACGTTTGGTGTCCCAAAACTACATTGGAAAATTGAGGGACGTCGCCATCTTGGCTTGCTGTCTTCCTCAGTGAATGTGCGTGTGAATTAAACCAAACAACACAGTGCATTATGGGTATTCCGTGGCCGCTAGGGTACATTGTTTGTACACTACCTATCGCGGTGCATTGTGGGATTGATGGAGTGCACCGGATATTCTCCACTGTTTTCGGACACCACTACAAAATGTCAGATTCCCAAAAATGGCGCACTAATATAGTCTATAGGGCAGAGTTTCCGACAGCTTTTGTCACCCAAAAAGATCTTTAGTTTTGCACCGAAGATTTGATTTTTGGCAGAACTATTCCTTTAAGAGGGGCTTAACAATGTGGTGATCCGCTGATGAGCTGGATCAGGTGTGTTAGGCAAAGGAAAGCACGGAAATGGGGATGACTAGGATCGAAAAGATCTTCAGGGTTAAACCAGGTGAGTCCATTAAACGCTTAGTCATGGAGAGCTATCGCCCTGCTAACATTTATTTTCTCTAATCACACACACACCCGATCCAGCTAATCAAGATTTCTGTCCACAGACTTAAAAAAAAAAAAAAAGAAGCCTATATTGAGAATGTGCATGCTATCTCAGCCAGGAAGCCATTTCCACCAAGCGGCTTGATGTGTTGCGTGCCAGCAAAAATGGCTAAAGCTAAGCAACAAAACCAAGTCAGGCTGCCGTCTTTGGACGAATGATGATACAACACATGACTAGCACGCAGAGGTCTGTGTTCTAGCAGTGAATACGGAGCACTTTGGCTTGCACGCTATTGTAAAGATGTAAAAGATGGCACTGACAGCAATAACTTGTCCTCTGTTTTGGACGTGTTGGTATTTGGATCACGTGACAATCAGGGGCCTGTCACAGGACGATGGAGGTCAGCGTTTGTAATAATCGTTGGTTTTCCTTATCCTTACAATAAATGTGAATTTACATTAAAAAAGAAACTTTAATGTCGCCTTTTTAAATATACCACGAATTTGCTTTGTTACTAGACCCACATTCAGCCTTAAATACTTTACCTTAAACATGTTTTGAGTATTCAGGCATTGCTCTCTAAAGATCAGACACAAAAAATAATTTTTTCCTCAAAAAATAATTTTTTTTCTTCAGAATTAAACCTGTTAAAACTGAAACTAAAACAAAAAACTGTAACAAAAGTATCGCTAAAACAAAAAAAGGAAAGAAAAAAAACCCCCTAAAATAAATAAATAAATAAATACTAACTAAACCTAAATTAAATTTCTAATGAAAACTGAAAATTATTTTTTTTAATTAAAAGCCAATTTAAAAAATATAAACTATAAGTATATAGTATGCGATAACTATAAGTATGCGATTTTGGACATTGAGATATCTCCCGGATCCCATAAGCAGTTATGCACTGCACACACACACAGTAGGAGAACATACATTTGCAAAAATGTGTTTTATAGACTTTTAAACATCATGATTATTTTAAAGTGTACATAAGGAACATGGAGCAGGTTGTTTAGGCACTTTCCTTTATTGTCTCAATGTCTTCAGGAGCAGGAAGTCCACAGGACACACACACACACACACACACACACACGGGGTTGTTTGGGCTTCCTGCTCCTATTCATCATTAGAAAAATAGAACTGTGTATTTTTTCCCTCTTTTCGCGCTCTCATTATTGAATGACACCGGTATTGCCAAAGCCGCAGAAACAGACATAGAAAAAGAAGAAGAAAGAAATGATCAGAAATATCAAAAGAAGAAGATAAGACAAAAGAAAAGAGGGAGACGAATGAGAGACTAACGTACACAATTCACAATACTCGACGGACACATGGTCGTTGTCCGCCGGTCGCCTGCGGGTTGTGTGTTGGGTGTGAGTCAAAAAGTAAAAAGTCCAGGTTATCTGCTTATACTTTTTTTTGTGTTGTGCTTTAGACAAAAAATGACAGCTTGTAGATTACATTAATGTTGAGGCTGGTTCTCGATTCCAAATATACACAGTGTAAATACGGCTTCATACATTCTCACTGACACACACACACACATTTACAATACAGTTTGACAGCAATGTAGGCTGTGTGTTAACCAAACATTCGAAAGAGTAGTTACGGTTGTAAGAAAAAGTTTTTGAACCCCATTTGAGTTTTTGGATTTCCGCATGAATCGGCTTCATCCGTGTCATAATATTAACAATACATAGACAATCGTATTTTACAATCACGTTTTACAGTGCCAATACTTTTAAGCAGTGGTGTCCTGGACAGTTTGGTGATTTTCCTGCTCCAACACACCTACTGAACCCTGTCCAGGATTAGAACATTACTACAGAACATTCGCAGAACATCTGATTTGTTCGTTGGGGCAAGATAAATGTTCACATACACTCTTGAAAAAATGAAGAAGACCAGAAAAGGTTCTGTAGCGCAATGCCATTGAAGAAATATTTTTTCTTCCCTAAAGACCCGTTTTTTTGGCTCCTTCAAGAACCTTTTGCTCCCATTGTATGTTGTTGCCACAATAAACTGAATAATCATTTTCCATTACAAAGATCGTTCCACGTGATGGTAACATTTATGGTGGGAAGGTTTTCTTTAGTTCTCTGTGACACCAACATAAATGGTTCAAGATCCATCAATCAAAAGGTTCTTTAGGAAACCGGTATCAGGCTAAAGAACGTTTTCTGGCACCTTTAGTAATGACATTACTGTATTGGCTCCATAGTTCCTCATGCTGAAGGGATTTGGTCCAAATACCGACAACATTACAATTATGATTTAAACCAACAGGAGCTACATATGAATTGCATATTTCAAGGGTGGCAGCTGCCCCCCTGCGCCACCCTGCGCCACCCATCTGGCCACGCCCCCTGACTAATAAACCAATTGAGTAAACCGATTGAGTTGCTGGACTCCATGTCTCCAGGACTGGAATTGATAACCCCTGGCTTAAACACGCTTATAAGAAAAGGTTCCATCTTGCACCCTAAAGCATTCTTTGGTTTGTCCTTTTGGGAGTAACCCTTAAAGGTTCTATATAGAACCCTACAACAGAGCGCTTCCCTACGGAAAAAGGATTCCAAGTACAACCTATTTAGGACGCTCGCACCCTTAATCATCCAAAGGAACCCTTTTTTCTAGGAGTAAACAATCAAGGTCCAATGGTGACCTTTAGGGCCTTTAAGGAGAACATTGGAGTTCGGTGTTCTAATGAACTCAATGGTACTTCAGTAATTAAGGTTCTGTGCAAGTGACCAGAAGGTTAAGTTCAAGTCCAACATTCTTAGAAAAAAAAGCTCTCACCTTGCACACTTAAGCGTTCTTCGGATTGTCCCTCTGATGGAACCATTAAAGGTTCTATGCAGAGATGCCAGGACAAATTTTAGGCCCTCACGCCATGAAAACTTTTTCCAACTGGACAATTTTTGTTCCCTAGGCTCCCCTGTCTACCCAGGGCTCTTGGAATCATATCCCCCATTTCATGGTACCCCTGGTTTTATGTAGAACCCTACAACAGAAAGTTTCCTCGTCAGGACAGGTTCCAAGTAATACGCCTTTAGAACGCTAGAACCATTAACCATCCAAAAAACCTTGAGGAACCCTTGTTTCTAAGAGTGCAGGTCTGACAAGAATTTACTGTTAGGTCCTTGAGCAAGGCCCTTAACCCTCAACTGATCAGCTCTATACTAGGATTGGTAACGTTATGTGAACATTGCTGAAGCAGAACGCTATTACATCACATTTTTGCAGAACACTGCATTTGTTTTACGTTACTGCATAGCCTTCTTAGAACCTGTCGAATACATTACGGAACGTTCTGATAACCTTCTCTGTTGGCTGGCCATGATTACATCACATTATCAGAACATTGCAGGAATGTCGTTTTTGTTCTTAGAACCCTGTCGAATACCTTACTGACGTCTCTGAGAACGTCCTCTCTTAGCGCAAGAAGTGGGTTCCACCAAAAACATCAGGGTTCAGACACTTTTCCCATCCTTAATTGTTTAACAGCAATGTAAAATATTTGTTAAATAAGACCGTCTTTAGTTATTATCATGACCTCGATGAAGGTCGCATCACATTTTAAGGCCCATTCATAGAGAAATCCAGATCGTTCGAGCGGGTTCACACACACTTTATCACAGTTACACTTTCACTGTGGCGCATTCGGCCTGTACACACACTCCGCAGCTTATATGGTTTTGGCTTCAGCAACAAAATTATTTCAAACGTCCATTCTTTCGTCTCCATTTCGTCACATACAACATACACACACACACTCGGATTTGTCGGTTCGGACAGGGGATGGTCTCGCATGTGTTAAGTGCCTCAGACGGGAGAGCTCCACCTCGGATTGGCAAGCCACGGCGACAGTACGGAAAAGTAAACAGAGATAAGAACAAAACAAACACACTAGACGACAAAATTCTGAATATTGTAAAAACATAAAAAGTACCTGGATTCATATATATATATCTATATATAAATTTATATATATAGCCCGTTATCCAGGTGTATATATACACGCTTTATTATATATATAAATGAATATATAAATGAATTTGCTGTGTGGTCTTTAAAAATGCATGGCATAGAAGCTGAGGGGCACCAAAAAATAACCGATAAACACGTCAGGAGTCCGGAGAAAATAAAACTCCCAGGGTGAAAAAAAAGTCGCCATGTGACGTTTGTTCACAGCCATAGCTTCCGTTTTCCCTCCTCTTTTTTTTTTGGTCTGTGTCAGCCGGCGGCCTTGTGCCTGGCGCCGCAGCAGTGGCATGCGACGGCGCAACGGTGGCAGGCGCGCAGCGGTGCGTAGCAGCACATGCAGGGCGCGACGAGCGAGAGGCCGAGCAACGCCAGCCAGCGCAGCACGAGGCGCCCGTCACCGGCGTCACACGAGCACGGCTCCGAGTACTCGCCCTCGGCGTCTGCCATGCAGTGGTACAGCAGGCTGTCGGCGCACCACATGAAGCTCACGCGCCGTATCAGCCCCACCACCGGGTCGGGCGCCTCCTGGCACTGGCCGCGCCGGTTCTGCGCCGGGGTGAACACGTCCCTGCAGTATACGCAGCGCACGCACTCGTCCTCTGTGCGCCACGGCGCCCGCGGCTGGCACGACACCACGCCGCCGCTGATGCCCGACTTACCGTCGTCTCCGGCGAGCCGGTACGGGTAGGTGTAGTCGTGTTTGGGCACCTCGCTCTTGCCGAAGGTGACGTACGCGTCCGTGGGCTCCGGGCGCAGAAGTTTGTGGGCAGCCGTGGTGGCGTGACGGTAGTCCTCATAGCCAGTTAACCAGGCGCGCTCGCGCGGGTTGATGCGCACGAGCTCTTCCTCTTCCTCCGGAAAGGACACGGGAACGTGGGGGAACACGAGTGCCGTCTAAACAGTGGAGAACAGAAGAACTGAGTCACACAACAGCGGAGAACAGATAAAAATGTCAAAATTATAGTAGCAGTATAGTAGTTCCTGAAAAAAGGAAGTCGTTTTTCCCCCGACAGCAACGTTAACGTAATCTCAATATGACAGAACCCACAGAAGTACTGTTAGCGGTCGACGCTAAGTGTAATTACAGTGTAATTCTAGTCGTACCGAGTCTTTTCTTAGTAATTTACCAACACATCTGAGGAAAAAGTTGATATTCTGGACAGTTTTGTCTCGTTTTCAGTGTCACTGTGCCTTCACATTGTCTGTATAAAAGACTTAACGGCTACGTGCTAGCTAGGTAAATAGGTAGCCTCGGTCATTAGCTAGCTTATGCTCGACGTCCGTATTTCCCACGAATTTAACTGCGAGTGGTGAGCGTATCACCTGTCATTTCTTTAATTTCTTTAAAAATCCAACAATTAAAAAAAAACATTACGCAAATGGTATATAAACAGGCTATTCAGATAGACCTCAGTATCATACGATGATTTCTCCAAACGCTGAAAAATTTGATTTGTATTTGTTTTTTGATAAGAACTTGGTGGTGGTCTCAGATTTTTTGGACCCTCCTCTACACAAACAAATGCAAACGTAATGAAGTACCTGATCCAGGAAGTAATGGTCGGAGTGCCTGTGCTGGTTGTAGAGATGTCCCAGAATGCACTGGTGGTAACGCGACTCGCAGAAGCTGATCGGTGCGAGCGTCTGCAACGAGGGCTCCCTCTTCTGGGAGGAGTTCGACGAGCTGTCTGTGGCGTTCTGATGGACAGAGGGAGAGAATAAAAAAAAAAAAAAAAAAAAGAGTGACCTTTTTTGACCAAATTTTCATCACTCGGGCCTATGAGACAACTTCCCGGGTCCTGAGGACCCCAGAAATGAGTTACGTAAATCAGACATAATTATGAAGCTCTATATATTCTTTTACAATTAGCATAAAGTTCCCAAAACGGTAGTAATCCCTCACCAGATGCCTTTTTTTATTATTATTTTTTTAATAGTGTTTATTTTTACTCAACTGATCAATAAACAATGCTTGATGCAGTTCCACCTACAAAATCAGTCTTGTAGCTATTTTGGTGCATCACAAGCTAATAAAATGTGCGGTGTGTGTGTGTGTGTGTGTGTGTGTGTGTGTGTGTGGTGTGTTCGAAAAAGAAAGAGACATTGGGTTTCTCAATATTTCTCAATACGTGTTTCAATTTGTTTTTTGCATTCTCGTGTACTCTCTTGACATCGTCTTCCTCAGTTCAGTTTTAATACTGAAGAACGCAATAATTATATAAATATTAAGGATGTTGACGACCTGCCAACAATAATAAATCGAATGACCCATTATTCGTTGCAATAACATAGCGATGGCGGACAAGGTAACACAAAATTGTAAGTACTGTAAGTAATAGTTTTTTTATCTTAACTAAAAGGTCGATTCAAATCTGATTCTGGATAAATCGGTCGTCGAATACTTGCTCATTTTGTTAAAGCAACGCCTAATATGGATGTTTGTTCTGACTTTCATCAGGTGGACGCTCCTGTTAGTGAAGTTAGTTAGTTAGCAATTACCTCCTGTGGTCAATTTTTATCTATCTGACAGGCACAGAGGCCAAGCCCCCTTCACTGAGATTGACAGGAGGCACAGAAGCCACGCCTCCTTCTCTGTAGCACACAGTGCCAAAGGAAACTCATTTGATAACATTTCTAAATAATAAAGAGTAGTAATGAAAAATAGGGCCCCTCCATGTTCTTGACCTTTCACCTCTATCATGTACCAGTGGGCCTTTGGGAGGAAATAAAGTGTTTGAACACGATGATCCTCACAATCAGCCACAAACTTTGACCTCCAGAGTCAGAGCTATCCTCTTCCTGCACCACTTCCTGTCGTCCAGAGACTATTCCGAGCCAGCATTGTCTCTCTGTGTGTGTTTTGAGCCAGTATCTACCTCAAGAGTCCTGCTGGGAGAACTATCCTGCCAATAATAACAACGGGACTCTGTGTGTGTGTGTGTGTGTGTGTGTGAGTTCCTCCGTCCGGATTCCCACGAGAAGGCGACAGTCTCAGAACCGACACGAACCCGTGCAAAGCGTGATCAACAGAAGGAAGTTGTAGTTGCAGTAAGAGCCTGGTTTGGCCATTAAATTGAATTTCAGTTACTTAAAATATTTAGTGTTCGAATGCATTCGAATATTAATGAGGTATAAAATTAGCGTGTATGTTATTTCTGCAATCAGACGAGCAGACATTCACTTTCGTATTGCATGAAACACGGGAGGTGAAAACTTTTGCCTTCTTAAGCAAAGAAAATCACTCAGAGGAAGTCATGAACTTTAATGTTTCAGATTCGTTTTTTAATTTTAATGGTTTCCACACAGGGACTTTTCGGGAGTTATGATGTCATCACATTTATTATTTAATTTACTTGTTGTAGCGTTAGGGGCCGTGCTAATCGGCTTGTGACAGATCTATACCCTAGCTTACCAACATGCTGGGATATGCGAAGAATCAATTTCACTGTACTGTACTTGTGCATGTGACAATAAAGGAGCATTCTATTCTATCTATTCTATACTGCCCCCTAGCCACGCCCCTTTTCCTACGGCAAGCCACGGGGTCATTTGGCCAAAAACGTTTGGGAAACGCGTTTCTATAGACTTGTGTTAGGCGACTAAAAGTAAAACATGGGATTTTAAACATTCAAATGCGGATTTTCGCCTTCGAAAGCATAAATATTATGTAAATTCGAATAGTATTCGAATAGTGAAATTCGTTTTGACAGCCGTACTGAGCACACGTCATCGTTCCATCGTTTCCTTTTCCGTTTTCCTCTTATGAAACCAATGGGCCTTGGTCCGGCATTTACAGATGAACACAGAACAGAGAAAGGAAGTAGCCTACAGATCCACTTCCTACAGATCTGCACTGTCAGAAATGTGTATGTGTGTGTGTCTGTGTGTGTGTGTGTGTGTGGTTGGAGAGAGGATTTAGGAATAAAAGAAAAAAGACAATTTTCCTTCTAAAACCACAACGTGATCTCTCTCTTTCTCTTTCTGTCCCTAAACCATTTTTTAAAATTATTATCTTAATTTACATTTAGTCATTTAGCAGACGCTCTTATCCAGCTGCAAACAGTTGAAGACGCAGCGATGCCGAGCACCCAGTGAATCTGCAAGGATTCATAACTTGGAGGACGTGAGGCTAATGCTAGTTTGTACAAGTGCTCAAGTGGGCAAGGTACTAAACACTACAATTGCACCCCTAACTGCATAAAAATACAAGAGACAATCCGTGACGAATAGGAAAATTTCAGAGCTAAGTGCATAAATCATACAAATAAATTAAAAACCAAGTAGTAATACAAAATAAATGAAAGATAAGTGCAGAGAAAATAAGGTGTCAACCTAGATACTGTCGGAAGAGGAAAGTCTTTAAACCTCTGAGAAAGGAATAGAGACATGGAACTGTTGGGAGTGGAGGGGGAAGCTCGTTCCACCACTGAGGAGCCAGGACGCTGAAGCAGCGAGATCTTGTGCTGCGGCATGCTTGGACCTCAGAGAAGGACACGCTAGGCGCTTTGAAGTTGAAGACCTGTGTTGGCGTGCAGGTGTGTAGTTTTGAACCAGGGTGTGTAGATAGTGTGGTGAAGAGCCCTTTGACGCCTGGAATGCAAAGGCAAGAGTTTTGAATTTGATTCTTGTTGCAACAGGAAGCCAGTGGAGTGACCTCAATAGAGGTCTCAGAGTCACATGAGAGAACTTCGGGAGGTTATGAACCAAGCGGGAGCAGCATTCTGAATGCTCTGTAGAGGAGATATGAAGGGAGACCAGCAAGAAGAGAGTTGCAGTAGTAATACTAATAAATAATAATAAAGTAAACTAATAATTAGAGCTTGAATAAGAAGTTGAGCAGATTCTGGGGTCAGTCTGTAGAAGGTTGTATTCTTCTGATGTTATGAAGAAGGAATTAGGATCTGGTGGTTGATGTGATGTGATCCGAGAAGTTAAGCCCGTCATCTAAAATCACACCAAGACTCTTATCCATGTGTGCTGGATGGACTGTGAGGTTCTCGATGGTGATGGACAGGTCCAACAGAGGGGAGTTCTTTGCTGGTAGGTTTATCAGTTCAGTTTTGTCAAGGTTGAGTTTCAGATGATGGGTTGTCATCCAGGAGATGTCGGAGAGGCAGTCTGATATCTTCTGAGAAACCTGGGAGGTGGATGGAGGGAAAGAAAAGTAAAGTTGTGTGTCGTCAGCGTAACAGTGATAGGAGAAGCCATGAGACCGTATCACAGATCCCAGAGATTTAGTATAAAGGCAGACCAAAAGTGGACCAAGAACTGAGCCCTGGGGGACTCCGGTGATGAGGCTATGTGGTAGGATCGATCCTGTAGGTACGACGAGAACCAGGTTAGAGCGTAGCTCCCAATCCCCAATTCAGCAAGAGTGGAAATGAGGATCTGGTGGTTCACCGTGTCTCACTGGCGATTTTAGGGATTACAGCGCAGGTGATTAATGAGTGTGTGTGTGTGCGCGTGTGTGTGCGCGTGTGTGTGTGTGTGTGTGTGTGGTCTTGGTGGTGCGTGGTGTTTCAGATCCCCTGCCTTGAGGCATTCAGTTGTGTTGACTTAGGAGCAGCGGGGAGGAGAGGAAGGTTAGAGGCCACTTCCTGAAAACAATCCCCCTCACACACACACACACACACACACACACACACACACACTACAAACCATGAAACTCTGAGAGAGAGCCCAACCCAATGAACATAGACATGTCTTATACATTTATTTTTATATATGTGAGAGTGAGAGAGTGAAAAAGAGAAAGACGGAAAAGGAGAGAGGGGTTCTCACCGTGAAGACGTCGTCGTCTCCCAGCTCCGTCTCGTTCTGTAGAGTGGATGAGGAAGTGGTGGAACCTGCACACACAACAAACGCCACTTACTACACCCTAAATACACACATTAAAGGAGTAATTCAGCATTTTTCAACCTTATAATGCACTTACAGTGAAAGTCTGAGGGCAGCTGTTGAACTCCGTCAATAAACCTTAATGCGTTCTACAGAAACACAGATGAATTCTTCAAAGTTATTTGTAAATGAAGCTCTAAATCAGCATTATTCGTCCTTTCAATCATCTCCAAAAGAAGAGATATACGCACCTAATTTTTTATATTACATATTTCTTTTCTTTTTGTTTTTCTTTTATTTTTGTATTGTATTTGATTTTATTTGATTTTTTATATTTTATTTTAGTTTATTTTAGTTTAGTTTTGTGTTAAAAAAAATTTGTTAACTACTTACATCTAATGTTACCTTTAGGACACACACTTGTTAATGAAGTCTACACTGAAGGTTACGCATTTTTCTGAATATAGTACGCAAATTCTTGCCCCATAACAGGTGATACGACTTTTACGTTGTTAACATATTTACGGTAGTTGTTCTACGCCAGCGGATAGAAGATACAGTGCCATTAGTTTTATTTGTATTTATTTACTCACAGTTAGGTTTTCTTGTTGCTGATATTTAGCTCGATTTTACACTTCATAGGCGACCGGGGATCCACATAAAAATCTTCAACTTGTCTTCACACAGGAATATTTCTTTAATGAAGCCTCAAACACAATTTGGCCAAATCTAAAATGACTTCATAATCACTATAAATGCGCACTACATAGGGTATAGCATAATGGTTTTATAGACCCTAAGTAGTGCACTTTATGCCTCAATAAGAACTCCATTTGAGATCCAGCCACAGAAAAACAGTTCTGTTGGTGACTTACATGTAATAGCACTTTTAGGACATGTACTTTTTATATATTTGATTTGAAAACGATACAAAATAAAATAAAAATACATGAAGCAGCCATAATTAAGGGCATTTATGAAGAGCCCTTTTCCTACATCAAGCGTCATTTAGCCAAAAAGTTTAGGACAGACTTACGTTGGGAAACTAAATGTGATTTTCTTTCATGTTAGAACGTATCAATATTATGAAAATTCTAATTCGTCTCCCTCCCTCACCATCAGTCAGGTCCTCGATGGCCTTCCTGACGCCGCGGTCGAAGGCGCGAGCGTCCGCCGGACTCTGGAACGTCAGGCCGCACTTCTTGTTGTCCACGCGCCAGTGGTGGAACGTGGGAGTGGCCTTAATGTAGACCAGGTCCTTCTTCAGGAAGCACTTCAGGATCACCTGCATGCGACAGAGCAGTGTGAGAGTCTCTGCTGTGTGTATGAGTGAAGTGTGTTATCTCACAAAAAAGGTGAAAACTGGTCGTCGGTCAACACTCTTTATGTGTTTTACCAGAGATTATTACCTGAGGACATAAGAGACTATATAATGAAGTGTAGATTGGGTTAATCTTGTATTTTTAAGAATATAAGATGTGATTTCTTTGCCCTACAAAAGCTGTTGGTTAACGTATTTACGGTAGTTGTGCTACACTGGCAATTAGAAGGCACAGCACGATTAGTTTGGCGCTAACATGACATTGAAAAACCCATAACACTCACACAAATTAGCATTATAACATTGATCAGACAAACAAAAGCTAAGCAAAAGTTTCAGTCTTAAACGTTGTTATATAACAACTTCTGGGTAATGATGGACTTGATGGCCTGACAGACGGATTAAGATCAAGACCTTCAGCTCAGGAAACAAAATAACAATAAATGAATAGGACTTTTTTGGTTTGGTTTAATTATTTTGTACTTTAGGTATGTGAAACATTAATGTTAGTAATACTACAGAATGAATGAATTGTACATAAGTTAAAAAAAATAAAATGCTAACCATTTTGGTCTGGATGTGCATCATATCTAAACTACATGGATATCTACAAGAGTATTGTAGATATATTTGTAAATACGCTTGTAAATAATATACAGTCATTATTGTTGATTTGTCTGTTGAGTGCAGTGGTGTAAGTGTCGAATACTGATTATGCTAAGCTAGATAGCCACTAAGTAAGCTAATGCTGGCTGTTTTCCTTTTTTTTTTTACTGCAGCTTCAAAAACCGTTCCACAGAAATTGATGAAAAACAAATCTTTTAAGCAAAACTATAAAGTGCTGGCAGTAATGTATTTTATGGCCATCATTTTAAGGCCTATACATTTTCCCAGGACGTCCTTATTTGCATAAAACATGCAGCACTGAACTACGGCAACACTAACGGGACAAACACTAAACCACACCAGTAGGGGGTGGTGAAGCATGGTTTTAGAATGGATAGAAAGCTCCTTTTATTGTCACATATACATATACAAGTACAGTACGGTGAAATTGATTCTTCGCATATCCCAGCATGTTGGTAAGCTGGGGTCAGAGCGCAGGGTCAGCCATGATACAGCGC
>JAOUQW010000025.1:9581240-9596240 GCA_028565825.1 Olivaichthys viedmensis | reverse complement strand
AAAGGTATAGAACTTGTTTTATGACATCACAAAATGAGCTCATATGTAGCCCCGCCCCTGAATCAGTTTTATACAGAAGTGTGAATGTGAATTTGGAACAAGCTAATTTGACCCAAACACGCAAATCTAAGAGGAGTTTTAACATTTAAACATCGCATTTTTGAGTTCAGGGGGGCAAAGTCATGGTGAAATGCTGCGCTACGCTACCTAAATCAACACCCGTCATTCAGAGATGTCGCTGTAACCATGGAAACAAAGCTGAATAGAGACCGCTCACTTTTTACAGTGGCCTCGGTTCCGTAAGTCTCGGGGGTAAAACACTGCACCATAACTGTGACACGACTAAGTTAGCTAGAGTTACTTGAGAGTTACTCATGGGTTCTTTGGAATGTTAATGGTTCTAGCTTTCTAAAAGAGACTTTAAATATTTTGTGACAGGGAAACCCTCTGCTGTAGGGTTCTACATGGAATCTTTGAGTTTTCCCAAAAGAACCCTTTAGGGTGCCTGAGTGTAGCAACTTAGCCCGGTTAAAACCATGAAACGTGAAAAACAACCAAACCAGAATGCTGAGAGTGAGAGAAAGAAAGTTGAAGAGAGGGAACGAGAGAGGGGGAAGGAAAAAGAGATGTGGGAGAAATGAGGTGGGCATGAAATGATGGAGAGAGAACCCATGGAAAGGAAAGAGAAGAGGAATAAGAGAAGGTGAGATGGAATTTAAGAGAGAGAGGTGGTCATGGATGAGCGGTTTTCGTCTCCTGAGGTACCAAGTAGGACAGACGTGTGTGTGACAGACGGCGCTTTCACTTTCAGACACAACAATTAAAAGTACAGACGTAAACATTTTTAACGGATTAACATCCATAAAATTGAGCACATGCCGTGCGACTCATTCCGAACGGAGGAGCAGTGTGTCCTGTAGGTACTATCAATCCACACCTTTCACAAATGTTATAAGCTCAGCTGGGTAAAGTGGACATAAAGTGGACATAAGCCAAACACACACACAGTCATGGAGAGACTGAAACACACACTCACTATGTCATCATTTATTACAAACGATCTGTTTCTATCTCATATTATCACATCTTCTCTTCATCCACACCACTGTTACACACACACACACACACACCTACACAGCCATGTCTTAAATCACACACTACTATACTAAACATTATGGCAAAATGGTCCATCATCCATAGGGACCTTTGGTGTTGGCCTATTTTGGCATACTGTTAAGTATGATAGAGTGGCAGTTTGGAATTAAAAAAAATTGTTTTAAGAGTTTGTGAGTTTACGGTAGATGTGCTACTCCAATAGTTACGGTAGTTTGACTATTTGTTAGTATTTTTATGGTAGGTGTGCTACTCCAATAGTTACGGTAGTCTGACTATTTGTTAGTATTTTTATGGTAGACGTGTTTCACTATTTGTTAGAGTGTTTACGTTAATTTCGCTACTCCAATAAATATGATAGTTTATCTATTTGTTAGTGTGTTTACGGTGGGCCTGCTACTCCAATAGTTACGGTAGTCTGACTATTTGTTAGTATTTTTACGGTGGGCCTGCTACTCCAATAGTAGAAGTTGGAACCTATTGTGATAGGGAAACACTTTGTTGTAGGGCTCTACATAGAAACCTTAAGAGTTCCCCCAGAGGGACAATCAAAAAACCTTTAAGGGTTCTAGACTTAACCTTTTTTTTCTAAGAGTGTACTCTACGATTGAGTTCCTATCTGGTTTCAGTATAGTTCTCAGTACATTTTGCCACCCTTGCTCTAGTGCCACTACTAGAAATATAGTAATGTGGTCATGTGTGACATCCTGAGAGCTTTGAGCTTCTGGAAGCTTCTGTATTTAATAAAAATGAGCTGCTGTTAAAGCTCCATAATTGAAACACTATGGCAGAATAATATATAATCACTTTTCTTTGGTTGCTGTGATTTAATGCAGCTGAGATGTTGTATAGCCGAGCTAAACGCCAAGCTCGGTACTTTTTTCACTTCTTCTTCTTCTCGTTTATCTCTCACTCTCTCTCTCTGTCTCTCGCTCTCTCTCTCTCTGGGGAACGGAGTGACATCCTCCTCCATCTCCGGCGTGATTACAGGAGGCCGGTGTTTAATCGGAACCGTGGAGCAGATGAACTCCTTCTGCTTGCTGATAATAAACGCTCGTGCTGTTGGACAGGTTGTGCGATCAGTAAAAGTGCCCTCGGATAATCAGACACACGTGTTTATGGTTCCATGCGCGTACAGATCAGATGGTGTGCGATGCAGCCGTCACAATCAATTTCTCTGTTCAAATCTTTATGTATTCGAAGGCAAAACATTTTTAAATGTTCAAGATCCTACGTTCTGCTGAAACATGTTCCCTTAAACATCGCTCTTTTTCTGTGGCTGAATCTACAACAGCATTATGTTATACCCTATGTAGTGAGCATATATAGTGAATAGGAATACATTTGAGATTCGACCTCACTGTGTGTTAAATATAAAAAAATATATGTTTACATGGATCTCAAGTCGCCTAAATAAATATAAACGAATCTGAAACAATTATAAAAGTTTATGATAAATGATATATTTTCCCTTCTGATTTTCGTTGCTTAAGAAAGCGACACAATTTTCCCTTTCTGTGGTTTATGTCATAAGAACACACACAGTGTAGCTCTAAGCTAAGAACCCTTAACTATCCAAAGAACCCCTTGAAGAACCCTTTTTCAGTATACCACTGAGTCGTCGCACTCGTTTAACTGAACTTTTAAATTACACAATAACATGCACAAGCGTCAATAAATTTTACAAAGATCCTCACACATGAAATGTCTCACCCTGACACTTATTTATTTCTTTGATTTATTTTTTTTGTTTGTTTCGTTCAAATTTTCTTCTGCATTGTTTGGAATTTATTATTTATTATTTACTATTTATATACAAACATTAATTTTACGGCCAAATGATCAGCTGCGTATGTACACAGAGAGAGAGAGAGAGGGATCGGCTGGAGAAATCATGAAAGGACGACAGACAGACAGACGGACAGACAGACAGCTCTTGATAAACAGTTTCTGTGGAGAATGGTGGTAACTGATGGAGCTGAGCCGTTCTTCTTCACCTCCTCTCTCTGTCTCTCTGTCCCTGAGGGTGAGACACAGGGTCTCTTGTGTTAACGTGGGGCTGCTAATTGCTAGCCTGGGTTAGCCAGGGCTTCAGGGTTGATAGCAGGTTGGATTAGCAGCAATTCAGTTACCGGAAAGGAAAAAAGTGAAAGAAAGAGAGAGAGGTGAAGAAGGTCAGACGGGTCTGAGGAAGACCACCATCATGTCAACTTTTAAATTACAGTGTGAAAAGGAAAAGGAAAGGAAACTCTTTTTACCTCCACTGATCCTTATTATTATTATTATCATTATTATTATTATTATTATAATTATTATAATTATTATTATTATCATTATTATTATCATCATCATTATTATGATTATTATTATTATTATTATCATCATCATTATTATTATTATCATTATCATTATTATTATCATTATTATCATTATTATTATCATTATTATTATTATCATTATCATTATTATTATTATTATCATTATTATTATCATTATTATTATTATTATCATCATCATTATTATTATTATTATCATTATTATCATTATCATCATTATTATTATTATTATCATTAGTAATAATAGTAGTAGTAGTTGTAGTCGCATTGGCCGTGCTATTATTGACGGGGGCTTTTGCGCTGCAGGTCCACGAGCTGTGCGATAATTTCTGTCACCGATACATCAGCTGTCTGAAAGGAAAGATGCCGATGGACCTGGTGGTGGATGACAGAGAAGGATCTTCCAAATCCGACAGCGAGGACTTCACGCGCAGCTCTGGCACTGCAGATCAAGTGAGTGTGCCATTGAATTATCCTTCATTTAATCTCGGTTAAGAGCTCGCGCTATCTGATTTGCGGGCCGTTTAAAAGGCGGTGAAGCGGAACAAATTGGCTTTGGCTAATAAACGTTAGAGTGGGAGTTTAACGTCTGCTCAAAATCGCCCGTGGGTCGTTATAAGCGGCGTGTGCGCATGCGCGTGGCCTTTTTCTTTCTTTTTTTTCTTGCGTTGAACTTGAGGTCGTCATGTCAATCAACCGTGCATCAAGTCTGAAAATGCTGGGTTGTGTCCGAAAACACCTTAATCACGTTACTACAGTTAATGCACTCTTCTTCTTTTGTAAGGGAAGGCAGTGGAGAATATCCAGTGCACTTGTGAAATCCCACAATGCACTTTACCTTTAAATGTCACTCACAGAAATATGTCTTTGAAGTCATATTGATAACAGATTATTGCACCTTTTTTTTCCCCCCTTCTGTATAATGATCTTGAATGTGAAAATCATTGACCTCAATCAACAGTTTGAGATGTCCACATAAGAAAATTTCAAAATATTCATCGGGTAAATATCAGTGAATAAAAGATACCATTGATATGTGAATTTAGATACGTTAAAATCTCCAATAACGAGCAAATAATGTAGGCCAGCAGGTACACAATGCATATGCTCGGTGTTTAAAGATGACGCGCGGTCTGTATAGTGAACAGGACATGGTTTTGGACGTATAGGCCTACAAAAAACTTCCTGGATGTAATCTTTGTTTTAAAAAAAAAGAAAAAGGATCTTAGTTTTTGTATCGAGGTCTGATACTGTTGCACAGTATCATAAACTTGTGTTTCACTGTGCCAGTGGTTCAAGCTTCGTGTAACACAAATCGAGTTCTGCCATCTATAAAGCTCTTGTTCCGCTAAAGTATGAATATCGTATATGTGTAATGTAAATATTGCAACACATGACATTTTTACAATACACAAAATGCATCACGGTATTTAGCTTTTCTAAAATTTACTAAGACGCATTTAATCAACAAAACAGCACAAACTAGAGCTGCACGATACGGACAAAAATAGCATATTGCGATTATATTACACACACTGCTACACACTGGGACAGCTATGTGCATTGCAAATATATTCAAACAAACAAAAGACGAACTTGTGTTGTGTCACAGTTAAAGATCATTAATTTATTTATTTTTATTACACTAATGCCACAATTGATCAAAACAACGTTGTCATTTGTACATTACAGGCTTTTGCGATATCAGTATTTTAAAGGCCAATATTGTAATAACAATTAACAAACGATATGAGGCCTAGAACACCTATCAAAAAAGAAGGCCTTCGAAATGGGGAATAGGAAGAAAAAAAAATCAAATAAAGCAATAAAAATGGTAAAAAATTATAACAAACCAATAATTTTGTGAGAAAAGGAGTTCTTGAAAGGGTTCTTTGGATAGTTAAAAGTCCTTAGCCAACTAAAAGGGTTCTTACTCAAAAACCTTTCGGATAGGGAAACACTTTGTTGTAGGATTTAACATAGAACCTTTAAGGGTTCCCCCAGAGGGACAACTGAAGAACCCTTAAGGGTTATAGATTTGACCTGTTTTTCTAAGAGTGTAGTGGCTAAGATTCAAGCAGAATATAATCAAGTATCATAATATAAATCTATATATATAATACACAATATTTGAGAGGTAATAGCTTTTCTGTAGAGAGCAAATGGGCAAATCCTATTTGTCCAATTTTAATGTGACAGAGTGGCACAACCAGTTCTTGGTTCTTGTTTTCAGGCTCCCTATATTGAGTCTATTCATTTTTTATGACACACCTAGTTGGATTTTAATACTAATAATAATAGCTCTATACAGTGTCGTCATTTTTGTCACTAACTTCACATTGTTTACCCCAGTGATGAAATCTCTCAAAGCTATTGCAGGAGAAAACACTCAGAAATGTTTGTGTCTTAAAGCCCTTGAAAGCTTTAATAAAGGCTACGTGGACATTCGAGCTTGGTTTATTTCTGAGAGGAGGCTGGACACGGCGCGCTCGGCTCGTACTCGGTGCTGTGTGAGGGGAAGTTTTGGTTCTGGTCGTACGGTTTACAGAAGGTTTATCCGTCGCAGCTGTTCTGAGGTCAGTGTGGAGTTTGATGTTTTATGACGGTTCGGCTGGAGAAGCAGAGGAAGCAGCGGAGGAATCGTATGTTTATGCGCAAGTCGGACATTATTACCCAACAATCATGTTCTCCATTGGGCCTGAGTTGAAAACATCCTGCTTTTTTTGGTTGCGCGTATAAAGAGCTGATTCGGGTCTGGTGCGCTCGGCTTCAAAGGCTCAGGGGATTGTGTTGTTTCTGAACGAAGCCACATGTTTACATTTCTGTGTTTGCTTTGCATACGAGGGAAATGGTCGTGTGTTACATGAGCGCTCAGATTTGCCTGGATAGCCTTCTCTCTCTCTCTCTTTCTCTCTCTCTCTTTCTCTCTCTCTCTCTCTCTTTCTCAGACTCACTTGTTCTCTCTTTTTCAGCATGTGTTCGCTCAAGTCCATGCTTACATTAATGTATACGCACCCATATGTGTGTATAAACATATATACATGATAGCAATTTTTCCCAACAGATCCAAATCCAGAACTATCCATACCCTGGTTGAGCACCTGTGTCTGTTTCCCACATAATGATCACATAATGGTACCCTGTGAAAGTGTAGGAGGAAACTTTCTGGAGGTTTTGGGTTGGTGACTTGTGATGGGCAAGTAGTAGACTAATCCAGCACTCGTTATGTGCCACCTAACGAACAGGCATATAGCTCATTTTATGTTAAATGTGTGAAGCTGTCACGTGTCTCCCTCACAGAGCGAACTATTGAGCACGAGACACAGCGAGCTAGTTGGCCTGCGGTAAAGGCGGTGAGCGACCCAGACGAAGCCGGGGGCGCCAATACTTTAATATTGGTGAAAATAGAGAGAATGTTGAGTGTAAACTCTGTCAGATGACGTTCTGTTGGGCATATAGTGCACTACATACTGTACATCCTACAATGCCATCATGTTAAACCCTATGTAGCGAGCATTAATAGTGAATAGGAAGCCATTTGGGATTCAGCCTCATTTAAAGATGGCGGATTTCACGTGGTTAAAAAAAAGTTAAATCGCACTAAATATCCGCGACGGGAAAACATTACTGTGGGTAAATAAATTAACCTGAATCTGAAACATGAAATTGCGTGATAAAATTAACATTAATCGACATTGAGACAATATTTGACCAATCAATGGTCTGCACTATTTCTAGCTCCACCCACATGACCCTGTTCGGTTCTCTTGGTAATCTGGCAAGAAGGGGAACTAAATTCAGCACAGGTACTTAGTTACGGTACGACTTACGTGGCAGTGGAAATAACGACAAAATGTGGGAAAAGTGCTATAAATCTCAATTATAGGCTTGGTCGAGAAACATTATTTCAAAAAGTTTTCTTGACGGAATCATGTCATTTAACCCCAGAGTCTTGCACACAGTCCAATAAAGATTCACTAGCTAGCATAGTATGGAGGGCATTATGAAGTGGCTTCATAACTTTTTCTCCAATATCAAAAGTAAAGACGCCCTAGTTTGGGAATACCAGAGACGGTAGGAGCAGATACAACAAACGACAATGACATTGACATAATGTACATGTGCGCATGTTTTACATGTTTATTGTCGCTCCTCAATGATAGCAATTTTTTATACCTTTGTGTGTCTCGAACCCTGGCTATCCCCCCCTCAATACATATGTTCTAGCTACGACCCTGTGTATGTGTGTGTGCATGAAAACTGAGCATGTGTTCTATATTATCTCTTACAGCATGTGTCTGGTATGCGGTTTCATACTACACTGGACCAAATCATATATCACCAATATCTAATACTCAGAGTGCTGTCTTTCTTTCGCTGTCTCTCTGTGTCTCTCTGTGTCTCTCGCTCCCCCATCACTCTCTCTGCTTCTCTCAAGGTGTGTTGGAGGGAAGACGACTCCGTTTCCGTTCACTCCACCGACGGTCCGGCACACTGCAGCAGACGTCCCAGTTCTCTCAATGGAGACAACAGCAGTGAGCATGGTACCACACACACACACACACACACACACACACACAGTCTGTCTTGTTAGCATGAGTATTTGTCAAGTGTGCTCCGTGTGCCAAGTGAAACAGAGCTGCCGAGGTTTTGTCATCTCTTGCATAGGTTTACACTTTAGCACCACCCTGGGGGTCCACTACTGCGTGCACACACACACACATACACACACATTTATGAGTATCTACACACACACACACACACATTAATGCATAAGGGAGTGCGTGAATGAAGATATTTTAAGTTAAGCTTGCTAGCTGTAATATGAGTGCGAGTGTGTGTGCGAGTGTGTGTATGTGTGTGTGTAGATTAGTCAGGAAATGGTGCATGGTGGATCGAAAGAGTCTCGTTCATGCTATTCAACCCTGTGCACCAAACCATGGCCAATAAAAACCAGAGTACACACTTCCCCAAAGCATACATGTGCGTGCAAATGTGAGTGTGTGTGTGTGTGTGTTTCCTCCCAGCTGTTTGGCTGCCTCTGTCAGAATAACACGCTTCCTTACTGGAGAGAGAAAGAAAGATCGGAGAAAGAAAATAATTGTGTATAGGCACTTTTTGAGGAACTCTCCTGAACTAGAACTACACAGTTCCTGGATGAGTTCCTGGTCTGCGTTTCCACCCGCTGCAGGAACCGTGATTGTTATTTAGAATAACAGAGGTGATGCAAATTGTGTGACGGTTACGTCATTTCAGCGCTCTGCAAAAGCAAAACAACGCTGTGAACATGGTAGACTGAAATTGTTTTGTTCTTTATTGTTTTGGTTTTGTTGAGCGGCGTGACACTAGAAAAGACACGTCCGAGATGTTTTTAGTCACCACCTGTGTAAAAGCAGAAGAGTCGCAGAAACGTTTTGTTTTGCCGGCAGTTCTGCGCCGCCTCTGATATAAAACAAGCTTTCCTGAAAGTTCCTGAAAAGGTCCCTTCAGAGAAAACGCGCCTAAAGTTCTCGAGTTCCTGAAAAGGTTCCTAGGCTTCTTAAAATGTTCCTCCAGTGAAAATGCGCTCAAAGTTCCTGAGTTCCTCCAGTAGGTTCCAGAAAAGGTTCCTCCAGTAGAAACGTGGCTAGAGTTCTTGAAAAAAACGTTTGGGATCCTAAAAATGTTCTTCGATTGAAAACGCACCGACAGTTTGGCACAACCTGTGCCATTGAATTTACTGGAGCCAGTCATTTGCATTGGTCGCTTTACCGTGTCATAATTAATTTGCATAGAATTGAGAACAATTCAAATGTCGCATGTCCTTGACGCCAGAGTCACAGCTCCGTGCCGTGAACTTACACAGGAAATGAATGGCTGCCTGTCACGTTGTTCGTGTGAATGCAGGGTTTGTGCAGTCCATTATGATGTCTTTGCATTAGTGCATCACTAACACTAGCTAGTTAGTTAGTTAGCTAGTGTTACATTTCTTCCATTGTAAAAATGTACTAAATGCAACCAGTGGTTAGAGATTTAAGCCAGTGCCTATGGATTAATCAGTGACTATACTAAGTCAGTTGTATTTAGAAAAAAAAAGAATTACCTCCCACCGAACACTAAAACAACCCCTTCCTCCGCCATGATGAAAGCCTGAAGGTTAGCACCAATTCAGAAACTCAGCGATCAAAACTGTCTCCGAAGCTCCCACTTGTAATTATGACTTAAATGAGCATTTATGTTCAACCTTTGGGTCGGGAACTTTTATTTACAATTATTCCGATAGCACATGAAGGTAGCATAACTCTCAGTGGCTCTGCTAAGACGGTAAGAGGTTAGTGTTGATCAGGGTTAGCCATATCAATTACACATCTGTCATTTTCTTCTAATGAACCGAATAATCTCAGAGGCGTGTGTGTGTTTGTTGAACTCCTTGGCCAGATGGGCTTAGTGTAAACACACATAACTGCACAAATAAACTGTATTAGCACAGACCACATTTTACAGCACAGTGTGCACACACACACACACACACACACACAGATGACGATCTGTTAGGCCTTAGGTGAACTCTACTGACTAGTGTGTGTGTATGCGTGTGTGTGGATTAGTCAGGAAATGATGCTCCTTATGATAGAAAATGCTAACTGTACTGCTAATGTAGCCTGTGTTTGTAGAGGGCGGAGGGTTGGGGGGAGGTTTTTTGAGCCTAAATGCGATTTTTTTCTTTTCTGAGTTTTCATTTTTAATGTAAATAGTATTAAAAATACTCCTGGACTTTTTATTTGTTTTTAGTGGTTAGCTCCTCTAGGATGGCCGATGATATAGATTTGTATTTGGGTCAAATGTGTTACCTCAGCGCTAAATTCACCTTTCTATTTAAAATAGAGACTTTTTCTCAGTGTGTGGTACAGGAAAGTTTTAGCCTGCAGAACCTGCGTTCTAAACTAACTAGCTAACTAACTAGCTAACTATAACAATCAAGTATGTTTTAACAGGTTTGGCTGCTCTAAAATAAATAAAAGCCTTCAAAAGTCAACAATCCCCATTTTTTGTATGTCTTCAGTAAACGCCAAAGGATTTATACGTAAATTTATTAAGTGTTAAAAGGAGTTTATTTTATTGCCCGCTTATAAACTGGTACATAAACATACAAACTTATTTATGCGCCTCGTGTATTTGTAGAAAGTTATTTATGGGACGCTTTCAACAGGTGACCTTCTGGACCATGGTGCTGCTTCTCCAAGCACAGGGGACGACGACGAGACGGACAAGGACAGACGGAACAACAAAAAACGTGGGATTTTTCCGAAAGTGGCAACCAACATCATGCGAGCGTGGTTGTTCCAGCACCTAACAGTAAGAACTTATTTTATTCTTTGAGCAAAGACAACATTCCAAACCAGCCACTATACATACGCAGTCCAGTCTCTACCAAACATTAGCTTAAGACCCATATCACAGAGGCAGTTTGATTGTAAGATTAAACACAGTAAAAATGTTACAGGCTACTGGTGACCCTCTTAAAGAGCTGTATATTACATATTGTCCCTGTCCAATGAAAAACATGTATCTCCACTTTTTGCGTTTTTTACTTTTGATCATATATGGAATGTGGGTATAAACCTCTATCTACCCCACAGTTAACATCTAAATGACCAAAGCTGACAAATCACACTGTGAATTTCGGATTTATTGTGTATGATTAATTATATGAAAAAGTATTTCTTCGTGTTCCTGAAAAATTGGAATTTTTTTATTAGACAGCGACGATATACAACCTAAAGTGCACTAGTGCTATTAGTTTACTATGACTTTACAGGGGCTACATTACATTAAGGTTCAGCATAGACAAGAGCATAAGCACACAATGCAAACATTTAAAGCAATGACTGTTGGCATCCAAAGACAATATTAGCAGGAGCCCCAAGGTATAAGGACATAAGCAACCAAAAAAATGTTAACATAATATTTTAAACTCCCCCGAACTGAGGATCCATGGTTCGACACTTCTACTCCTCACTCATATAACGTAATATTAACGTAATCATTTTACATAGCTTTCCATGTAGTTACCAAATAGTACGTGTTTGGGTTTGGAAATTTAACAGAGCATTAGACATTAACCCATTTATGCTCATTCTAGCATTTTTTAAATGTACTTTACTACAGATCCATTGAGCTTAAATCTAAAAAATCTTTTAAATCTGTTTGGTGTAAAAAATTTCTTACTATTTTTAGACTTTGGTCCAAAAGGATTACTTTGGTTTGTTGAGATTTACATCTTTAATTTAAATTAAAATGTTTTTTTTTTGTTTTTTTAAATCAAATGCTAAAAAATGCTAATAAAAAAAAAGGCAAAAGAAAATGGCTCTCACATGAAAACTACAAGGGGTGGAATTAAAATTGGTACCACCTCAATCAGTCAGACTTTAGTACTATAAATGTAATTTGTGAATATATGTGAGCTTTTGGGGAAAAAATATTGAGTGACGTTATTTTTGCAACTTTTTCTTTTTCCAAATCCCAACTTTGATTAGTGTTAGAGGTATGAAAGATTATGGCTAAAAAGAATGGTTGGCTGGACTGTGGAACAAAGTGGCCTGATACCAAATTTAAGCCATTTTTGTCAAACAGCAAAAATTCTGTGGCCAAGTTCCTTATTGTACTTTTTTAAGCTCTTGGATTAACACCACAACTCAACACTATTTAGCCAACCCAATACATGTGACCTTTACTTGGCAAGTGCTTTCCACATACTACAATAAAAAAAGTGCATTAATAAACTTAACCATCAAATATACCTTCTTTGATAAAATACCTTAATTAAAGCTTTGTGTTACCATGACGAAGTGGGAGGACATATACACCAAATTTAACCCTATGAAGTTCTTAGAACTTATTATTTTGTACATTCAATTTATACATTCAGGTTTGCCCTTGTTTAGCAGCAAAAACACTTTGTACCTCAAACGCATGCATTTCTTTTTCCCAGCACAAACTTTGCTAAAAATCTGAATGATCTTTTTGTCCATTCAGTGAACTGTGTACCTGCCAACAGCCAAAAATTGGTAAAAAACAAAACAATTTCTTTAGAAATTCACATATATTTACTAAAATACTTAAAAAACGTTCATTGGAAATCAGTGGTGAATAAATTCCAAACCTCAGACATTAAAAATCTCACCTTTATTGGAACTGTTTAAATATATTCCCAACCTATCACCTGGTCTTTCCTGGTTCTGTTGTTTTTAACCGTTGTGTTGTCTTAAGGGTCAAAAATGACCCGCCACTATGTTTAACAGCAGAGAAAACCCCCTAAGTGATATTTTTTCAACTTGAAATTTGGTGACTCTTCCTAGAGTGACCCTAACATTAAAAAAAGTGAAACACTGCCTTATTGTTTATATTTCCATGAAAGCTGTAAACCACCAGGGTATAAAGATTGTCTTAGGGTTATTTTTTACCCTTAGGACAAGGGGAGTATACAGAATGTTAAGACTACACAAGGTTTAAAGTCGCACGTGTGGGATCAATTGAAAGTATCTGCACTTTTGACAGAATTTCTCGGCCTGTTTCTATGAACTACGAATGAGAAATAATTCATTTAAAATAACAAAATGTGTATTGTTATCGCCGGCGATAGCTGCGGGTTAAATTAGTAGGCTACATTATTTAAAGAGGGATGAGGAAATTCACATGAAGGCATTGTTGTACTCGCTCTCTCTTTTTCTCACTCGGTCTTACTCTTTTACTCAAGCATGCACCCACACGCACACACACACCCACACCCACAAGCCGTAATATGTGTTGGGTAATTAGCGTGTAATTTGCCGCCCTCCTGTTAGCAGATGTGCAGCAGAGTGTGTTAAGCCTGCACCAGCAGTGAACGGGAACAGCGCTGGCATTCATTTCTGGCTCTTATTTCATATCTCACTAATCAAACACACGCACCCGATGACACACGTCCTGTGTTCAAGATCTGCAGCGCTCGATGAAAGTCACAGGTGTGACAGAGAAATGGCTACTGTTGGCTACTGTACGTGCAGAATGCAGAATGTAGGACACGCGCTTCACTGTAAAACAGCGACACGGCACCGCCGGACACGTGGGCAAACTTTGTTTAAGGTCCCCAAAGGTTATTAAAGGTCGGGGTCACGGATACCAGACAATCCTTCAGTTGTGCGACTTGCTCATATCATGTCGAGTAGCCCACGAAGAAAGTACACACACCAGCAAACTGGTGCAGCCCGTCCTCGGAGCTCCCTTTGATGTCACAAGGTCTGAAATACAAAAAAGAGAAAATGCAATCCATAATCCAGGCCACGCCCTCCTGCTTTTCTCCCGCTTGTCCCCTGTTAAACTCGCAGTCTATACATTTCTCATTCATACTGATGTTTGTAAATTTAATTTCGCCAACCTACGCTTGCTGATTTATTCCTTAATTTCATCTAGCTGTCAGAATCGCAGGCGCCAGACTAATTAACAAGTCCGTGGCGTTACACATTACACACACACACACACACACACACATACACCCACACCCACACACACACACACACACACATTTACTTAGCATTGCACCATAGATCAGAGGCTGGCGACGCTGTCTTCTTCATGACTTGTCCTCTTTTATTAGCAGTCTCTGGTTTTCTTCATTTGGGGCTTTTTATTTTTATCTCCAGTGAGGTTTTTTTTCATGCTACTGATTTCAGTATTGCAGCCTTTTCTGTTCCTTTTGAAGTGCCGAGACATTTGGAAGCAATGAACGAGACTCTATTAGTGTCACTAAGGTAAATGGGTGAAAAACAGTGTGGAGGTGGAGGAGGGGGGTTTTTTCTTTGGAAATGGGGGGCCACAGATTCCTGGGTTTCTCCATTCTCCTCCTCTCCCCCCTCCATCTGTCCAGGGTCGAACTTACTGTTATCAAAACATCATCCATTACGGAGTTGACAGCCTCATCGGGGGACCTGGGATCCTGCGAAAAGCCGTGGGGAATTTCCGTCACTGCCCTGCACCGAGAGGAAAAAAAAGAAGGGGGGGGGGGGGTGAAAGGAAAAGAAAAATGAAGTCGAGAATGAAAGAGAGGAGAGGCGATTCATCATGAGCGCTCGTTTTTTTTATCTCTTTGAGGTGGTAAGGCTAGATTGGTGGAGTGAAGAGAGACAGGGAGACAGGGGATTATCAGAAAAGCTGGTCGTGCCCGGACTTTGTGTTTTATGCCTTAAAGTCACGAACAGGAGTTCGTAAACTCATTTCTGTTCATCTGTGTTAAATACGAAAGATTATATCAGTAGCACTTTATTTTATATTACAGTAAGTATGTGGTGACTAGAAATCATTTCTGGTACTTTGCATATTGGATCTTAAAGTACATTGTATCTTGTGTGAAAACTACCGGGCTTTTGAATATGTATATACATAGCCACTAAGTTACTATGTACTTACATATTCAACTACAACCATGTACGGCACTACTTGGTCCTACAGATATATAATTACTCAGAATTTAATAAAGTGCTACTGATATAATCTTTCGTATTTAACACAGATGAACAGAAATGAGTTTACGAAC
>JAOUQW010000025.1:9557676-9571638 GCA_028565825.1 Olivaichthys viedmensis | reverse complement strand
TCTTTTTTTTTCTCCCCCGTTTTTTTTTTTTTTTTTTTTTTTTTTTCTGTTTTGTGCGTTTTTTTTTTGGTTGGGCTGGAAGGAAGTTTGGGGGGGGGGGGGGGGGGGGGGGTGGGGTAGCGTGGGTCGGGCAGGCTCCAGGCTAAGGCGGGGAGGAGGGCTGGGGAAGTTCAAAGGCATTTCTTTGGGTCTGAACTGCTGCCCTCACGCCAGTTAACCAGACACAGCTCACAAACCCCATACAGACTGTACTCTAATGGGCTTTGGAGGGAGGAGGGGGGGTGGACGGAGGGCTGGAACGCCATAGCAGCATGCATTTGATTTTAGAAGAAAGGTTCTGACTGGTGTGTATGTCATTGCAGTAGGTCACAGTGGGCCGTACACTCCTGACAGTCAGCCAATGGGAGGCTACGTGTTGGACGGACAGGCTCACATGGCCACCAGAGCCCCAGGTGACACTTTCAATGCACGTTACGTTACTGCGTTAATGTGTTTAAAGGTGCAGTTTGTAATGTTTAAAAGTGTTTCTTAGACCTGTAGAAATCACATGCTTTCAAAGAGACCTTAGAAAAAAATGTAATTCGAGGTATTGCCCTGTAATGGATCCACCTTGTTTATTTATTTCAGGTTTCTGTTTACATTTTAGCTCCACCCCCAGTTAAAACAAGCTGCTCAGCGCTTCCCCTTTTCCTTAAAAGGCAACACACAAGACATACCTAGTTTCAACAGAAGGTGTGGGGTCAGTAGGGGACAAGGGGGAAGGCTTGTCAGAGTTTTCATTGCAATTCACCTCCCAGGCAGCAGAGGGCTCTAAACATTACAAACTGTCCCTTTAAATGCATTTACGCCCCGGATATTGAAGTTTGAACTGTACCAGAATGAAAGACACAATACGTGAATCTGTCTTTCGGTCTCTCTGTCTCTGTCTCAGGTTCATTGGGAATGGGGATGGACAGTCAGTGGCACTACATGTAACCAATCCCTAGTTCATCGCCTACCTATGAGGCAGGTAAGTTCAACCGGTTTTGTGTGTGTGTGTGTGTGTGTGTGTGTGTGAAAGTCACAATTCGATTCGATTTCGGTTCAGGGGGATTATAAATGGATTCTTTATGCATTTTGATGCATAGGCTTGGTGTTAATGAATGTAATAGGCACTAATTGTACTGTTTAAATACTATTCATATTTATGTATTTAAAGGTAAAAAAAAATCTACATTTGAATGTTTAATATCCCATGTTGTCATAAAATTGTCACAAATGTGATATTACCTGTAAGTAGTCACTTATTAGAGACACGTTTTGTTTTAGTGCACTTTGTTGAGTCTACAATGTCATTATGTTATAGCCTATGTAGTAATCATATATAGGGAAAAGGAAGCCATTCGGCCTAACTGTGTGTTGCAGGGGCTAAAAAACTGATTTCTGCGTGAAGACGAGTTGAAGATGCTTAACAGAGCAACGCAGTTTTCACCTTTTGTGGTTTGTGTGATATAAACACACAGTATAGTGCTAGTGCTAACGTTCACTCTGTCTGTGGCTGTATAACATTATAGACTCATTAATATACAAATGCATCAGAATACTAAATCTGTTAAGCGGTTAAAAATGTGAACGCAAAAGGGCATTTTAAGGTAAATGTGACAGCTCTGGTCTATAGTGTTTATTTTCATTTCATTTTTTTATTTAAAAAGTACATAAGCCTTTGTAAAAGTGATTATGATGTTTTTTTGCAACGATGCAGATTGTTTTTGAGAGAGTCAGGATGCATCTAACAATAATTAGTTTTTCCTATTTCCCATTGAGAATTATTGCTTTATAAGAAAAGTGTTTTTGAGTCAGAGTGAAAACTGATGAAGGAAAGGAAAGGACAAGCTGGAGAGAGAGAGAAAGAGAGAGAGAGAGAGAGAGCTTGTTAGTGTCTCTGCGGGCATCTTGATCCTCTCTCTCTCTCTTTGTGAATCATTCTGTTCAAACAATACATCTGTCATATCCCATAATGCCTCGGTGCCATACAGATGACCTCCACCCCTTCTGCATGCAATCCACTGAGCTGAGACCGTTTGACCTCCCTAATCTCTCCTCATCGTTTCTTCATTCTGTTTTCGTCTCTTCCCTCGACTTCACTTAATATTTGCTCAGTTGTTTTTTTTTTCATCCAAAAGCGGTTAAATAAAAAACATCATGAACAGTGAAATTACTCATGACTTAACAGTTACAGTTTTGAACTGACTTAAACACACTAAATCTAGAACCCTAAAGGGCTCTTTTACAGGGTTTGTCTCTCTGAGGAAACCCTTAAAGGTATGTAGAACTCCTTTAGGAAGCTAATAACATCTAACTATCCAAAGGAACCCTTTTTTCTCAAGGTGAGCTGGTTCTGAAGCTAGTGCCTAATCTGGACCCGTTCTGCACGTTTTCACCGCAAAATTAGTTCAGCCTCAACACCAAAATGCTGCTGCACCTAAAAAAGGTAAAAATCGAGCCCTTAAGGGTTCTTCAGTTGTCCTTCTGGGGGAATCCTTAATGGGTCTATGTAGAACACTGAGTGTTTTCCTATTAGAAAGAGTTCTAAGCAGAACCCTTTTAGGAAGGTAAGAACTATCCAAAGAATCCTTGAAGAACCCTTGAAGGGTTTCTTTTCTAACAGTGTGGTTTGGAACTGAAAACCGGTGACATAAGAGGCTTGGGGACGGCTCAATTTGAGTTATTTACATGACAGCCATTAAAATAAGATGTGAACTGTGCAGGGGTTTGAAAATTATTATATTGAAAATTAATATCGCAATATCATTAATATCATTAATACCATTTTAGTGGCAGTTGCAATGAACTAAATTGGAGCTACACGGCTAATGCTAATGCTAAAAAAATACTCAGAATGATCAGCTCAAAGCGATAAAAACATGCATCTCTCATCCTACGCATAATCATCGTCTATGACGATATATATTTGTGCTTTCTATGTAGACGCTAAAGGATTTGACTTCTGGTAAAATGTTCTCAAAGCCAGAAGTACGACTCGTAAAATCCTCCACGGTTGTTATTATAATATTTACGTTATTCATTAGTAAACTCCCACGTAATGGTTTGGCTCTTACGCTGGTGGAAACGCGGGCCAGTTTCTGAAAGCCTCCTCTGGTTCCCTGAAGCAGCATCGGCTCCGGTCTTGGCACTGGCACGCATTAGTAATCAACATACTTCACTAGTAAAGAAAGGAGGAACATTTTGTACACTGTAAATACTGTATAAGTTGGACATTTCTGTATTGAGTTTTGTTTCCTGCTCTCTCTGTTGAGTATGAAATTAAAACACACTGAATGGACTGATTGCTTGCTTTGGACTTTTTCTTGCAGCACCAAAGATGACGAATCGTCAACGCTACAAATCCTAGATAAATGACCTCTCTGCGGCTCAAGGAATGCACGTGCCTCACTGCCACCACAGAGACTGCTGCAGTAGGCCGTTACAGCCGTCTCGTTCAAAATGGCCGCCCCAGCTGGAGCCTGGCGTAGACTGGGACATCAATCATATCAGTCAAACAGAACGACAGAAAGAAAACACCTCTACACCCGGCCATACCTGCTGTAGGCCTGGAGGCATGGACTAAACTGCCTTAAAGGATAAGGATACTGCAACAATAAACCTCCAAAAAAATATTTTATCTAGATTTCAAGAGTTGTTTAAATTGTTTTATACTGTTTTTTTTGTCAAATGCTTGGGTTGAGTTAGAGACGAGGCAAAATAACCTTCCATAGATGTCCACGGGGGTTGTTTAGGTTCAAAAAATGGTCATGTTGAACCAAATGGATAAAAATAGTTTATCAGTATCACATCATTCATCATCACCCAAATATTTAACTAATTGTTATTTACATATTAGCTTGACAGCTTGTAATCGTAGCTGTAGCCTTGTAGCTCCAGTTACCTGTATTTCTACACCAAGGCTTGTTTGCGTCCTTAGTGACAGCATCAACTTCCTTAGTTACAGGATCAATTTCCTTAATTACAGCATCAATTTCTTTAGTTACACAATCAACTTCTTTAGTTACAGGATCAACTTTCTTAGTTACAGCATCAACTTCCTTAGTTACAGCATCAATTTACCTTAAGTTATAGAATCAACTTCCTTAGTTACAGCATCAACTTCCTTAGTTACAGCATCAATTTACCTTAAGTTACAGCATCAACTTACTTAGCTACAGCATAAACTTGCTTGGTTTTAGGAGCAACTTCCTTTGTTACAAGATCAACTTACTTAGTTACACCATCAATTTCTTTAGTTGCACAATCAACTTCCTTATTTACAGCATTAACTTCCATGGTTATAGGACTAGCTTCCGCAAGTGTGACATTTTACTCGCTCTCACATATAAACAAACATGTCTCATGATGAGGTATGGTTGTTTCCATATGGTTAATGCATATTTATTTGAACCGGGTTATACCGATGAAGAGTTGGCACAGATGGAGGCTGAACGCTCAAGGCAAGATTGTTGACTTTACTGGAGGACGACAGGAAACTTGTGGTGTTGATATGAAAGTGCCAGACAATACCTTCAAACATTGAATGCATTTGTTGCTTTGAGTGGGACCTCATTTTACTGCATTTTGAAGCATTGGCATTGATGAAGGCACAACTACCTGCAGGTTGCTCCATGCTATCTTACCTTTTACCAATATAGCAGTGGCTGGTTTCTGGACAAGGCAATCTTCTGAATGTGGAGATTCTCCAGACTGTTCAGTTTGGACGTCCTCTGGAGCGTAATGGTCACTGAAAATATGAAAATACTGAAAGTTCAGTGTATAGAGTGGTGTGTTTATGTCTAACCACAAAGAAAACCCTTTTTGGGTAATTGTAAGGGAGTCAGTGAAAACTTGCAGGACTTCCCTTTGTCATTTCCTTTTGGCACGTTGGGACATTTCAGTGTCTTACCATTTTGGCTTTCTTGGCAGCTCCACATGCTCTAGTTCAGTGTTTCCCAAACTGAACCTTGGGCCCCTGAGACAGTCCACATCTGAACCAGGTATTTAGTGTTCTTGATGACTTGGTGCAGGTGTGTCGGGAGCTGAGCGAGAGTCTGGGGAACCCGAGGACTGGTTTTTCGAAACACTGCTCTAGTTCTACTCCAGGGGAAAATCGGTGACGTGCAGAAATGCATCACTACCGACAACATTCTATCGAGCTCCAAGCAGTAAAATCATGCCATGTATGTTATAAGATAGAGAATACTTCTTTATTGTCACATATACATATACAAGTACAGTACAATGAAATTTGATTCTTCGCATATCCCAGCATGTTGGTAAGCCGGGGTCAGAGGTCAGGGGCAGCTATGATACAGCGCCCCTGGAGCAGGGAGGGTTAAGGGCCTTGCTCAAGGGCCCAACAGTGGCAGCTTGGCGGAGCTGAGATTTACAAGTGTTCCATCTTTTTATCAGGTCTCAACATAAAAAGGAATCAATAGCTCAAATGTTGGTTAATTTCCCATTGTTGCATTAGCAGTTCGTTCGAGTTTCTTAAAAGCTTCTAAAAATATGGCCCATGAAAGTCTATGGGAGGTCATTTTTTGCGCTCTCTAACTCTTAACAACACGCATTTGACAAAAAAACACCCTAAAACCATTTTAAATACCTCTGAACGCTGAATAAAATGTGCCTTTTGAGGTTTAACGTAGGAGTATACCTTTAAGGAGTCAAAACCAATATTCTCACCAGCAGCAGGAGGACTACCTGCAATACAAATACACACATTTAAGGACAGAGCATTTGATACTCTCTGCCTTGGGATGAAAGTACATGATCTTTGCGAAAACAAATGGCACGGCCTGGAGAACGTAATGTAAAAACGCTTGTAGCGATGGCACGGTTTGATTTTAGATGACATAGGCACTAAGCTTGCAAATTTTTAAGGATTATCGTTATCATTTTATAGTGCTGCAAACACCAAGAACAACAATGTTTACCTTTACAACTTGCATTTTAAAACGAATGTTTCTTGCATTTCTTATGCGATCTGCTGCACTGCATATTTCTCGAACAGTAATGGTGCTCAACAAGAACCCCCTCCCCAAAAGAAAAGACAAACGATGATTGTAAATGTTCTGGTTTTGATTGGTACACCATGTTTCTGTATTTTTCGCACTATGTGTGTTTGTGTGTGAGAGTGCGTGTGCTGTTTTCATAAAACTTTTTACCTCAATAGCTGATCAAAAGTCACCCTGTTTTTCACACTGAGGGGTTTTGAGTGAAAGGTGAGGCCACACTGGAACTGAACCAGTGTGCCACCTGTAGGACATTTGGGATACTGCACAATGTGACTCATGGAATACACTCACTACAGTTTACATTTATATATTTGGCAGACACTTTTATCCAAATCGACTTACAAGTGAGGCTGAATCCAATTCAAGTATAAAACTGAGCAGTTCAGGGTTTCGGGTCTTGCTCAAGGGCCCAACAGTCCTGGGAATTGAACTCACAACCTGCTGGTCACTAACACAGAACCTTAACCACTGAGCTACCACTGTCCCATAGTAAAGTTTAAGCATGGTATTTAATGACTGCACTTTCCTAAGACTTCATGTATAGGGTAGTCAGATGTCCTTTATCCATTGGTACTGTCCTGTATTTTAGCTTAGTTTTAGGTGTCCTGACTGAAACATTGCGCAGAATATACAGACGGCTGACAAATGAAAGGAGAAACCTGAATAAATGAGTGCATCCACAGGGCACGAGGGATCACTGAACAGTTTGATGAGGATGGAAATGATGTAAATCATATGCTATGGCCTTCAGTCACCAGATTCTCAACCCATTGAACACCTATGGGAGATTTTGGAACGACGTGTTAGACAGCGACTCTCCACCACCACCATCAAAACACCAACTGAGGGAATATCCTTTGGAAGAACGGTTCTCCATCAGTTCCTCCAGTACAGTTCCAGAGGCTTGTAGAATCGCATTTAAGCTGTAAAATGAATGGGTCTCCCCTCTATAAAGAAAACTATCAGTTAAAAAAATATCTAGTCAAGTAATGTAGTATATATATATAGTGGGACCATGAGACCACATTGAAAATATGGGATTATTTTTCATTTAAACCTGGAAATAAACAAGAAGTTTTAGAATGTGCTGAATAAAGAACTATTTATATATATGAAAAAAAAACAAAAAAAAAACACCACAACAACAACTAAAACCAAAGAAAGAAAGATTTCCAGTACCGATTTAACAGAACGTAAGACAGAAAGAAAGAGAAAATAAACTCCCAGTACTGATTTAATAAAAAACAGAATGATAGACAGAACAAAGGAAGAAAGATCCCCAGTACCGATTGAACATTGTACATTTCAGTGTTTAATGAACTGATTGTGTTTATTTCAGTTCACAGGAACACAACACTGTATAGCTGCTGTGTCCACACTGAGAGAGAGACTTGGTGGTAAAAACAATGTGTGGCATTTGAACGGGATGCATCTGCAGTGCTGAAATGACTAATGGTTGGCTTTCCTGTTATATTTTTGTCATTTCACTTCATGACTTATCTTCCTCTTTTTTTCTATCCTTTTTCCAACATGGCCACCCAAACAGACCTCTGCTCTCCACACATCATTCCAAACATGCGCTAATACTGATTTAGTGTACAATAGTTTACTTCATTCAGATAGAGAGAATCAGGCCAACATACCAGGTTTTGGTCATGCAAGATGGTAAACCGTGATAAGAAAGTCTAAAATAGTTGTACCGCTATGATGACGTCACAAAAACCTGTTATTTCCAGGTGCAATGCATCCCTTAAAATATGCTACAAATTATTAAAAAAAATTTTTTTTTAATGGTGACATTCTTTTTTCCTTTTTTCAGACACCTGAAACCAAATTTTCTACCTTGTTAGTTCATGTCTCTGGTCATATTGTGCACAATTCATTAGTATAACTCATTTAAGGGTAATAGACAAAATTCTTGTTTTCCATAATATTTTTCATCATAATCATCTTCTGGATTTTGACTATGTCACCATGCACACATGGAAAGAAATTATATTTGATACAATAATACCATGTCAAGCAAGCAAGAAAGAAAGAAAGAAAGAATGAAAGACAGAAAGAAATCCCAGTACTGATTTAACAAAGAAAGAAAGAAAGAACTAGAGAAAGAAAGAAAGAAAGAAAGAAATGGCTGCTGATTTACCAAAGAAAGAAAGAAAGTAAGTGAAAAGAAAGAATGAAAGAGAAAAAAATCCCAGCACTGATTTAACAAAGAAAGAAAGAGAGAAAGAAAGAAATGACAGTGCTGATTTAACAAAGAAAGTAAAAAGAAAGAAAAAAAGAAAGAACAAAGAAAGAATAAAGTAAGAAATAAATTGCAGTGCTGATTTAACAAGAGAGAAAGATAGAAAGAAAGAAAAACTAAGAAAGAAAGAAAGGATAAACAAAAGAAAGAAAAACTGCTGAGCCTGTTTCATGCAGAAGTATGTCACGTCACAGAAGAAGAAGACGTTATGATTTACACTTTGCTTTGTCTTTAATGTCGTCCTCTTTGAAAATGTGGAGTCATGGGTAGACAGTGTGATATATATCGAAATCCGTGATGCTGTCTTATCATACTGTGAATTTAACTCATCGTTTCAGCTCTACTGTAACAACACTGTCCATTAAACCCTACACTAATGTTAATGCAAACTACACTTACAGATATCAGTGACCCAGTGATGTCTATATTTCATTGTAAAGTATTTAAAATACGTTTATATAGCACATTATGCCAAGGTCATAACCGTACCGTTCATTATACATAATTAAGAAATGTATATAGTTATGTGTTATGTTTAACGAGTAACTGATGTATAAATGAGGTGCCATCTACCATATGGGAAGCAAAGGGATCAGATATCCTCCTGGATCAGTTTCAGACTGTGTGTGTGTGTGTGTGTGTGTGTCTGTGTGTGTGTGTGTGTGTGTGTGTGTATGCATAGACAGAGGGGCTCTCAGGTTGCCCCATGAAAGCATGTATAAGGGCTGGAAGTTGGCCTCATTTGAATGACTAATTAACATCATTTAACCAGGGAACAAAAACATGTCAAGGCCAATGGTTTGGTTCAGGAGGGCTCTCAGTGCTCATATTATTATTCCATATTTAATCCTAACAATAATTGATCTACGAGGCTAATGTAGCTAAAAATAGAGACGGTTATAATGTCCAGTCTAACATCATCAAAGAGAAAATTGTGTAAATTTGTGAAAAAATATTATTTTTGACTAAATTCCCTTTCCCCTAAACTCCCAGGACGTGTCGGTGGACCTAGACTTACATTCTTAACACTCGTAACTACACACATTTCATATTAGTCTTAAAGTAGTTGCTGAATACTTCATAGTAGTTACTAAATAATATGCTTTAAGATAAACAACTGAACAATAAGCTGAGACTTTAAGGGGTTAAAGGTGGGGTCAGTGATTTTTAAACACTTTTTGTAATATTTTGTGAAGTTTCTTCTCACAATCGAGCAGCTTTAATAAAATATCTGCTCAGGAGAGAAACTCTCGTCTCTGTGACGCCTCAGACTCTGTAAACAGAAGAAAAAACTAATTATGTGGACCACCAACATCCAACCAATCAGGACAAGGAGGCGTCTCTACTCGCCTATCAATCATGTTGCATGTCAATTTAGAAAGCTCCACCTCTCGTTGAAGGAAGGGGCTGGTTGTTTGTTTGGATTTTGAGTTTCAGCTAACTTCAGCTAACTTTTGCCAAAATCACTAACTTTAAGACCTTAAGACAAATCCTCAGTTCTCGAAATAAATTAAATTAATTATTTATTATCAGAAAATTTTAAATGTGTCAGGGAAGGTCAAGACTCAGCCGAATTCCACATCTAAATAGAAAGTGAACTGTGCAAACTGAAACTGGATTGACCTTTTACCTGGTCCTCAGTGACCAAGTGACTCATATTGTTGAGTGCAAAAGTTTGCGTACCCTTCGGACAATATGAAGAAGTCGAAGAAATTGAATTTATACCAAGAAGACATTTAGTGTGTTAAGTTTCACAGATGTTCCTTCTTATCACAAGTAACAAAAAACGATCAAATAACTTGTAAGCCCACTTTTGCCTTTATAACTACCCATAACTGTCATACACAGACCTTTTCAAATCAGGTCTGGAGATTGAGAGGGTCACGGCAAAACTTCTTTTCAAACAATTTTTCCGTTGATGTTTTGGATTGTTGTCTTGTTGCAGGATACACCCACATTTCATTTATAACATTTTGGAATTCTAGTTTTTTTGTAAATAAATTGTAATATAGAGGTACATTTTCCTTTTTTTCCATTCAAAAACCATGGAGGATGCAAACTTTTGCACTCGACTGTATGGAATATGGAATATGTTTCCGCCACAGTATTCTGGCTATATTGAAAGCTGATCTGAGCATTACCAAAATTTATGACTCCTTACGTCACTTTTCGTTCTCTCTTTTACACACCCAGATCTAAGACTTGTCTAATCAGGCAGTGACCAGAGGCTCATAGATTTCTGATGACATCATCAGGACGCAAACTGAACTGTGTCTATTCAGGAAAGCACAGACCTCAATAACCCACTGGTGCGGAGAAGACTCATCCATCAACTGAAGTACTTCTGTGTGTGTGTGTGTGTCTCTTAGGGGACACATTGAGCGCGGACAGACACATAAAGAACATCCAAAGGCCGAGGCAGCCATATAGCAGTAAAAAGAGAGAGACGGTCAACATGTCCACGAGGTCATTAAAGCGCTGAGGAGATTTACAGGCCGTGGATCAATGCGTAGACGAACCCATGAATACGGTCTCGTTCACAGTGAGCCTTCAGCACAGAGTGGAACAGCAGGACACGCTTATGATATACTACACACAGTTTATATAACAGCCTTTCCTCTAAACACAGTCAAACCACAGACTCTAGTTTTTAACCAACACTTATTTCTGTTACAGCTAAAAATGGTGTTTAGTCTGTTCATCATTTTATTAAAGGCCTTTAAGGCCTTAACTAACCATCAAACTAGCCGTGCAAGTCATGCGACAATAATCGGTTATCTCCAGGGCTTGATTTGGCAAAAATATCCCCCTTGTAAAACTGCCATCCTTATTTTCCATCCTCTTGGATCCATGTCATTATGTGATATTACCCGAGATGTCCATTATCGATAAACTACAGAAATGGCTAATTAAAAACTGCAACAAGATCCTTTTAAAAACAGCTATAACCAGTGAAAGATGTCCGCAAATGAATAAAACGGTTATTTTTAATGTATAATCTTGAGATCCTGGAGATTGTCTCAAATTGGAATTATGCTATGTCACATTAATTAGGCTATTACATCAGTAGGCTGCCTAGCTAACTAGCTAACGTGGACTTTCTTTCTGCGTAGCAAGATTTTTGACGACTGCCAGGGTAGGATTTACTTCATATTCTTCTTATAGAAATGTGTTTTGGGGCATTTCCAGAGCAATTTATTGACATTTGGTAAAAAAAAAAAAAAAAAAGTTTGCTAGCTACGCTAACTAGAGTTTTAGGGTATTTTTCTACGTGGCAAGATTTTTAAAGTCTGGGTGATATTAACTAATTCTTCTTCTTCTGAAGTGGGTTTTAGGGCTTTTCCAGAGCAATTTATTGACATTTCGGTTAAAACAACTTGCTAGCTAACTTCCTGAGCTAAAATTAGTATTTAATAATTCAAGGTTGTTAGAATTTAGAATTGAGGTCATGACAGTAACTACCACGCTGCTGAAAAATCCAGCTTGGTCTGACCAGCTACCAGCTGCCAAAACACAGGCCAAGCTGGTCAAACTGGTAGATGGAAACAGTTTATGAATTACCGCTACTAATGTAACATTGCAGACACGTTGTTTCAAGAAAATAACACGACAGTAAGGCAATTAGAAAATCCCAAACATTTACTGATCAATTTAGTCAAGTTATAAAGAAGCTGAAAAATAAATTAAGCTAAGCTGGTCAAACTGGTAGACCAACTTAGCCAGCTAGGAATTTATTTTTCAGCTTCCTTTTGAAAAGGAAATTGTTATTCTACCAGTTTGACCAGCTCAGCCTGTGTTTTGGCAGCTGGTAGCTGATCAGACCAAGCTGGATTTTTCAGCAGGGCAGTAGATAACTAAAACACCACCCAAAAATAAGTTCCCATGCTGAACTAGTAGCCTATAGACTGTAAGTTTAGCACATTGGGGCAGCGTTTGCGCTCCTGGGATAAAGTCTGTCCCATTGGGAACAGACTTATTTTGGACATATTTGAAAGCAGCAATGCGAGTGTTCTTCTCAGACATGGCAATCCCATAATTCTGTTCACCAAACAAGCCCAAGATAGCAATTAAATGAGCAATGGCCCACACTCACCACTTTCATCTGGCCCACACACCATGGTGGAATGAAACTGATGAACTCAAATCTCAAATGTCAGGCATGTTATGGACCAGAACTTACGGATGAGCCACTTTCGGCCCAAAGCTGAAATTTTGCACAAGTAATAGATACAGTTGGTTGTATTTGGGCCATGTTTGGTCCATATTCCAAATGCCATGAACACCTTAAATGTGTTCAATTTAATTTTTTTACATATGCCTATATGTATGACGGATAACAGCAGAAACACAGGTGCGCAGCTGGGTTTAATAAAACTGTTTAATAAAAAGTTTAATACAATCGTAAATCACTTGAATAAACTCGAACCGTGTTCATTTGAGTTCAGCTTTACGCCCTACAGAGTTAAAACTTCAAAGGACAAGACTGGAAGTTGAGTCAACACTGCTGATGTTGCCATGTTATACACTGACCCCAAACACACACATACACACACACACACACACACACAGGCCTATGGCTGGGTCCTCTTACACACATGACAGTGCCCACTTTTCCTATGATATATGACTGGGCATTGGCAGGGCCGCTGGGGTTATTTGGGAACATCGAAAGGTGAAAGTGCTGTAACACAAGAGCTCACACAAAAAGGGCCGACAGGCCTGCAAATTCGTTTATTGGGCTAAAGTTATTTAATGAGTTTCAGTAACAAGTTATTACTGTCATCTTGACCATAACATTAATACAACTAATAGCTATAAAAAATTATGACAAATAAATAATCAAGAATATTGGACATCGTTATTTTGTGTGTTAAAGCTTTTTTTAAATTTATATATATATATAATTCCTGTTCTACTTTTTCTCTTGGATAACCTTCATGCAAATTAAATATATCTCCATTTTTTTTCAGAATATGTGTTGATATAATTAAATATATATACATTTTGACATATGTAACTATTTAGAATTGATTTGAATTGACACTATTAAATATATTTTATGGTTTTATATATATATATAAGTAGATATATGTGGAATGTTTGTGGCAAGACATGACATATATTGCACATATACTGTACTTTGAATATGAGGAAATTTATTCCACCTGGGATGAATAATTATGGAATAAAGCAAGCAAAGTGTATACTCTCTACAGCACGGCCCCACTGTAAGTAGGTTATCCTGCATGATTACAAGAAAGCTATGAATGTTAGTTGTAGCACAGGTATGTCTTGGATTATAAAAGCCAAGGAACAGCATTATACAACTTTCAAAACTTAGTTTCTGGATCGGTACCCTTAAAAAAATTACAACAAATTACACTCAATTTTTTTTTTTAAATGAAAGCTACAAATTTAAATAAAAAATATATGACTTCTGCTATTACATAAATCCAAGGAACAGCATTATACAACTTTCAAGACTTATTTTCTGGATCGTACCCTTAAAAAAATTACAACAAATTACACTCAATATAAAAAAAATTTAAAAAACGAAAGCTACAAATTTAAAATAAAATATATGACTTCTGCGATTACATAAATCCCAACAGTGCGCTAGATTCTGTAGTGCACATTTGATTTGGTCAGCAAAAATATTTTATACACAAG
>JAOUQW010000025.1:9542201-9557576 GCA_028565825.1 Olivaichthys viedmensis | reverse complement strand
TGATACAGCGCCCCTGGAGCAGGGAGGGTTAAGGGCCTTGCTCAAGGGCCCAACAGTGGCAGCTTGGTGGCAGCTTGAACCCACGACCTTCTGATCAGTAGCCCAAGTGCCCTAACCACTGAGCCCTAACCACTGCCCCATATAGGGTCACTTTGTAGATTTAGAATTACTGACTGTATCAGTATCATTATCGTCAATGTGCAAGTACACAACAGATGGGCTACAGTAGACCTACAAAGTGCATCGATACGGTAGATGTACCTGATAAAACTGGCAAACATCTCGACGACGACACGGTTGTGTGGTTAACCGTTGTACGAAACCTGTGAATAAAGAATAAACGAGGCTGTGTGTAGACTTTTAAGTAAGTGGCAGTTGTTTAATTTATGCCCGTGCTTACGGCTTTTAAATGTACATGGTAATGATGTTCTTTGGTTATTTCCTTTCCGCGCTGTCTGCACTTCCTGGAGCTGTCGCGTCACGACGCAGCAGTGACTCCTGGAGGTCGGACTCGCGTTTACGTATTGAAAGTAATGGTAAATAATTGGCGCGTTCTCTTGCAGTTGACGTCAACTGTAGGTCCAAGTAGTATATAAACTCGACAAAAAGTAACAAGGTGTTCGATGAGTGTAATGGGGTCTAAAGTAGGATAACGTAGGAGCGCAGTATTCTGTACACCAGACCTTTTCCCAGTAAATGAATACATCAAAATAATAAATCACACTTGCGGGTCTTGTGTTAAATATAAATTGGTATTATTGTTATTTGTTCATTTTTCCATCAAAATCGTTTATAAGGCCATTCACGCTGTAATTTAGCTTAAAATCTCAGTAGATAGTGACAGACCCCCTACATGACATGAACGCTGCGGGTGGGGTAGCGTTGAGATACAGTGTTAATGCCATGGGGGTGTGAAAACCTTTTGCCTTGACTGATTAAGCATTCATGTCGGCATACAAGTTCACTTAAGTGTTCATTTAAGAATTCTACACTTTTAAATGTGAGGAAATGTATTAAATATAACGTTTTTTTACACACAATTTCGTGTTATTATATTAGATATTATAGAAATATTAAAATATTATTTCACTTAACGCTTAGAGATGCACTGTATGGAATACTGACGCCACATACTGATGAGACAGGGGGAAACAATCATTACAGCCTGGATGAAATCGGGTATTTCCCTAATATCCACTTAAAAAAGTTGAAAATGCCGAATGTACGGAATACCGTTCTCTTCCAATAAATCTCTTTAGGTGGTGAAGTCTTCAAAAGTTGAGTACAAATATTCTCAATATAAATAAATAGATACAGTAAATACAAAAAGACAAGTCGTCCAAGTACTTTACCATCTTAGCTAAACTGGAGATGTACCCTACTTCCTGATTTGGCTTGTTTTTAATGTGTGTCTGTTTCTGATCAGATTTCAAAACACCGACCCGTGTGCCAAAGGCCGGGTTCAGGAGCTCCACTACTGAAGAGTCTCCAAACACCGATTCTGAATTTCAGAATGAAATCATCTGGGACCCGACATCACCGGCGACTCCTAACAGAAACGGCAAGTGGTTCCTAAAGATCGTTGATGCTATATACGCTATAGTGGCTAATTGGATAAATTTGTGATTGTGTACTCGTTTTTTTTGCCTCAGGTCGGGGTCGGAGGAAAGCTGCGTATTTCAAATCGGTGGACATATCAGACCTCGTCACCAGGATAGCTCCAAAGGTTGCTGCACTTGATACACAATGACACTGCTATATTGTCATATTTCAGTTTTAAATGTCCGGGTTCTGTATTTTAGAACCGGAGACCTGAGGAGGCAGAGTCGTCTTTGCTGCAGTGGATTGGGGATATGGCCGTCCCGTGCACTCCAGAAATCCGAGCGCCCCAGACCAAGCCCAAATCGGCAAGGTCCGTCCCTAAACGGTTATCACTTTTATACTGGCAGGATGCGGTTTAAATGGGACTGTTAAAGGAATTACAATAGCGGTCTTATGATGAGACAGACGTGAGAGAATCAGCAGGTCCGAAACTGCATCCTTTTTAATATATAATGCACTATTTTGTGGCCATGTCCGGTAGGGCTAGGTGATAGGACGATATAATCGGCTATCGGTGATGACTGACACGTAATCCTTGACAGACGATGATCTGTAAAATAATATTTACTTTTTATGTACATTTACTTATCCAACAAATAAGAAAAGTAACAGGAACTTACCAAAAATACTTTGAATTATGAATCTTGGAGTATGCTCCAAAAAATTAGCAAAGGCAGCAGCCAGCTTAAATACATAATTTCAATTTGTTGATGATTAAAATACGACAAAACCAAAATGATTTCGCTGTGTACTGTAGCATCGTCGTCTTCTCTGCTCAGGCTTTCCACCAATCACGAGCGATCACGGAACCCCACATGGGTTGTATCGTGTTTAGACCGAATAAGCTTATAAATATACGTTTTATATACGGCCAGGAATAAAAGCAGGAAACTAGCGTGATCAATGAGAAACAGGTTACCATGACAACCTTGCTGTAAACAGACTGGTGGGTGGGTTGGGGGTGGTATTTCCCAGCCCTAATGTCCAAAACCATAGTGGAGAATATCCAGAGCGCTCATGAAATCCCACAATGCACTACTATAAGTTAGCGTCCAAATGATGTAACCTATTGGGAAAAGAATACCCATAATTCACTTCTAGGTCGGCCACAGTCATGGTCTGCATTTTGTTGTGATGTCAATCCGAAAATGTCTTAAGTGAACTATTTTGTTCCTGTGCAGACTGAACACTGTAGATGATCTGCTGAAGTTAGCGAAGCAGTTTGACTTCAACATGATTCAACAGGAGGAAGCTCATCTCCAGCCCAGACCTAGGAACTATGAGGACGCCATGGACGAGGACCAGGATTTGTTTACTGATGAGATCGCTCCACCACCTCCACTGCAGACTGACTCTGAAGCTGTGAGACCATCACTGGGTTTGGAGGTCACCAAAACGAATAGTGATGATCCTCTGGACGATCTGGCTCTCGTTCAGGAAATGGAAGACGATCTAGATTTGCTCTTCGATGGTGCGACGCAGCAAGTTAGCGGTGGCCTGAGCCAGGGTTTGAGCGCTCGTTCTCAGGACGTCGCTAAAACCACCTCAGAATTTGGTCTTTATGGAGTGAATCTCGCTGCTGGAATGAGAGCTGACTCTGTAGCAGGTGCGGTTAGCTTGTCTGGTGCCACGGCAACGCAATGCAACAACAACCATCGAAGTATTGCTCGTCGAGTGGGTGGAGCTATAGAATTGGGTACCGCTAATGTGTGTATGGCTGCGCCCACACTTTGTAAAAGTGGCCAGGTGGGAGTAGCTGATGATTTTGATGACGACTGGAATGACGACGATTTGCTGGAGGACTCGCTGGTGATGGATATGACCCAAAACCCGGAGATCTTCTCCACACCTCAACGCAGCTCAACACAGAAACAGATGGACAAAAACGTCAAGAACGTGAACAACAGCTCAGTGAATAGTGTTTACCGCCAGAATGCTGCTAATGAGATGAAGTACGGTGCAGAGCATGGGCCAAATCAGAGACTCCAAAGCAGGCAGAGCTTTCAGCTGGACCTTCAGCGTGGTCAACAGTGGAACAAGTTTCCAGGAGATGAGAAGACTACACAAAGTGGATTTCATGCAAAGAACAATCAGCAAATGCAGGTTTTCCCATCCAGAAAAGTCCCATCAATGGTTCCTGGTTCCGTCAACTCAAAGCCAAACCATTGGTCCCATAATGTATCTAAAACAAGTTCTCAACCCAAGGAACCAATGGCTATCCAGCAAGAAACAGGAACTATTGGTATTAACTCCAAATGGGGAGTTCAACCTGTGACTAAAACCTCATTATTTTCCAGCTCTGTTCCATCCAGGTGTGTTCCGTCCACCACAGGAACCACCATGTCCAATTTCAGACTGAACAAGGACATTAAAGTTACTGAGGAGAAGGAAAACCGCCCAACCATGGAAGAAGATGGCCTCAGTGACCTCGCAGCTGAGGACCTGGACTCCATCTTTGCGTCAGACGACATCTGGGATGACGGGGCAGACAACGACGACGACCTGTTTTGCGAAGCATGTGAGAAGGTGGAAGAATCCATGGCCGAGCCAGAACCTCCTCCGAAGACGTCCATGACAAAACCAACGGCAGAGAACAGTCGTATGCAGAATAGGACATTGGTCTCCTCAACTGGTCAACACGCCGTGGCTAACGTGAACCAGCCAAAACGCGAGAGTTATGACAGCAATGCTACTGGGAACCGTGCGTCTTTTAGTACCCAAGTCCTTCCTGGAGCACATAATTATAAGAGCATGTCAGCAGGTAACACACAGGACAACAGCACCATGAAGTCATCCAGCGCGTCGTCTGAAAGACCATACAAATTCACCCATGTTAAAAGCATTTCAGGAACGGGGAGTGCAGCCAGTAATGCAGCCGGACTGCGGCCGCAGGTTAGCGAAAGAACCGCGGCAACCTCCAACCAATCGCCTCAAAGAGTTCCAGATGATCAGTTAAAAAAGCCTTATAGCACCTTTAATGCTGCACCTGCCATTTCCAAAGGTAAGATCTTTCTAATGCATGTACGAGTCATCGCATGTTTGGCATATACAGTCAACACTAGAATTATTGTCACCCTTTAATAAAATGGGCGAAATATATTGTATAAAATAAGCATTACCACACAATGATTTAAAATTTGGAAAAACTACTTACATTTCCTATAACAAATATTATTTTTTTCTTAAAATAATATGATTTTTTAATTATTTGTGGCAACAACAATCGCGTACTGTAGGAAAAGAGCTCTGAATAAATACGGCATTTATGGTATAATGTAAAAAAAATAAATGAATGGAGTATGTGTCCTAAAAGTAACATTACTTGTAAGTAGTTAACCATTTACTAACTAATCCATATCCAGGACTATCTGTATCCTGGTCGAGTCCAATCACATAATGGTACCAGTGAAAGTAGGAGGAGTTTCTCTGGAGGTTGTGGAGTGGGGATTAGTGATGGGCATGATTAGTATTTTGGACATGAAAATTCAGGACAGGCATATTGGCTTTGTCTTATCGTCTGTTAAAATGTGTGTGGTGATGTCCCTCACAGGGTGAACTACTGAGCTCGAGACAGCAAGTTTGTTTTAATGGGGGCTTAAACGAAGCCAAGGATGCCAATACTTTTATCTCAGTGAAAATAAAGAGAACGTTGAGTGGAAACTTTGTCAGACGACGTTACAATGCAGCAAAAACACAAGCAGTCACACTTTTGTACAGCGCCATTATGTTCTACCTTATGCAGCGAGTATATATAGTGAATAAAAAATAATTATTGATGCATGATGAGTTAAAGATGGCAGATTTTTAATTAAATCCTAAGAAACGTAAAATCCAGCTAAATATCAGCGACAAGGAAACATTACTGTGTGTAAGTAAATAGAAACTGATCTGAAACATTTACGTTTTCAACAAAAATGATGATTTTGCCTCGTGATTTTGTTTTCTTAAGAAAGTGAGACAGTTTTAACCTTCAGTGGTTTGTGATACAAACTCGTAGTGTAGTGCTACTGCTAATGTTCACTCTGTCTGTGGCAGGATAACATTATAGACTCATTAATATACAAACACATTTACATACTAGATCTTTTAATTCATTAAAATTTGAATGGGATTTTTAAAGGGATCGCATATCATCACATGGACATGCACGTGAAGGTGTGACTGCCTGGTTTTCTGTCTCCCCAGACGTCAGTGAGGTGGTGGTGACGAGATGCAGCGACGCTGAGATCGAGCGGAAGAAGCAGCAGGCCGTGGAGAGGCGGAGACTCTGTATGCTGGCCAATCAGAACCTTCGAGCTCCGGTATGATGTTACGTAACCGTGAATATGCACAAAAACTACCCCGGTAATGACGGCAGTTCTAAATTCTGCAGTACGTCGAGCACCGAATTGCCCAGTTAGGGGGATAAAAGAGCGGCCTGGAATTTCTCACGGCCGGTTCCTCTGAACAGAAACGCTGAAGGCAACAGCTGAGTCTCAGCAGGAGCTTGTCAGCTAAATGTGTTCTGCTCTAGACCTCAAAAACCACAAGTTCTAGCTGCAGGAAATCAGGGAATATTTGGAAAGTTTGTCCTTTGCAAAACATCTGCTCCTCTGGCACTTTGTGAATTGTCGTGCTGTTTGTAAAAAACACTTTTCTCCACTGTCTCAAAGTAATGCTTGGCTTTCAGTTTTATTCCTGATGATGGAGGTCTTAAATATTTGTGTACGTGTCTTATGTTTGTTATTTTTACACCTGTAAAACAAAACTAGGAGATTCAAACCTAATTTACTCATAATAAGGTGGATAATATATTTATTGGTTTGAACTATTGGTTTTATTTCCTCTTATTAAAAATATTAGTAAAACCCATAACCCATGTGCAGCACTTTTTGAACAACTAAATTGCAGTCGTCGTGTGTAAAAGGTGAAGGTCTTGTTTGCAGCATAACGCATGTGATCAATGAAGCACTGTATGAAAGAGGCATTTAACCTGACAGACACAGGCCACGCCTCCTTCACTGGGACTGACTGGTGGCACAGAGGCTATGCCTCCTTCACTGAGACTGACAGGCACAGGCCACGCCTCCTTCACTGAGACTGACAGGCACAGGCCACGCCTCCTTCACTGAGACTGACAGGCACAGGCCACGCCTCTTTTCCTGGGACTGACAGGCACAGGCCACGCCTCCTTCACTGGGACTGACTGGTGGCATAGAGGCCACGCCTCTTACTGAGACTGACAGGCACAGGCCACGCCTCCTTCACTGGGACTGACTGGCGGATGCCACGCCTCCTTTTATAGGACTGATAAGCACAGAGGCCACGCCTCCTTCACTGGGACTGACAGATACAGTTTTCAGGCGTAATGCTTTAACTAATTTTGGAGGGGCGTGGCCTGGGCAGAGGTAGAATCAGGTGAGATACAACGCGTCTCTCACTGACACCTGCGTGACTGCAGCAAACCTGAAAGATGACTCCTGTTATCAGGCCGCGGGCACGTAACTGTAGCCAGCACTGTGCTTAAAAAAACAACACACTCCTGTAGCCTGCCTGAATGGCCACGCTGGTTTTAGTTTGACTGTGCAGCTGTGTGTGTGTTCACATCAGATAATGTTGTACGAGTGTAGGGTTGGGATTATTCATTCTTAATATGCCACATCTAGTGATTCAAAATGGGCGTGGCTTCTGAGGTCGCAGTGCTTTTTGGAATGTCAGGGAAACGGTACTGTGCAGGTACATTTGTGTTCCCCAAGGTCTAATGTAAATGTACCCTCAAAATTACAACTGCGGTTCTTAAGGGCCACTTATGTCTTTTAAATGAGTTTTAAGGACTCGGTACGTTCACTTTCCAGAGTGACTAAAGGTACAAAAGATGTACCCTCGAGGCTACCACCCCAGTGACAACTTTTGTACCCTGAGAAGTACTGTTCTTTTGAAAACCGTGAACAAATATTTTAATGTAGATCAGAGATCTCCAAATCCAAGCCTGTCGGGCCAGAGTATTACACTGTTTAGTGTTCTCCCTTAGTCTTATATCTACATATATAAACACTGATCCATGTGCTAGTGTCCGGCGAAGAAATTTGTTCTCTTTAAATTCGCCAATTTATAATGTTATTTTATATGTGGTCGTATAAGTATTTTTCAGTATTTCTCACACTACTTTCCCACCTTGAGTCCCTAGAACCACTTAAACCTTAATTAACAAGTAACGCCCAATTTATTACAGGCAGACTAAACCACTTTGTTTTAATAAGGTGTATTTTTGAGGCATGTTTTTGAAACATCGCCACAAATGTGCCTTAATATTCTGGCCATGTGGTCGCTTTGTAAGCGATAAGTAGGCTTTAAACGTCCTTAAAGGACATTATTCTCTCATAATCTTCCAGCGTCTGTTACATATAGGCCTAAAATTTGTCATGGTGTCATTTCTGTTGCAAATACAGTACATTGCATATAGCATATAATTTGTAGATCACTGCGACGCTAATAAGTCATTAATGACTTTATGCCTACCATTTCTGGTTAATACGTTAAAATACGATTGCTGATTGATGATCCACAAACTAACCTGAGAATGTGATATGTTGGAGTGTATCTATATGTTAAGTTCCCAGGGTCCTATGATTCTTCGGCTCTGTGTTCTCTTAATATGATACTTTAAAGGAACTTGTGAAAGTGTCCCTGAGGTCGTGGTTGGGGTCATGGGTCATAAAACACCCTTCGGTGACAACCATAGACCGTATATATGTGTATATATATCATTGGCGTCAATTCACCAAAACCCAAGGTGTGGCGTGGTCAGACAACATGAACTCTGACATCACGGGACAATATACGTCCCACAAATTCCCATTTCCTGACCATGCACTAGCCACTAAGAGCGAAGACACAAGTTACTTCAAACTTTCTATCTTTCTTTCCATCTTTTTTTCAACTGAATCAACATGGCTGGTTTCATTATATAAACTAATATCAAAGCTGAGATGCCCAGTTAAAGTCTTACAATGTAGTACTACGATGCACTGAGATCATTTAGGTAGAACACTGATAAATGTGTAGCCTCAGGGTACAGTACTGTGTCCTTTTTTTTACTCTGTATATAATTATCAGACAGGGGTACCACAGGGTACAGTACTGTGTCCTTATTTGCTTTTATGCTGTATATAATTTTCAGACAGGGATACCACAGGGTATAGTACTGTGTCCTTTTCTAAAAATAAAGATGGCAGAAAAGGTTCTCTAGAGTGATGCCATTGAAGAATCATTTTTGGTTCTCTAAAGACCCTTTTGATGGATGGTTCTTTAAATAATTTTTTGTGGTACCACAAAGAATTAAATAATTATTTTCCACTCTAAATGGTTCCACTATGTGAGTTATGTGGTTAAAGAACCGTGCACTGAAAGGTTCGAACTAAAAATGGTTCTTGCTATTGCATTATTTTAAAAAACCTTTTCTGCCAAACTGCAAAAAATGATATATTATCAAGTGAAAATAACTTGAATAAAATTGAATTTCTCAAATATTTCTCATTATAAAATTACGATAAAACAAATATAAGACTGTTAAGCGTATTTCAAGTTTGAAATGGTCTTGTTCTATTGGCAGATAATTTAGCTTATTCCAAGCATTTATTTTAGAATTAAGCAAAATGATCTGACAATTTAGAAATAGGCTTAATAATCGTATATTTGTTTGATCATAATCTCATAATGAGAAATATTAGATATACTTGACTATATTCAAGATATTTTCACTTGATAAGAGAGCATTTTTTGCGAGTGTAGGTTTGAAACTGCTGTTTTGAACTGGATTTGAATAAATTTTTAAGCTCTGTGAAAGCTCATGCAAGTTAATTATAGCCTTTTTAAGCGATACGTTACTTTTTAAGCAATCATTTCGCCAAAAAACAACAAAACTGTTTTAAAACAACATGAAACAGACAGAATATACTGAACATTTCCTTGAATGAGTCTACGACTACAACGAAGCCTAGTTCCCCTTCAAACAGACAGAAAGAGAATCTGAAAGAGGCTTAAAAATAGCCGTGCCTTGTCTTCGGTGTCCTTTCTTCCCCCTGTACTGATAAACATGGTGTTATCAGCGGCCCACAGGGAACTAAAGTCACCCGAGAGCGCCTGTGAACTCTCTGTGACCCCTCTCCGCTTTACGACGAGCTTCTGCCTTTCATCAATTATTCCCCTTTAACCGGGACACCGATACGGAAATCCAGGCTGCCTCTATCTCTACAGCGTCACCGAGCTGGGGGAAGCGCAGTGTCATGAACAAGAAGGTGTCCTGCTGGGTTGCAGGAACGTTCCACAATTTTCCAGGCCCTGTACAAATCCAGAGTCTGTAGGTCTCCTTACCATCTCTTGGGAACTTTTTCATCCAGGCCCTCTTGAGGGCCCCCACCACCTAGGGGCCACCTAGGGAGTAGTCAGCTCCACTATTTCCTCCTACAGTGACGCCCTTGCTGGCGTGTCTGCTTCGTTTTTTCTTATAGACCTACTGGTAGATGAAATTTGGGCTACGTTCCAAACAGCATACTGTCTTAGCATACTACATAGTAAAATAGTAGCCTAGTGAATGCCACATACAGTTGCAATGGCTACATCCAAAACCATGTGGTGGTGCTCTATTTAGGCACACTATGTACTATGCTAGAATGCGATTTGGGACACAGCCATACGTGAAGTTGACATGTTTTGGGTTTTTTTGACATGGAACACGCTGTTTTTTTTTTGGGACTCGAGTTGTGTCTCAAATCGCACAGGCCTACTATGGCAATACTTTTAAATCAATACGTAAGCCTACTTGAAAGTACTACTCTGGAAGATAAGTAGTCTACATAGAACATATATTTAAGCGGGTTCCTACAGGGTTCATTAAATTTCCTTATAGTAAATTACACTTTTAAAATAAGGAAAAGGTTCCATCTAGCACCCTCACGGGTCCTTTGGTTTGTCTCTCTGGGGAAACCTTTTAAGGTTCTATGTAGAACACTACATTAGAGGGTTTCCTTTTCAGACAGGGTTCCAAGTAGAACCCCTTTAGGAAGCTTTTTTCTAGAGTTAAAAAGGCGATACGTAAACAACCAGATCTTATGAGAAATTTATACAAATGTGAACGAACGAACGAACAAATGTGATTGGATTTTGTTCAGTTTCGTCATTAAAAAATGTACGAACATTAACCCCACCCCTAAGTTTAACCTTAAACTTCATAACTTTTCATACAGCTAGAGTCGTGCGATGTGTTACAGATTTGCAAATGTGAGACCATGTTAGATGTAGACAACAGTGTCGGACTGCGTTCAGTGCTAACTGACATTAGCTCGCTAACTTAACCATGTCCATCATCTGCTACACGCTCCCCCCTTTCCGTTCCGTGGTGCATGATGGGACGTGGTCCATTACTGCACACCTTATTTGTTCGGGAAATTCAGTCCATCATTTGTCTCTTTTTACTGTGCTACTATTTGTTCGTATTTCTCAGTATTGTCTAGAATAGTAGGCAACATATGTATGCGATTTGAGACGCAGCTAAGAAGTCAGTGGGCATGAGTGGAGTGGTAAGAGAGTGTGTGTGTGTGTGTGTGTGTGTGTGCGTGCGTGCGTGCGTGCGTGTGTGTGTGTGGAGGCTAGCTGTAACTGATAGAGCTTCTAATTTGTCTGTTGTCCCTAACCTGATGATGACTGATAGGCGCAGGTATCACGTCTCAGAGCGCTGATCCAGGATCAGTTCCCTGTAAGCGCCTTCGTCAGGATATGAAAGATGACAAACTGACCTCAGATCAGCGCCCTTACTGACGGACCTGCTCCTGGGTCTGGTCCAGTTTCCGCTCAGGTCTCTGAAAAACAAACACCGTGTTGGAAAATGTGTTCCCCTGCGTGTGATATTGTAGCCACTGGATTACATTTACCTCTCCACCAACTACAGATGCCTGTCGCTGATCTGATAAGCCAGTCTGAGTTCACCACTTTGGGTTGGAGTTGAGGTAGCTGTGAGTCGCACGTCCTCAGCGAAGGCCTGCTCTCGGCCTGCAAACATTCCCATGCAAATCTGCACATTTGTGTGAAACTCACATTGACTTGGCTTCTCTTAATTACAGATCCTGTGAGCAAAAAGACCTTTAGTGTGAAAGAGTGAAAGCTGTTTAAGGAATTTAACAATTTAACACCAATCCACTTTTCCCTCGAACCTGATACCATGAAGGTAAAATAAGATGTAATAATAATCAGTGATGTAGGCATGTCTTTTAAAATTATGAGCAAACACAATGTATTTAATTTAAACTATTTAATACTACTATACTGTAGTGGCAAAGGAAATGGCATCGCAGTGGGGGTTTGGGGTTGGAGGAAACATGGAACTGACCACCCAGGGCCCAGTGGAAGGGGACCCACAGAGACTGGATTCGCACAGAGCCCAGAAGTGTATGGAACGTTTATGGGAATGTCCCAACATTTTTTTTAACCAACAAACCTTCACTTTCAACGGTAACGTTGGATATCTGACATTAACGTTAACACTTTAGCCAGCTAGCTAACTTAGCTAATGCTAGCTAGCTGACTAACATTAACCCGAGACACCAACTTGTGTAAACTCTTCAGTTTGTCCCTCTGGTGGAACACTCAATGGTTCTATGTAGAACCCAACAACAGAGGGTTTCCAAGTAGAACCCCTTTAGAAAGCTAGACTTGTTAACCATCTAAAGAACCCTTGAGGACTAAAGGCTATATAAAGTGAAAACATAATTGTGAGACTACAGCAGACTTTTTATTAAAGATATGAAATTTATTGTAATAAATTCATAAACAAACTTTTACAAAAGTTAACGTGAATAGAATCATTGATTATCACTGGATTATTTTCAGACTCTTTAGAAAAAAGTTTTTTTTAAGGGTTCTTTGGATAGTTCTAAACTTCCTAAAGGGGTTCTACATGTAACCCTCTTTGAAAGGGAAACCTTGTGTTGTGAGGTTTCCACATAGGGTTCTGCCAAATGAGACAAGTCTTCATGGTGCTAGATGGAACCTATCTTAGCTCCCTGACCAACACTTTAGCAAGCTAGCTAACTTAGCTAACACTAGCTAACTAACTAACATTAACTAAGATACCAACTTGTAGTTAGCTCACTAAAAAGGTTCAATCTAGCACCCTAAAGTGTTCTTTGGCTTGTCCCTCCTGGGGAACCTTTAAAGACAACCTGAAATCAAAACTGACCTTTTTATTTTAATTTTTTACCTTGTTAGCGTGTGTCCTTGATCAGATTGTACACGATTCATCAGTACTAATCACTTAAAAGACTAAATTCTACTTTGTTCGTGATCTTTCACTAAAGTGTAGCGCCTTTTTCCCCGCCTCTAAACGGCCTCTGATTGTTTTTGATTTTTTATTACGTCACGGTAGAATTGGGGGCGGGACAAAAAATATATAATAACCAATCATTTTATGTCATGTTTCAACTTCCCCCACACGAGGAGTTACCTCTCGCACAGATACCGATGAACTTTTCACAAGCCAATCGAAACCTGATGGATAAAACTAAAGTCTTTCCGTTTCACGTTGTCTTTAAAGGTTCTAGAACAGAGTTTACCTTTCAGAAAAGGCTCCAAATAGAACATCTTAGAAAGCTAGAACCGTTAACCAACCATGTAGCTGTAGTTTATTTATTTATTTTTTAAAAGAGCAACTACATTTTTTCCCAACCTGGAGTTTCACATCGTCTGTCTCTTCTACACTGTGGAGTAAAAATAAATAAAAATGCTCTCCAATCTGGCAACGCTGGCAGTTAGGACACAAAAGTTGTTTTAGATATGAAATCTGTGTTACAGGAGTTGTGGAGGGGGGAAAAAACCAGCAGATAAAAGAAAGCTTTATTTAGATGATGTTCCACTTTAAGAGGAGCCCCTTTACTTCTGCAGCAGGAAATGGATGAGATGTTTAAGCGTCAGCGGCGTTTCCAGAAGACCTCAAGCTCTCCGCGAGCACAATTAGGAGAATTCAGGAAACATTGACTAATGATGTGTGTAATCGAAGAGGCCTTGGTGCAGTGTGTGTGTGGGTAAAACACTGGGGTTCCCCGCACTCCCCGTGTATATTTTGCAGTGCTGTATCGGATAACACTTTAATGTTTGAGATGACATCTGCAATACATCTGCTGCTGAAATGAGAGTTTCAGTTTCTGGGTGAAGTAAACGGATCGCCAAACGTGTCGACAGTTTGCGTGTGTTTATAAAACAAATAAATAAATAAAAACTGGCTGTGGAGATCTGTGTCTTCAACATGCTAAGTTAACTGTAGAGTTGAAAGTAAAAAACAACCTCCATTCACAGTCTTAAGCAGTGCAACGTTTTAAAAAAGTTTTTAAAAAGTTCTGTGTTTTGCTGCCGCCTGGTGGTGGATCTGTGGTACTACAGTCATCTGCAATTACTGTAGCTCATTAACCCAAATAATAATAATGTCACGCATACTTTCCTGCAAAATTAAGACACACAACCTTTCTATGAGGTACTGTTTGTGCCTTAATCCGATTTTTTGTCTGATGTCGACAAAATATGTTTTTGCTCACGATATGTTAAAAGTCAAAGATTGGCCAAAACCTATTACACAGCCTTACGCTCGTAGTCGTAACGTTTAGAAATATGGCGCCGTTTTGCTGCCACCTGGTGGTGGATCTTTGGTACTACAAGCATCTACAACTCTCTAAATAACGTGTCTTTTTTTATTTTTATTTTTATTATCGTATTATTATCGCACGTGTCATTACACACTAAATAAAAAGACGTGTTTTTAAATTCAGATCTTATAATTAAAGGGTTATGCTGTTACAGGCATTATTTTTTTTACATTACGTTATAAACATAATAATAAAATAATAGACACGTTATAAACGGCGCTATTAAAACAGTATGGCAGGGTTTATTAGCTTAATAATAACCGAGTGCCTCTGAAATAATGTCCAACAAACTGGCAAAGTATACTTATGATAGGAACAGCAAATTAGTATTTTAATACGGACAGTGTGGGCTGTCAGAAATATCATCATTTCCCGCAGATGTGTTGGTAAATGACTCCATGCATCTAATATTACACTGTAATTACACTTAGCATCGACTGTGTGCAGAGAATAGATGTGAAAGAATTGAGATTTTAATTTCAATAGATTAAAGACAACGCCTTTTTTTTTTTGGGTCCCGCCCACAATTCTACCGTGACGTAATAATAATAATAATACAAATTCAGAGGTCGTTTAGAGGTGAGGGAAAAGTCGCTGCACTTTAGTGAAAGATTACGAACAAAATAGAGTTTTGTCTTTTAAGTGATTAGTACAGATGAATCGTTGAATATCTGATCAAGGACACGAGCTAACGAGGTTAAAAAATCATCAACGTTTGTTGCCACAAAGCAGCTTTACAGAAGTGACCAATTCCTAGCAAGTGGAAGACAACAAGCGAAAATCTACGAACATTAGAAACGAACATTGAGAGGAACAGAGACCCAAACAAGGGAACCCATCCTTCTCTGGTCAATACCGGACAGCGGGTCGTCTTTTCTGTTAATTTCTGCCTCAAACCCACGTCCAGTTGTTCAGTGACGTCACTCAGACGTGCTGATGCGGTTCAGGACACAGTGTGACTTCCTGTCATCTATAAACATGAACTAAACTTCACCGTGTAGCTGAACGCTGGAATGTTACGGGGGGGGGGGGGGGGGGTGGAAACCTTTATCCTTTTTTTTAACGGATTTTTAAAGGGGGTTGTTTTACAACACCCCTAAAAACC
>JAOUQW010000025.1:9522324-9535627 GCA_028565825.1 Olivaichthys viedmensis | reverse complement strand
ATTGGAGTCTCTCGTTCTTTGTTCAGCACATTCTGTATCTGTGATGAAGTTGCTGTTCTCTCTCTCAGTGAACAAAGTTGTGTGTGTTGCTCTTCTGACGGTGTGCTCACTTTTGGTCTGTTCCTGATCGTGCTTTGGATACGATTGATCCAGTTTCAGCAAAGCCTTTTAAGAGTAAAATACAGTGGCAATGAAAAAACCTTCCAGATGTTCAATATGCTGTCAGACTTTTTGACCCCACTGTACATCTCCAGAACAATAATAAAAGGATTTACCTGACGTCAATCAAATTTTAAATTGATCCTGAGGTTGAATTTTAGAGTATTCTGTGTATGGACAAATTTTTGGACTACTCACAGCGTAGTTTCTGCTCTTTGTCGCCTTTGACGCTGAATTGTGAGACTCCCTCGATGAACTCTGCAAAGAGAAACGGAGAGAAAACAGGTAAGGCAAGACCATGTTTATGGATCGCTAATTAAATACCACAGACGAACGAATAAGTAATATACAATAAGCAATATACAATAAGCAGTCAGGTAACATCCTACTTGTCCCAAAAGCCCACCTTTAAAGTCCACCTCGCCGTTGCCATCCGTGTCGAATATGTCGATTACTCGTTGGACCAGCGGGTTCTGCTGGAGCTCAGGCAAGGACATGAACTCTTCCACGCTGAGAGAGCCCGAGTTATCTAGGTCGAGTTTCTTAAACCTCTTGCCTAGCCTCTTAATCTCATCAGCATCGACTGAAATAGAAGATAGATAGAGAAAGGTCCAGAGCAAAGACTGGTTAAAAAGAAGAAAATATGGCAGGTAAAGAGCAGAGAACATGCCAGCAGTGCCAACTAAACCAAATGGAAACGGAGCTGCACTTCATGATACGATGCTCCACATTAGGTGGGATTTGCATAGAGATGTTTTAAAAAATTGCCTAGAAATATCAACCTCTTATATATGCTAAACATATGTCTTAGGGGATTATCGGGAGTCCTAAACACTCCCATCACCCCATCCCATGCATGATTAAAACACATACATGCAAAAACACCTAATCATGTCACTACAAGTCCTATTAGTTTACATGTCAACCAGTTATTGCGGTTTCACAGATTCTACAACGCTCAATTGCCGGTTAACTTGTTAACATCCCCAAACGTAAGAGAGAAGAGACAGAGGGACATCCATAAGTTGCATTAAGGTATACAACAAGACAAGGTAGGTAATAAAATTACACGTGTAGCAAGAAATATTACAGAAGCTACTAAAGAATCCCATTCACAAATAAAGTATACCTAATAGATGAAAAGAGACTTCACAAAAATGGATACCCAATGGATGAAGCAAGACTTAAGTAGGCGATTCGTCTAAAACACATCCAACCATAACCATAAGAACCGTGCAAACGCATGGACACCCTCCTGGACTATCTCCCAGGCCCAACAGGCTGCTACTGAAGCCTACTCCAAGGTGATCTTACCTGCTCCCTTCCTGATAGTAGCAGCCATCTCTGCAGAAAATGAGCGCTTTACTAGCCTACAGCTGAAACTGCCTGCTACTGTGCCCGCCCTCACCACAGGCTTTCTAAGCTCCCACACACGTAGGAAGGACACTGACACACATACACAGAAGCACACACCTGTAGTAATCAGCAGATAAGAGGTGTCACAACATGGAATGGCCACTAGATGTTCCCACTGTACATTGTACGTGCTCCAGACAGCATTGTACTGATTTGCAGATTTCTGGTCGTGTGGTTCCGTCCGTGCTTGAACGAGGCACAGGCTAGGAGTAAACATTGACATTGGACTGTATGTTTTCATTCTTCAGGCATTGCGGTTCTCCCGAAGTGACCATCCACTCTGAATATTTCATTATCCAACACAGGATCTGTAAATGCAGCTTCCCAGTTTGACACGAGATGCTCCCGTTTCCAACTCGCCACCTTCATTTTATTCACTTTCATGTTTCTCTCTGAACATTGCAGATGATTTCCGTTTATGCAGCTTTAACGCCTTCAGTTGTGACCATTTCTTTTGACTTGACTAAACAGCACATTAGTGTTAGCGCTCATTTGTACTAACTGCCTTTTGATCCACCTTGAAACATTAATTTAAAAGTCGTCTTCTTTGACAGAGTTGTTTTAACGCATCTTGGGTCTGGGAGTCACTGTTACAGATTTCCTGACTTCTGGATCCTCTGCACTAAAACTCTGGCCTCCATCTCTGATCCATTCTGAGGAAATCACCTGCTGGATCAACATACTTCCACAGTGTGGATTCTCTAACCATAGAGGTTTTGTTGACCACAGAGTTCATAGTGCTAACTAGCTAACTTAATAGCAAGCCTGCGCTAGTTAGCTAGAGCTTTAGCAAAGAAGTTGCCATTTATTTGAATCTGGCACACAAGTATGACAATACCACATAATCTTCAATACAGCAATATAGTTAACACCGTGGGTGATTTCAGCCAATAGAACAGTATACATGACGTTAGGGGCGGACCACAACGGTCACCACAGTGGCTGCATTTCTGGAAACATTTACGTTTTGTTGTATTGGACTTCAATTGATGTAAAACATATTTGATGTAGTTGCAAAATTAAATGCCCTTTGGTGCCTTCATTGTATTGTCACGATCGATATTGTTGTCACTTGCGAGTACTCAAGTACTCCATAAAAATAAGTACACTGTAAATGGCACATCAATTAATCCAGGAACTCCATCAGGCTCCAAAATCTTTTTCCATCCACAAAAGCCCAGAATCGACACAAGAATGCTGCTCCTGCTATCCAACCAGCAAACAGAGAATTCAGGGGTCTTCATACTAACATCCATCAGGGAAGGTCAAGACCAAGTCCATGGACTGAGGCCTGGTCCACACGAACACGGGGAAATTTGAAACACTCGGCTTTTCTTTTCCGTTTGTCTCTCCATTCACACTAAACCGCCGTTTTCCACCGTCTTTTCGAATCCGCTGTCCAAAGGTGATAAATGTAAAAAGGGCGTTTTGGCGTCGTGGTGTGGATCAGGGGGAAATCGTGGTGTGTGATCGTCATGTGATCTCCACAATTCCAAGATGGCTGAACGTCAGTGCGATGCTGTTTTCTTTACGAGGGATTTAAATTTCATGTTTGACTGATTTGTATCGTGTACAAGCGACGCTGTGGCCTGCAAGAAAGCCTGTTTTATGACTGCAGCATCAAAACAAACTAAAATGGCGTGTGGAAATTACGTAATGGTTATAGGTCAGATACCCAGCACGCATTCCCAGCATGCCGTTTTCTTTAGTTTTCACGTTTCATTGTGGACAGTAAACTTTTGAGAAACGGACTGAAAACGCCAAAACAAGGCCAAAACATAAAAACACGGTGTTTTCAGATTTACCCGAGTTTCGTGTGGACCAGGCCTCCAGACGTGCTCAGTATTTGGTACGTAGAAATGGATAAAGACATTCTGGAAACATCTCGTATAAACACCTCTAAAATCAATCGACAGTTGTCAATAGAGCAGCTTGACCTTCTCAAACAACTACAACTTTCTTTGTGTGTGTGTGTGTTTATGAGTAAACCTAAGTGCGCAAATGTATGTCTGTGTGTATGTATTGCGAGAATCACATTTAATTGTTGGATATTGTGCATGTGTGTAAATATTCAGACAGGTGAATGTGTGTGTGTATGCCAGCAAAGCTAAATGCAAAAATAAAGGCCTACATGTGAGGGTATGAGTGCGTGTGTGTTGGAGCAGGTTTGTTTTTTCGAGTGGGTGTATGTCTACTAAATAGTGGTCTATTTTTTCTGTTGGGTATAATGTGTGTGTGTGTGTGTGTGTGTGTGTGTGTATGTGTGCGTTTTATACAGGTAAAGCTGTCACCAGAAGGGTTTTCCTCATGGGAGTCAATGCAGCTCCACAAAATAAAGGCCTGTGTGTATACAACATATAAATATCCAGAACCTTTCCTTGAGAGCTGTGTGTGTGTGTCTTCTTTCCCACCTGCAGTGCTTATGCAGCTATTAAAACACTTTATTGCCAGACAACGTGCTCCAGAGGCCAAACCATTATAACACAGATCTGTCTGAGAGAAAAATCGCGCTCTCTGTCGCTGCGACATTTAACATCTCCATCTGACGTTCTGCAAACACACTTGCTAACAAAGCCTCGGAGCCAAACAAATGCATTAAACCATATCAGGGATACTACTTAACTCTTTTATTTATACTCTCTGTTTTTTTGTGATGCACATACAGCGTAGACTAATTCACCCTGTCCTATTTAGAGCTTTAACGGGCAGCTCCCAGATTAGCCAAAGGCGCATGATGTAACTGGTGAAATTCTCGTTAACTATTAATAAACTAGGGATTGACCCCAATACCGTTAAAGCCGACACATACAATAAAATCAGGCCGAATGGCACCCACTACAGGACGCCATTTTGAAACCGTTAGTAAACCATTCAGTCAAACCAGGAATAAGAGACGCACAGAGCTCCACCATGCAGCTTTGGATCCGAGGTACATTTAATGCTGTGAAACCGGGACCCGAGGGCGCCATTTTGGATCAAAAAAGCTGACTAAGTTTGTCAGATGATGACAAAAGACTCAAACGATCAAAGGAGAATTGAAACAGAACCCACTGAGATGCAGTGATGCAGGGCTGGGCGATATGGCAAAATAAATAAAGATTTTTTTTAACAAACTTATCAACGAGTCTCGATTTAGACACATTAGTTTTTATGTAATCCAACCGAATTTTCATGCCGTAGCTTCACACATTTCTAGATTATACTCAAAGAGGCGGTTTTCATTAGCCTGCCAGATACAAAGCAACATTTTTCAGTCCCAGGAATGTGAGGAAACGTCCTAAAAATAAAGTTTGACCTCGCGTGTGTAGTGTAACGTTATGCAAGTGAGGCTAAAAACTATGGTATCAGAACCACAGCGCTATCGGTATCGGCGAGACACCTTTCATATCGATGCATCACAAGTTGCCGCGGTGATGCGACATCTCGAATGTCTGTGGTCTCATAAAGGTCTTGATTTTGAGAGTGAATATCATATAGCTTAGTATTTACACATTTATAATTTTCTGTGGAACTGACGACCTTCAGAGACTAAAAAAACTAAAGCAAAACAAAAAGACGACAAGTCTCGTCTTTGACGCTTATATATATATATATATATATATATATATATATATATATAAATAAAAACGGTTAGTTCCTCTCATGCTGCATCGAATATAAACAGCTGCTAAAAGCTGAATTTGTCGTACTTGCACAATGACTGTTCTTGCTCCTTTAAATATCGCCTCTCTTGGGAAATGCCCCTTGTTGCCCCTAGCAACAAGGAAGCCCATGTCATATGAGGAGTGAGACTGCGTGTGTGTGCGTGTGTGTGGAGGTGTTCGCAGAACCCCACTCTTCTGACGGAGATGCGATATGCTTCACACGGCTTTCATAACGGCTCTTCACTCGCTCTTCTTCTCCAACACAAACCCAATACTGAACACACTCAGTCCTCCCATATACACACTTCTCTATTCACTCGCTCGCTCGCTCACACACACACACACACACACACACACACACCTCTCTCGGGCATTCAGCTGTAACATGCCGCTAAATTCTGCACTCATTAGCATGGAGTGGAAATGCTCTTCACTGATTCAGTCCAATAACATGATGGCTCTCGAGAGCCCTGAAACGCACAGCTGATGTTCCCCCTCGCAGGAACGCCGCTATGCCGCCTAATAGCTCTGCGGCCGTTAACTGCTAATTGCCGGGGGGGATCATGGGATATTGCTACCGTTGCTAAGCACCCGGCTGACCAACAGGTGGTTCAATTTCACACCAGCCAGCTTGTAATCACTCTGTTAAAACGATCTGCTGGTAATTACTTTCAACAGTGCAGGAGACGATATAAACAAGGGGCACACAATTAATCATAATAATAATCATAATGATGATGAGCCCCATTTTTGGTTTCCTTCATTAATTAAACAATATTGGCTGAAGTTAGATAACTGGTTAATGTTATGGGTGCATTAAATCACGCGCTCCCCATTTTTTAACTGTCTGTCGCGGCTTAATTATTAATCCATTTGTTTATTAAAGTCTAATTGCGTTTAGGTTTAGCGCTTAAATTCTTGTTTTGTGTTTTCTCAAAAAGGTATTTACAGGAAAAATGCCACGTTAAGTTCATGACAATTTTAACATCATTTTTGCGTTACAGTTCATATTAAATGTTTAAAAGAAAACAAAAAGTCACAATAAAACTACAAATTAATCTGAAGTGGAATGTTTTGGAGAACGAGAATTTTACTGGTTTTGAATTGTGCTGCATTTTCTTTTTTTTTGCTGTTTTGAAAACGTTTAATTTTTATTTTTTATCCTTATACATGTGGAGGAATACCGGATTATAAGGTACAATGTGGGAGAAAAGGCTGCTTGCTGTTTAACGGTAACAGGAAACAGGAAATGAGAAAAATGATTAAGCGCAATAAAACTATTTTGTTCGGAAATCGGCCGAATATTAGCAATTCCAATATTGAGCAGAAATATAATTTAACCCATTAATAATTAATGAACAAACAATAATGACCAAAAATGTTCACAAAAATCTTTAAAGCCTTTAAAGCCTCATCACTGAACACCCACATCTATTCAACGTTAGGCACATACGTGTGTGTGTGTGCGCGTGTGTGCGAGGTCTAAGCTTTATGCTTTCCGAAGCTTGAACTAGTACTGTTGCCATGGAAATATTTCTGGAACAGAGCAGGGGATTGTGGGTAGTAGGGGTGTGAATCTTTGGGCTGACAACGAATCAATTCACGATTCATTGTTTGTTTTTTGTAAATTATGAATGAGCAAATTCAATACACGACACTACACAGCGATTCGATTCTTTAAGAAATGATATAACATTACTGAAACACACACACACACCTCCTCCCAGATCTCCTGCTCCTTTTACACTCACTATGCATTATATACACGTGTGTGTGGATACGACACACACCATCATAATTCATGTTGAGTAAAGAAGCGGCCTTCTGACTGACTGACTGACTGACACACACACTTCAATCAGAAGCCAAACCTAGCTAGCCTGACTCCATGCTAACCTGTGCAATGCAACCTCCCACTAACATTCATGCACATACGCCCTCGCTTGTCTCACACACTTACTTTATAGTGTTTACAGGGACCACGTGCACACACTTTCACTCACTCACACACTCACTAAAAATAAATGAGGCTACCCCTCGTGTCTGACCTTTACCAGACAGGAGGCATTTATAGCCCACGTCGCCACACCAGCGCCCTTCCGTCACTCGGCGTGATCTCTGCACACGCTCTGCTCATCACACTGATCCAGGATCAGCTCTGCAACACTCACCTGCATTCACAATGCCAGTGAGCACTGCGCTAGAACTGATCCGAGACCTGCTGGGCCAGCGTTCCCCCCCCCAATTCTGCTCGCTCGTAAGCCGCAACATTTGGCCCATGATTTATAGCCTGCTGATCGTAAACTACATTTTTACTAAGACAAGCCATAAAATGTGCGTCTAGCCATGAGTCAAATTTCCCATTTCTATGGTAACGGCTTTAACCATTACCTTTACGTTAGCGTGTCTGGTCTGTCATTTACACTGAGCATGCTTTTAGACGAGAGAGGACTATTAGGGATCGGAGCATCCTCTCCAAACATGTCAGCCATGATATCACTATAAACAGACACATTAGGAGGGGGACACACACCAGCTGGGTATTTATTTTTCTTCTTGCCTTGGAAAGAATGTATTTTTCTCGTTTCATTACGTCTCCGAGTGCATGTTGTCCAAACATTACTTTACAGCTTGTGTTATGATGCTGTTTTGTTCAGTCGCCAGTGTGGCTTCGCTTTAATGGCTTCGCATCGTGCACGATTTCAGACACAGCCACAAACTGATCTGGGTTTAGTGTAAGGGTGGGCGATAAGACGATATGATATTTCCCCCAGATACTCACAGTGCGAGCACATCTCCAAGGGGTAACTTGCTTCATTTCCCTAAAAAGAGAACAAGAAACAGACCATATTAAAAAAAATTTTTTACATTTGCTGACAGAAATTCAATAATTACACTAATAAAAAAAATAAAAAAACCTTATAAGAGTGCCCTTATTAAAGGCCACTAAATGCAAAACAAGACACAGCTGGTGGAGTGGCCTTAAACTCCTCCGCCGTGGCTAACGTGGCTTAGCTAACCGGATAATCAGATTTGGCGAGTGCTTTTTTTAGGGAAGCTCCAAATCCGATGCACCGTGAACAGCCCTAAAGGCTACCTGTGGTTAAGTTTCTTGCTTAAAGGCTACAGCAGCATTCACCGTCAGGTACACTCGACAGATTTTCTGTTTGTAAGCATGCTGGGAAGGAAAAGCTGGTTTATTTTCAACATCTAGTCAATATAACACATGATCACAATATTTGTAGGGTTTTATATCGAAAATGCATCCTTTCAAGCTCCCTAATTTCAATATAATAATATAATAATATAACAATAATCATTTCGAGTCCGGTTATATAAAGATAACAGTAAAACAAAAGGGCAGTTGTAAATAGAGGTGCCACACAAGAGCCTGAAAAATAATGGAGTTCAATAGTACTTTTATTAATTTGTTTAAATTTTCATCTACAGGGATCAAAGTGGGACAAAAAACCATGACCGAAACTTCCTGATATACTATTAAACACATAATATCCAAGAGTATATACAATATATAATAGAATATATACACAAGGAATGGGAATCTCGAGGGACCTCACGATTCGATTCAGGGCACCACAATGTGATGATATATCGATTATTTATGCATCTTGAGTTTTGATTTCGACAGCCTACATGAGTATTTCCTCTACGATAACCTTGTGACGCAAGTCATCACGATATCAAGGTCATGTTGTCCAGTCCTAATTACAAACAACCAACCAACAAATAAATAAATAAACAAAACAAAAATAAAGAGCCTCCTGACTGATATTTTAGTATAAATTGATGTGTTGCTGACATTGCAAACCCTGTGAGGCTTCAGTGTGTGTGTGTGTTTACAGATGGGCTTATTTCATTATGCATGAGAAAAGAAGAGCATACCACCAGAGAGAGAAAATTAGGCTGCCCACCACCGCCTTGCTGCATCTCTCTGGGACATGCAGAAGTGAGGAGAGAGAGAGAGAGAGAGAGAGAGAGAGAGATGAAGGGAAGAGAGGCAAAAGCGAGTTGGATAGAATGAAGGGATGCAGAAGCGTAGAGTGATGAGAGATGCCGAGAGAGAATGGAAGTGTGAGGGAGGGAGGTGTGATGGGGATGTTGCTAATTTTTTGGGAAGATTGATGAACCTGTCCTGCTGCGCACTGGATTCATTTACAATAATGGCATGACAGCCTCCGCTCCCTCTCTCTCACTCTCCCTCCCTCTCCCTCTCTCTCTCTCTCACGCATCCCCCTCTTATTTTCTTTTCCGAGATTTAGAAAGATTCACTCACGCTTGGCTTTTTCTGCAGAGGAAAAGCAGCACAGAGCCGAACACTGAATGACACAACGGCACCGGGATTAGACACGGAAAAACGACGGCTTGATATCTTGAATGTTACGCAACTCTGATAACGTGAAAATAACAGAGTTTGGTTAGTTTCTGACTCAAGCCTAAGTCCAAAAGAGGGCGCAATGTCCTGCTCTCTGGGTGAGTCAGACGGCATTCGTCTCGCCTGTCGATCAGAGCGACACGAGCCAATCACAGGCGTCTGTCTAGTTCACGTGTGCAGAAGTGAGCAATTAGTGCTCTCCTCCGAGCGCACTCAGCTGCCATACATTACATGAGCAGCTGTCCAAAAAGATGCAGCGGCTTCATGTGTCGGGCTTCGCCTTCCCACGTTGGTATTTGTCGTACAAAAAGGAGAGACATGAACCCTATCCGGACGGGATTCGCTTTTCACGAAGACGCCTATAATAAAATATTTGGACGTCTCCTCTGTGATAAAACTCTGCATCTGGATGGCTATAAACGAAAACGAGCGAGTTTCTAACTCCTCCCTAACGAAGCCGGATGTTTGCGTCATTACACATTGTGATATTGTGCACGTTATTGGATCATGACTTTATTTATAGAACACTACAATCATGATATTGGGGCGTGTGTTAATATAAAGTGAGGCTTTAATATAAAGTGAGGCTGGAGCTGTTCGTGGTTTCATTTAATCAACTTGCAGGATCGCGCTCTTTCTTTTCATTACCTTTATTCTCTTTTTCTTCTTAACGAGCTCCCGGTGAAGACAGTGGAGAGAGAAAGTGAGAGCGGCGACACGTTTTAGAGACTCTTCTAGAGCATCCATCATTTTTTTTCTTAATCCGTGGGCAAAGACGACTAAATGCGGCGAGTAGCAGCGGCCAAAAAAGGCTGAATGTTTTTTTTCTTCTAATGCAAGACGCGACAGAATCTGCTTGTAAAATCAGAGACGTCTGTTGAGTTTGATGAAAAAACAGGCCGTCATTCGAGACAGAATTCTCTCAAGGGAAGAGGGAAGGAAAACACAGGCATTGCTGATCGGGGCGGAAATAAAATCACCTAATAGCACCAGCGAACTACGCAAATCTAATCCTGTCCGAATAGGGCTGTAGATAGCGGGGCGGTTATTGGCAACGAGTAAATCTGGAGAAAATAGAAGTCATCAGTACTCTTATTGTAAACACCCCCCCGATACAAACTGTAAATCAGTCCGAATGGATAGTGATATAATCACAATATCACAACGACTATGTCTATGTGTACTTTGTTAAGCAGCATTTTAATTAAAAAGGAACCTCAGAAGCTTGAAGCCGTATCACCAACAGTCCCGTCAGTCATGTTTTTTTTTTTAAACATTAAAATGGTACAATCGATTACTAAACGATGTTTGAGATTTGTAGAATTGGTGGTTTTGTGATCGTACTGGACCAATAAATACACACTTAGGTCAGCGTTTCTCCTCAATCTGATGGGAGAGATTTGAATGAATGAACGCAGGCGAAGACCAAAAGTGCAGTGCATGACCAGCTTCTCTAACGTGAAAGGAAAACACGGCTTCCTTAGAAATCCTGTTCATGCTAGCTGTACCCAACTCGTATGCGTAACCACTATTAGACAAACAGTAAACCTGCACTCAGATCAGTGGTAAAGAGGGAATTTAACCAGCCACACAAATCAACCTGGCACACGTTATCCTGCGCCACTGATTGCAACAAGGTCAAGTGTTACTTCAGCAGTCCCACTGTTTGTTTATGAACGGACGAGCTCCTTTTTTTGGACAAAAACACTTGATGAGGTAAAGTTAAAGGGGAACGCTGATCTCTTTTAATGAGGCTGAAGTGTTCAAGGACTTGTTCTGTCATGAGAAAACGTGCAGTGGGGCAACAGGTGTAATCCGAGCGTATGGTGCATGTATGGTGTGAGGTGAAGATTATGCTTAAGGGCAGGAGCGTGTGACTTTACGACGCTGTGCAAACAAACCTCACCGTTGATAAAGCTGTATTTTACCTGTGCACTGTAGAGAAACTGCATCCAATGCACTGGGCTCTGAGGCTCAAATATAGTTCATACTCCGTATCTTTAATACAATATGAGAAAATAAATACTACAGCCTTGCTAACATGAGCAGAGACGCCGTGCAGTGTGCTATTTTGACTTCAAAAGGTTACACAGACACCAAATTAACTTAAAGTGGATGGAGGCTTTAGGATTACCTCATCTGGGTATAAGGTCTCAAGAGTAAGCGAGGCAACGGACGGGGGAACAGAAAAGAAGAGACGACTTTACGCTCTACAGGGAGGAAACCAAAGCGCCCGAGCCCAAAGCCTGCCATCGACTTCCAATGCGAGCGGGCATTAAAGTCTAATGCTACCAAAGCTAACGGTGTGGTTTCCCTGTCCTCTCTGGTTTCCGCGCCTGACCAACATGGATTGTGCAGTCGTTTTTTAAACCCACACCGTCATACCAAAAATAGGAAAATTTGACCAAATCAAAAGAACTTTCGGCCACCTTTTTTATGCATTATTTCAACAAAATATAAACACACCTACGGGGGCGACATCATTTAGAAATGTGAGTGGCTGGACTGAGATTTATGAATCAGTCAAACCAAACCAACTGTCGAGCTCGCTTGCCACACAACCTGTCGCTCATTGAAAATAAATGGGGGACGAGAGATTGCTGTCGCCTCTCATGTGAAAAGCTTTTTAAAGTGCACAAAGATAAATCATATTTGCCTTACAGAGTTAATGGTCTGTAAGCGACATGTAAGGCATCATATTCACACAAGACCACACATCTGTGGTTAAAACACAGTGAATTCCTGTAGTGCCTCACTAACTTTTGCTAGTACAAGAAGAAACGATTCATTCCGCATTAGCTTTAAAAAGGATAATGTGGACACTCATTTATTGAGGAGTTGATTGACAGAATTCAGCAACAGCACTTAGACTGCCATTGTGAGCGAGTTTGGGTTAAACAGGTTTTATGTTCTTTTCTCTGTACAAAGAAACATGTCAATCCTTGTGGTAAATCGATTATACGCTGCAGACAGATAAAAATTTGATTGGAAAAACTCTGGAATATTTCTTTAAAGAGCACAGCAAAGAGCAGGAGGTGAGCTGATATACATGCTGTACTTTTATTGCAACACCAATTTAAAAATAAATAAATTATATAATAGTTTCAGCCACACCCATTGCTAACAGGTGTATAAAATCAAGCACACAGCCATGCAATCTCCATAGACAGACATTGGCAATAGAATGGGTCGTACTGAAGAGCTCAGTCATTTTAAACATGGCAGTGTCAATGGATGCCACTTTTGCCACAAGTCAGTTCGGGAAATTTCTGCCCTGCTAGATTTGCCCCGGTCAACTTTAAGTGCTATTATTGTGAAATGGAAACGTCTATGAGCAACAACAACTCAGCCACAAAGCAGTAGACCACGCAAACTCACAGAGTGCGGCCGCCGAGTGCTGAAGCGCGTAGCGTGTAAAAATCGTCTATCCTCTGTTGCAACAATCACTACAGAGTTCCAAACTGCCTCTGGAAGCAACATCAGCACAAGAACTGTGCGTCGAGAGCTTCATGAAATGGGTTTCCATGGCCGAGCAGCTGCACACGAGCCTAAGATCACTATGTGCAATGCCAAGCGTCGGCTGGAGTGATATAAAGCACGTCGCCACTGGACTCGAGCAGTGGAAACATGTTCTCTGGAGTGATGAATCACGCTTCACTATCTGGCAGTCTGATGGATGAATCTGGGTTTG
>JAOUQW010000025.1:9501367-9514246 GCA_028565825.1 Olivaichthys viedmensis | reverse complement strand
GTTGCCCTTGTCCCGTGATGTGATCCTATCCACCTGTGTGTCGTTTGTGAGTAATCAGTGTATGTATTTAAGCCCTCGTGTTCCCCGTTCAGTTTGTCTTGGATTGTTCTATGTCATGTTGTCTGTGTACTGCTGGTTTTGTTAGTATGAGAAATATATGTGTTAGGTTGCAACGGCTTGCGCCTGTGTCCTTCGTCCCGTCTCTGAAGCGTGACACTAAGAAGGTTTGCTCAAGTTGTAATTACAGAAATTACAAGATGAATAAATGAATAAATTATTTCATTTAAAATAATGTTTGCTGTTAGTAATCTAGCTAATTGGCTTACCTTGTGATCTGCGCCACCAGCATACATAACCCAATCCACTGATGACCAACAAGCAAAGACAGGCCAAGGATATCCAAACACCAATCATACTGCGTTTCACCATCACTACATAATAAAAGTCAACTGTTATTTCCAAATGTGCAAAGGATTGTGTTAGAGGAAGATTTCAGCCAAAAAAATGAAACGTTCACTATTTTTCCTTTATTTTAAATGTAGTTGATCAGCCAAGACATGTTTGGTGTCTGAAGATTATTTTGCATTAGTGTTTGTAAAACATATACTGCAATACACCTGCCATAAAATAGTAAAAGGTTACTGTGTATAAACTTTGCTTTGACCAACCAAATTCATAATCCTAAATTAAAACAAAAGAAGTCATTAATAATTATAGATTATCTAACAGATGCCATAAACTGCAGAGGATAACTTACCCCAATCCTTGGTAATATTTCCTGGTACGCTGCTATGAAGCACCACACAGCTGTACCTGTGACGGCCTACATGCTCTTCTGGAATGATCACACTCTTTCTGGTCTGGTATGTGCCGTCCTCGTTGGGCAGAACTCCAGTGACCGTTTCATCCCCAAGCTGCGGATCAGGACCGAGCCATTCCACCTGCACCTCCCGGGGGTAGAAGCCTGTCACGTGACACGTGACTAAAACAGAGCCGTGTTTCTGCTTCTCAAACAGCCTGACTTCTGGCACTGGGGAACAGCACACAACACATCGAGACATGAGTCTATTTCTGATGTTACTTATAAAAAAAGACATCAACAATTAACACTGTGTATATTAGAGCCAACATAAGAAAGACAATTGCTTAAGAGGTCAAAAAGGATTTTAATAGTATGACATATGTCTGACCTTTTCTGATGCAGGCTTTGGGAGCATGCTTGAATGCGTTCAGTCGCTCAAGACATGTCTCTTTGTAGTAAGTCGCTACGATATCTAGAGTTGCCGGATGTGCGTCCCTCAGATGTTTAAAAATTAACGCTTGAGGAACTACAGGGATGTACGTCTTGCTGTCAATGTCAAAACTTACAAAGTCCTTGCCGTTGAATGCGTGGGTTAATGATGACTTGTAGGTCCCATTTGGATAAAGCCAACAGCAGCCATAGCTTTGGTACAAGTTAATATTAGACAAAGAATCTGAAATTAGATAAGCGGTTAATTAAAACCTCACGATTTTTCAGTCTTGTACAAAGCTATGACCAGGGTGATGCAACTCTGATGGCTTATGTCATGCATCTTGGTTCACTATAATGTCGAAGCCCATAAATATACACTAATCAAGCTTAATTAAAATGACTGTCATTATTTATAAAAATGACTGGCATTATTTTTGTGATTTCCAATATACAATATTTATTGTTTACCTATAGGTTTATACCATGTAACGCATTTTGTTTATCCAGCGAAATAAAAAGTACACTACCTGTCCGGTTAAACTGCTGAACAGCCTGCTCAAAGCCTACAGTAAGAGTATATCTGTTGTGGTCTGACAGGCGATGGATAACGTTCCAGTGTTTTTGTCCTTCAGTACTGTTGAGCCATTCAGGTCTGGGCATTTTGTCACCCATGTTGCTGTTATAATAGTAGATGGTCACATCATTTAGGGTCATCCTCTCAATGAAGTTAGGCAAACCAAAGCCTTGAGACACAATCCCGGTGGCGCAGTGTTCTTCTACATGTTGAAGACCTGCAGAATTGAGATTATTCAATGAGTTATAGGCTGACGGTTCACATTGGACACAAAAAAGAGTTTTACATTCAAAATGTGTACTAAAGCTGAAAGCACATTTAAATATGCTGCTGGCTTTCTGCAGTTTTAGCTCAAACATAGATTTTTGAAGAAAAAAACAAACAACACACCTATATAATTATAGGTGTGCTGAACCTATAATACAGTATATCCCCACTTGGAAGAAAGCTGGGGTCAGAGATGGAGCAGTTGAGGGTATCGAGTAAGGGTAAATACTTTTCAGCCATATTGTGGAGGTTTTATCAAATTTTTTCTTTTACATCTGTCTTTTTTAATTAGATGCGGATTGCAGTAAAACGCTTGGATGAATACATGACTTTGTGTTTCTTTGTTGCATATTGACTTTTAAAAAACAAAACTTATTCTACATTGATTGAATGTCTTGAACCACTTTTTCATTAGGTAAGATTACACAATTGTTTTATAGGAAGGAACGTTGCCTCAGAATGCGCGGAAACCACGGGTTAATCCGAAATGCCTATTTGAAATTGAATTGACACTCATTTGCTAACAACTTGCACCATTTCGATGAGCAGCTGTTAAAATGAACATGGATGTAAATTCTAAACCCAAACACATCGTCACCACTGTGGTTGGATTTTGGTTTCAGCCATATGAAAAAGGCGAGCCAAATAACGGTCAAAGGCGCCAATACTACAAACTTTAAAAAAGACACATCTCTGGATCCACCACGCCACCCAATTTGAACATGAGAATACAGTTGCAGGTACTTCATAGCAACTGGCTATTTTGGAGGATTTCGAGGAAGTTTTGAAATATGAACGTGACAGTACGAGATGGCTCGCGTTAACAGAGAGTGTGTAAGCTGCAAAAGTTTGACAAGCACTATGAATTCCCAGGAATAATGTACATTTCCAAAACTGCAATATCTAATTTAGACAACCAAGTGATGGACAACATTGACTTTTACGCAGCCACTAAACACATGTGGCCAAGCCCAAATATGATGCCATACATGAGTTTAACAATACATCACCACTGACTGTACTCTAGTCAAAATGTTAAGAAACAAAGATATATAGCAGAGAACCGCTGATACACTGGCAGAATGCCTTCAGTCTGCTTTGGCAAATGGGGCATTAGATAAGCAAAAAATATATATATATAATAAGATACAGATAATGGCTCTTTCATTGTAGCTGCAGTGGGCAAACTCGGCTAGCCGTGGCTAAATTCATTTGGCCATAATCTTCATTTGGAGGTCTCAAATGCCTTAGCTAGTGAGAAGGAACGCACAGCCCGTGCCATAGGGCTGTGTAGGAGTCTGGTAGACACGTTCGACCTGAGCTGGAAAAGGAAAAGAGACCTGCGAAAAGCACAGACTGAGGCTAATATCCCCCAACAGGTCTGTTGAGTTCTGCTGAGATTTATTTATCTATGCATTTGATCATTTAAAGCGCTGACCCCTTGTGATCTGATCACTCGAGGCGCATGTTAATACCAGATGTAAAACGGGGCCTATGTGACTGTCTTCTATGCTGGACCTCCTAAAGGGAGAACTCTTAGCCCCAGACTTCAAGGATACCCCACTCACAGCAAATATCAAGAACAAAACCTGCAGTGTTCTTGATGGAAAGGTATAGCCCAACTGCACTTCAAGAGCTTCTCAGAAAGGCCTCGATCCTCAATCCAGGTATAGAGGCAACATCTGAGATTTTCAGTAATCTTAAAGGCATAACATTTACTTATTATGTTCCACGGTTCAGTGTTCAATAAAATAGCTCTTTGTCATAAGGGATATCTGTGTGTGCATTATTACACTGGTATTAGGCTTATACTATAATAGTGACAGAAAATGGAGAAAAAAAAGACAATTAAATCATTATTCGCAATTATATGATGTACGACAATGAATCGTCGTTGGATTTGTGATTGAGTACCGTTGACGGCCGTTTGTTCGTGTTTATCATGAAATAGCTATAAGTTAGCTTGAGGCCATGTCTGTCACGTTTTGTCACTTGATCAATTCATGATATATATAACTTCTATTTTGTGATTTTATGTAATCTTGTTATTTCTGTATGTGAATTAAAAAATAATAAAAATAGCCTACTGTCTTGGAGTCTGTACTCTGATTTATTATTATGAGTTCTTTTTAATAGTAGACTCATTTTAAAATGTCAGTAGTAGTAAAAACGCTTGCTCAAGACTGGTAGATTTGATCTTGGGTTTATAATCTCTGTCTAAACATACACTTTGCATAAATACCAGTGCATACTACCCCTAACCCCAGCCCTCCAAATAATGCATCTAACAACAGCACCTGTGCTTTCCTACAGCTTTGATATCGCCATTTGATTGAAACAGACAAGAACAAGTGGGCTTTTAATTACTGCCTCGCTCCCTCGTTTAATAGACAGCTAACAACTTCCAACTTTTCTGGAAGCCCGAATGAAAACGTTAATTTGATAACGTTTCTAAAATAATAGTACACTATTAGGCTAATAAAAAGGAACTGCGAGCGTGATATCAGACTTTATAAAGACACGTCCCTTATAGATTCAGTCTCTTTTAACCAACTTTTAATCAACTTTTAACCAACTTTTAACCAACTTTTAATCAACTTTTAACCAACTTTTAATCAACTTTTAAACAACTTTTAATCAACTTTTAATCAACTTTTAACCAATTTTTTTTCAACTTTTAACCAACTTTTAGCAGATACAAGCACAAATATTGAGGCCATAAATATCGAGGCTGATGCACCGATTTGAATCATTAACGCCTATTCAACCCGTGATCGTAAATAGTGGAGTCAGGTGTGTGAAGTCAGAGTAAGTCTGCATGAACACACACAACTGTAGGAAACTTTTCTAACTGTGGAAAGGTTCGGTGTAACTTAACATGAAAAATGCAGCCCGGTGTGCACTTACCACCACAAACGAACCCGAGAAGATGCAAAACAGAAATGAAATGAAGCGGTTTCTCACTATGGCATGCCATGACTAAGAGTCAAATTAAAAGTACGCAGTGCTAATAGCTCTAATAGCCCCGCACGTTATAGGACTAAAAGTGAAAGTGAAAGTGAAAGTACGCAGCGGTACAAGAAGGGTGCGTCCTAAATCACTCAGCTGAGAAATTGGGCTCTTTTGGGCAGCTACTTTTCCACTTTATTAACCGTGACATTATGCAGGAAAAAAATAAAATAAATGCTTCCTGCAGAAAACTATAGGTAGCATATTTTTTATAGTCTAACTTATCAGAAAATGCTTCCAGCATAACACTATAGGACGGAACGTGAGTTAAAACTCGGTCCAAACCTGTAGTTCAGCTATTACAATCATAAACTAAACCATTTTTTTTATAATAAAAAAAAAAAAATACATAGATTTTGCATGATGCAGGTTGGAATAGGTATACGGTTGCACTGCAAATAAAAAGAAAATGTAAAGGTGGTAAGTGCAACGAGCTGCAGCAGTGCATTATATAGTATTCGATTTCGGACGCACCCCGATCAGAAGTGTTGCGACACCGCTGGGTGTTCCTATTATTCTGGACACTTTCACTGACACCTCATAACCACATATTTTGAAACGCACGCGCTCTGATCACATTTTCACACGCTTCATGGCTGTCTCGAGACAGAAATCCTGTAATAACACATGCATATATATATATATACTTACCATATAGGTCACTTTGTAGGTCGACAATTACTGACTAGCCCAACTGTTGATATGCACAATGTATTGGCACCCTTCTACCCTGTCCATCAATGGAAAGGGACCACCATAGGGGACCACCATCACTGACCAGATGTTATGAAATAATGAAAACATATTTTTTTAAAAGCTGGTGCCATAGCATGTTGTTTAACTGGTTTTTTTTTGTGTGTGTGTGTAGCTGACACAAGAATATCAGTGACAACATAAGGTCCAAAAAAATGAGGAGATAATTTAACACACGCACAATATATTAATTTTTTTAAATATACCCAAATAAAAGAAATTAAATGGTTCTATTAATAGTACATTACATTGTCTTATAGAGATGGAAAATCGAAATAAATACTTAAAAATAAAAATAAAACATTATTTTCATCATGGGTAAAACTAATTATAAAATGGGACAGCACTTATTCCGTTTGAAAATGTTTGATTTACAATTACGTCACTGCTTTATGACAAATTTGTCATTATCGAAATCAAATAGAGTCCAATGGGCCTGTCCTTATGGAGTCCAGCATAATTAAGGTCTTTAAGGCTTACACCAAACATTCACCAATCATTTTCTACCACTGATTACAAAACACACACTCTTTAAAATGTTAAAAATACGTCATTACAGAAGGGGAATAAAACCAAGTGCTTCATGTTTGTGTTCAGCAGGAAGTCCGTACGGTGTTTCAGTCTTTCAGCTTCATCATAATTGTCTTTTGTCTCTATCTCTCCAGCTCTGCCTCCAGGATTTCCCCCCAGGTCTCCACGTCCAGAGGACACATGCTGTTCGGGGGCAGATCTTCAGCTGAGCGGATGTGGCTGTACTTGCCCTTTAACCATCTTCTCTTTACACAGCTCTTCCGATAATTGCGCACCAGAGTCACCTGGCAGAAAAGTGAACAAATGCAAACTGTAAACAGAACATCAAGCTCTTTGGCTGAGACCACAGAGACCACGCCTCCTTTATTGGGACTGTGAGGGACAAAGGCCACACCTCCTTTATTGGGACTGACAGGCACAGAGGCCAGACCTCCAAATTGGGATGTATCGGAAAGAGAGATACACGCCCCTACCAAATGATGACATCATTAACCAATAAGTTTTATAGCTCTATGGACCATTATGCAAATGGAACCTCGTCACACAAAATGTCCCATATGAGCGACCCACCTTCCAGGACAGTCCGTCTTGTCTGTCCCCGTCCACCTCCCTGCGGCAGACGGCCAGCGTGCCCAGACAGTGGCTCCTCCACAGGTAATCGCTGCCCTCGATGATCCCATTCCACCGCTTGCATGTGACCGAGGCTCGACACAGGCTCCTCATGTCCAGCTCGCTGAAGATCCTCACACTCATCTCTGTAGGCAGCGTCTCCGTGAAGTTCTGCTCCGGTCCTCCATTGCTGCCGAAGATCAAGAAGGCGCCTCCTTCACCGATAGCGTGGGGGTCAAAGTTCCTTTTAAAGACACGCTGCATCTCTCAGCATCGCCTGGCTCTCCGGTTCAGTAAAGCTGCAAACAGATATGGTGCAAAGTCTAGAGCACTTCATTCAGGAACTCAGCGACGACATCATGAGCAGGCCTTCGTGATGTCAGAATAACCCGACCAGTTTCCTTCGTCGACTCCACTAATTAGAGTCGTGTCATTGTAAAGAGAGAAACAGATTATTATTACACAGAGGACGTCAGTAATGATTATGAATGAATAACGGGATAATAGATCTCTGTATAATTACGGAGATGGGAGTGTCTACACGATGTATACACGTCACACCGAAAATAAAAAGCTCCATGCGTAATATGTAGCTACCATATAAATCTATACAGGCCTGTCAGAATATTCATTGTATTATGTACTCATTAAACTCTGCTGCAGAAAATATTCAACATTCTCTATCTAGGGCTTTAATGAACTGTAAGAAAATGACGTGAATTTCTGGCTAAATACCACACACACAAGCCATACTGTAATCCTACACAGACACATGTAATATCTTCAGTGCAAACTGATTGCTTAAAGACCCCCTGCACCCAAAAACGTTCTTTTTAAACGGTTAACTCCTCTTGGATGATTTTTTATGATTATATAGATTTGGGTATTTGAGTTCAATTTGTTACCACAGAGCAAGTTTCACATTTTTCCAGTGAAAACAAGAGACTTTCACAGCACTTCCACAAAAAAAAAAAGCAGTTTGTGTAAGCTAATGGTGCGTTCGGCAGGACCTCATCAACTCGGAAATTACAGAGTTTACCACCAGGAAGTTGCACTCGAACGGCCGACAAAGTGGTAAATAGCAGCGTTTAACTCGGGCTACTTCCATGATACCCGAGTTTACGAGTTGTGACGTATCTCAGAGCTTCACCTTGCTTTACACACGTGGGTGACGACCAGCAAACACACAAATGTTCCAGGTTAACGTTCCAGGTTAATGGTAAATTTTTTTAAAAAGCGAGGGATTAACCAATCAGTGAACACGTCCAACCCATTAGTGTTGAATGACAAAGACATTATCCTGAAAAAGTGACATTATGAAATAATGGAAAAAATGTGATTCTAAAATAAAAAACTGACTTTTGAAAAAGGAAATTTAGAAAATAAAAAACTGACGTCAGAACAGTGAAATAACATTACGTAAGAATGAGCTATTTGGCAATTTTCGTGCTTCATTTATAGATAATTTGGCAATTATTCATACGACTATTTATTCCATAATGCCCTAGGCCTGTATTTAATTTAGTCACACATTTCTGTAAAGAAGAGTCTCAAAGTTTATGTCCTGGTCTGATTTTTTGGGCTGGTTTTTGTCACGCAAACCTGGTGTTTAATGTGAGGTGATTGCTAAAATCCTTTGACTTTGACAGAAAAGTCCTTCTTTTGCATGGAAGTAGGCTTGATTTCAGACAGAAATGCAGTGGTGGCTCTGGGGTAAGGCTGGCTTGTGTGGGGAAAAGTCCTTCTTTTGCATGGAAGTAGGCTTGATTTCAGAATGAAATGCATGGGTGGCTCTGGGGTAAGGCTGGCTTGTGTGGGGAAAAGTAATTCTTTTGCATGGAAGTATGCTTGATTTCAGACAGAAATGCAGTGGTGGTTCTGGGGTAAAGCTGGCTTGTGTGGGGAAAAGTAATTATTTTGCATGGAAGTATGCTTGATTTCAGAAAGGACATGTATTGATAAGATGCATCCCAACTCAGAGTATTACAGCAGTGAGCCCTGATCATTACAGAATAAGCCATTGGCTCTTTAAGCGTGTCAGCGCAGGAGCAGCGCAGGAGCAGCGCAGCCCCGCCCCCAACCCGCCGGCTCGCAGACACCGACACACGGTACCATCTCACAGCACATTTGGGGAAGCTCATTTTAAAGCCCGGCTTGTTCAGGTAGGTGTTGGACGTCATTTGTTGTCAGTACTGATGACTGGCATTGCACGGAAACGATGACAGCGCGCGAGTCTTCACGGCGGAGCGCTCGCGCCTTCCGCACTGTCGCGCTTCCGCAGCCGGAGCGTGTGCACGGGGACCCCGCCATCCTGACGCTCCACCTCCGCAGGCTGCACGTCTGTCGACCCGAGAAATAGACTGGCTTTTTTTTTTTTTTTTTTTTTTTTTTTTTTTTTTGTGCGTGTGTGTGTGTGTGTGTGGAGTATCCTAAAAAAAAAAAAATTTTTTATTTTTTTTTTTATTTTTTTTTTAATAATAATAAACCCCAATGAAGCACCGGCTTGAATGAACTTGGCACGCGCGCGCGCGCCCACCCACAGCCGGCGCAGTCCACTAGGAAGTGCAAGGTTACTTCAGCTTCATTTCCTTTCCCTTATGAATCCTCACACATCGTCCTGGGATGGCCTGCTATGCAGCTTTGGACATTAGCAAAAGCAAGTGTTCTTTCTCCAGGGTTCTCCTCCCCATGGGTGCATTTGAATAACCTTTATTTGAATAGTCGTTCGACAGCAGGCTTGTCCCCGCTGGCCTTTTAAAGCTTCTGTTTCGGCTCCAGAATCACTGGGATTTAATGATAACCTCTCATCCATCACTAGGTCGGTTTCGACAGGTTCGAGATGTCATCCGAGGCTTCGTCAGAGGGCAGCCGGGTGTCGCTCAGAGGCCTGCCGATGGACGCCTGGATGGCTAACCTGCCAAGCGCACTGTGGGACATCCCTTTATGGAATCTGGCCATTCCAGGTATCCAACTTTTTTTCTTTTCTTTTTTTTCGGTCTATTTGATTATCTTTTGGCCCCCCAACAATATTTGTTCGGTTCCGAATGCTTTAGCTAAACAATACAGCAATTGTTTCCCAACCGCAGACTTCTTGATATCAGTCTTTCCCCTTTCATTCCCAAATTTCCCCTTGGGGATCAGTAAAGTCAGTCAGTCAGTCAGTCAGTGTATCTATCTGTCTAGCTTTCCTATTTGTATTTACACCAATATCCCAATCTGATCATGTCCCACTGGAGTATACAGATTTTCACCTATGTGCTCCTGAGGAAGTACATTTCCTCTAACGTTCTCACGCCACGGGATATTTAAACCGTTGTGTTTTACTATAGCTACGTACTCTAGTCTTGATGAAAAGGAGAAATGGCTCACTAAATGGGTGGTGGCACGGGCAGTGGTGTCAGGTTGCATGTTTATGTGCACTGTCAGCACCACTTCATAGTCATAGTTGATGTTAATCCACGTCCCAGACATCAGATCTCTATAGGGTTTAAACACATGGTTAAAAATTACTGTAATGCATTTGAGTCTTCTGATATAATCATACACTTTGTTTTGCCAGTGTTCTTTGTGTTTGTTTGTTTGTTTGTTTTTCTTTTCTTTTTCTTTTACAGGAAGCCACAATGCCATCACTTACTGTTTGGATACAAATAACCGCTCTCCAATTGACCTCAAACAGCCTGATATGCTCCAGAAGCTAGACAAGTACATGAAGCCCCTCATACGGCCGTTTGTTTACAAGTGGGCAATAACGCAGGTAAACTGACTCTTCATGATCTTTTGCGATTTGTAAAAGCTTTTAAATTGGTTTCATATCGAGATTGTAGTCAGCGTATCTGCAGGTTTTTTTTTTTTAAAGTCTGAAAAATCATTCAAATCAATTTTGCAACAACGAACACGTTAAATGGCATTACAAAGTCAAAAAGAGATCTTTAATATTTTCACCTCCATTCAGCCTGAAGTATTCGTTTGAATCCAGAAGTAGCGTATCTGTATGATAGTGGTTTGTTTTAGTGGAACCTTATAATTCTCACAGATTGATTCTGATGGGAACAAAACTCATAGCTCTACCGTCTGTGATTATCTTTTGGTCCTCCAACAGTATTTGTTCGGTTACAACTGCATTAGCTAACAAAAGTGTTTCTAAACAATACATTAAGAGAGAGAGAGAGCGAGTGAGTCAGCGAGTCAGCGAGCGAGTCAGCGAGTGAGAGTGAATGAGTGAATCAGCGAGTGAGTGAGAGAATCAGTGAGTGAGTTAGCGAGTGAATCAATGAGTGAGTGAGTGAGTGAGTGAGCGAGTCAGCGAGTGTCAGCGAGTGAGAGTGAATGAGTGAATCAGCGAGTCAGCGAGTGAGAGTGAATGAGTGAATCAGTGAGTGAGTTAGCGAGTGAGTGAGTGAGTGAGTGAGTCAGTGAGTGAGTCAGCGAGTGAGTTAGTGAATCAGCGAGTCAGCAAGCTAGTCAGTCAGCGAGCGGGTGAGTCAGTGATTTAGTGAGTGAGTCGGTCTATCTGTTTATTCCTGATTTCCAGACATAAAATCACCTCCTTTTCTCTCTTTTCTCCTAATCTGTCCAGCATTTATCTTTTTAATGTGATTTTCAGACACATATCCATATTTGCAAATTTTGTCTAATCAACAAATCGTGCACACCTTGTATCATCACACCTGAAGCGGACTGATATATACAGTACCGACTCTTGTCCGACTGTTGAATAATGTTTCCTTTGGGCTTCTTTAGCTCGCTAGCTTTCCTATTTGCGTTTACACTAATATCCCAATCTGGTCAGTCTTCTTATTCTACCCAGCAGTCCCACTTTATTAATTAATTTTTGCATTGCTACAGCCCACTGTAACCCATTAAGACTGCTTAGTTTTGCTTTTCACATACAATGATCTGATATTCTGCAATTGTGAAGCCGTATTGGTGTAAGTCAGCACTTAAAATTCTCACCGCGGCATTAAAAAGGTCTTAAAAAGCATTACATTGAATTTGTTCATACCTGCAGATACCCCGGTGTTGATTTGATTTGCACTTGTATGCTTGCATGTTGACTGTGACATAGAGAGGAAAATAGATTAAACAGAAGAATTCAGTCAGCATGAGCACATTTCTGAGGAGCCAATCGACCCGGCAGGGAGTAAATTACCTTCTGCTCCTCTGCAGAAAGCGTCCAAGCATTAAGTAGCTTTTTGAGCTTTTTTTCCATCTCAAAGCTAGCTTGAAGAAACGCGTGCGGTTATGTGTGATACAGTCGAGTGCAAAAGTTTGCATACCCTTAGGATATAATGTAGAAGACAAAAGAAATGTAATTAATCGCAACAAGACATTTAGTGTGTTAAGTTTTACAGATGTTCCTTCATTATCACAAGTAACAAAAATGCTTAAATAGTGTATGTTAAGATATTTGATGTAAAGAAATTCTGTATAGCAAAGGTGGTTTAAAAAATAACTAAATTAAAAAAAGAAATCCTCTAAAAGCAGTAAACAGTAAAAAACTAAAACCTGCATCAATTCTCTTAGACACACTGTCGTGCAGTTTTATAAGGAAATTGACTGGTAGGTTGGAGAACTTGGCACGGTTCTTCTGCAGAACTTTGGTTCTCACTTGCTTCTGTCTCTGCAGGTAAAACTTTTTTTTGGACAATCTAAAACATCAAAAATTTGCTCTTTTCTAATGACACAGTAGAAAAGACAAATTTTATATTAAAAATGTAGGGTGCCCAAGACATTTGAACAGTAATCTATCTATCTATCTATCTATCTATCTATCTATCTATCTGTCTGTCTGTCTGTCTGTCTGTCTGTGTGTCAGCTCCAACCAATCTGGCCATTCTCCGTTGACCTCTCTCATCAACAAGATCCACAGAACTGCCGCTCACTGGATGTTTTTTCTTTATTG
>JAOUQW010000025.1:9476688-9486918 GCA_028565825.1 Olivaichthys viedmensis | reverse complement strand
TCATTTTATTCTGATGATAATCATCTACCAATGAAAGAAGGTCATATTTGGTTCTGGTGGTATTTAATAGTAACCAAAAAATCCCTCAAGCAAACCTTCAGGAATCTAAGGGAAGGTACCTAATGGAAACCATTAAGCCAATTCCCCAATGTCCATTACGATTTTCCTAATGAATTGTAATGGGCTTTTTTCAGCAGGGTTTTAACCTACATTTATTACAAGTCAAACTCAATGTCATCATATAATGTCGACCTTTATATTACAGGCAAGGATGGGAAGTATTTCTGATGCATGCATTTAAAGTGCATATTTGAAATTCAAAATACTACCTTGTAATTTGTATTAGTTAAATAATTTTCATCATGCTCATTTTTTTTTTTTTTTGCTATCCATTTTCTTCTCAAAGACTGATCGCCTTGTGTTTGTAAAGAGTTCCTGAACAGCAGAGAAGTGCTAACAACCGTCTGACTGACTCGTCAGGGAGGAAATGGAGGCGAAGCAAAATGTGTGACTGACACGTTTCTATCCAGCAAGTTGAAAAAAACATTACTGTTGTTACTGGATGGTGAGTGTGTAGTTGAAAATGATACATGATTAGTAATGCCCTTTATTTTTGCTTATACTTTTTGCTAGCTAGCAGGCAAAGCTGCTAGGATTTGTTTAGTTCTCGGCAGCACATGGTAGAAAAATATAACAGCAGGTTAAAATTTGTGATACTTTAGAAAGCAACGGGTTCGAATAATTAATTTGACCCTTCACGGTGTGTGGTGTCGTTTCTGTGTTAGTGTTAGCTATCGTCCAACAGAACGCTAAGCCTTATTAACTGATTGACTGGTTTCATGCCCCCCTTACAAAATTATCTATTTTAGTTTAATACATTTTTGGTTGCAGTTTTTGGAGATTATTTTGATGTACTAACATATTGAGGTATTTTGTGCTATGTATCAAAATGATGTCTTTTTGCCCATTCTTGATTACAGCTATTCAGTCCATTTTAACAAACCTTTTTCCTAAAAAGAGCTGACTACGGGACATTAAAACACGGTCAACACTGGTTCTTGCTTAGTTTCTTGTTGTTTTACTGGTTTAGCGCTTTCTAGCATAAAATAAATCTCACTCACAGGCTGTAAATCAGACCAGATGAGGCGCTAATGAATGGTAGTCAGCCATTCAGCTGCATTTACATGCGGTCTGTTCTTTGAGAGAAAGGAATCAGTATAATGCAGGACTCAAATAAATACGCCCACCTGCAGCACGGGCAACATCACTGTTCTTTTATAAGACATGAAAGCTCAAACAGGAACCTAGACACTCGCATCTGGGGTGTTTTAACTCACAACCACGGCCACCTGATTTCACTCATTAGCTTCCATTCTTTGTTCCGGAGAGCAGCACATTAGTGAAATGAGGCGCTGATGTACAGGACTGGAGGGATTCACGCTGGACACCGCGGCCTTCTCTGTACACTGTGTTGAGGAGTTTAGCAAAGCAGGATCTGTCAGTTAGCCAGATTACTTAAGCTAAAACTCAAGATCATTTTGTAGGAGAAGTAATGAACATTCGTATTAGCAGGGTTCCTATTACAGATGCTTGAAAGTCTTTTTAGTTTTGTAACCAGTTACATTCTCCTTGTGTGTGTTGTGAGCCCACTGAGCCTGTAGAGGTTCCCTCAATGGAGTTGGCTGTACAGTTAGCATATTTAATCTGATGCTAGCACTGGAATTGTAAAGCATATTAGCAGGTGGCAGGGGCCTTCTAAAAGTTTAATTGGTTAGAAAGGGAAAGTTACGGCTGTGGTTAGAGCGAAGGCTGAACACACGGAAAACATTTAGCTAGTTTTGCAAGAAAGAAATGTTCACATTTTATAATTTGTGCCGACAAAAACATTCCCAGTAAGCACACATACGTCTGCAAGACATCTATGTGATGCATGTGTGCTTCTGGGGTTATAACACTTTTGAGTGTTAAAATAAAATAACTGCAAATTACAAACTGACAGCTAGCATAACATTAGCTAACTAGCTTGCAGTGCTTTCACCAAAGCCATGTAATGAATATTGAGCTTAAATGCTGATCTGCGCTTCACCGGAAAATGTGATTATCGACCTTGAAAGTACTGGAAAAACACTTGAATTTCACTTTTGAGAAGTTGTACGAACCCTATATTAGACAATTCTCAATTTTGGTTCAAGCTTACTGAGAAATCCTGCTTTTAATTCTGCAATATTCCTCTGCCTTGTGTTTATTCATACTTAGAAAGAAGGACATCATTCAGGACTGAAACCTGCTCCTAAAGGAGAGAATTTGAAAATCATACCAGAATCTAGGCCAAATACCAGGTTGGCCACAAAGGCAAAACAATAAAGTATTAACCTCAGTCTCATTCTTGGTAAATGTAGACTCATGTCATTCGTTGTTATACAATAATTCCATGATTGAATTACCTTTGGGATGGAAAGTATCTAAAGACCATGAAGTAAAGTCCGTTTAACAACATCTGGTAGTTATTTAACATCAGGGGGCATATTTTCGGAACACATTACGCGTATGGCCATTTTTGCCCCAACTAAATCACTTCCTGAAGCAGAAGATTCTTGCAGAGGACCTGCGCTCCACAAAACGAACAAATACTTGAGATTATCTGATTTATTTCTCATTTGAGAGGTGCAAGAACATGGCAACTATCGGAGAGAGCTAAAACCATGAGAAAGAAACAGAGCATGTGGGTTATAGTTTACAACAGCTTCTTGCTGAACAAATAAAGAGGAAACACCAATTACGCAACATCACTGATATTTATTTTAACATCCACAATTACAGAAAAAAAAGGACTTGGGGGTTGGGCTTGAGTAAGCAAGAAAACATAAAATTTAAAGCATGCTTGTCAGTTTTTACCCATTAGCCTTGCTTCTGCAAAAAAGTAGGTGAAGTTGACCCATGTTTCACTCACATATGCAGATTTAGTTAACTTCTAGAGAAAAATTAATACTGGAGATGTGTTGAGTTATTTCTGAGGTATGTCTGAGGTTGCATTTATGCATCGAGTGAATTTGATGAGCTCCTTCTAGACAGTCTTTTTAAAAAAGTGATCAGATCATGGATTCTGGACTACACTTACAATTTGTGTTAATCGTCCTCTGGCCCTTGATCACTTTCAGTTACTTTGTTGGCTGGAGATTTTTAGTTGGTGGACTGTTTCTCAACCCAGCACAGTGATAGATGTACCTTGGTAGATGTACCTTAAAATGGACAATGAGTGTAAATACATATTAGAAAATAGGTTAAATCTAGAACCCCAAATAGTTCTTTGGTTTGACTCTCTGGAGAAGCTATGGACGACTCTCTGGAGGACTATCTGGAGGTTCTATGTAGAACCCTACAATAGAGTGTTTCCCTATCAGAGAGGATTTCAATTAGAACCCTTTTAGGAAGCGAAGAACCCTTAACTTTCCAAAGAACTCTTGAAGAAACCCTTTTTTCTAAGAGTGTTCAAGGAAGGTGTAACATTTCCTTATGGAAAAAAGGTTACATCTAGCACCCTGAAGGGTTCTTTGGTTTGACCCTCTGGGGGAACCTTGAAAGGTTCTATGTAGAACCTTTAAATCCTGAAATATAGAGATTGAATTGTTCATTTCTATGAGTTATCCCAAGATGGAGAAATCTGGTATCTCTGTAATCTTTCCTGAATTGTCTCTTTGCTAATCTAAAAAGACTTCACTGGTTTAACGGATAAGGTCACACCAGGAACGTTCTCAATTTCCGTCCTTCTCTTCCTTTGGCGTTTCATCGTATTCGTGTACACTCCACTTCTTCCGTCACTTTGAGCGAGGAAGTCCTCATATCGCCCTCGACCGCCATCTTGATGCCAGAGATGCCGGCGTTCCTCGAGACCGTGTGCCACTGCATGAATCTAGCCTTCTTGAGACACTTGGTGACGTTGTTCCTCACACTCACAAAGCAGAGCGTGTTGATGACCCCGTTGCTCATGGCGATGCATTCAATAATGTAGAACGCGACTAGCGAATTGCGCTCACGTGTGATCACCGCCGGGTAGAAATCCCTCAGGAGCGCAAAGCCGTAATATGGCGCCCAGCACAGCACGTAAGCCACGAGGACAGCAATCAGAGCCACCACGGTGCGTCGCCGTCGCCGCAGACGCCGCTGGAGCTGCTCAGTCGGGAAGCCCGGAACGTTCTTGAACCAGAGCTCGCATGAAATCCGGGCGTAGCACAATGCCATGACTGCCACAGGTCCTACAAACTCCACAACCAGAATGAATACAAAGTAGGAGCGGTAGAGAAGTTGCTGGTCTGCCGACCAGATCTGGGCGCAGAAGATCTTGCTACCGCGGGCGACAGCGCCACGAGGGTACTCGTGCTCCGTGGCGAAGTAGGCCGAGGGCACGGAGATGAGGATCGGGAAGATCCAGACCCCGAGTATGAGCCAGTAGGCAGTCTGGAACTTCATCCTTGGTCTCAGAGGATGCACGATGGCCATGTACCTAGGAAATACACAGACACACACACAGAGCCTTGGTGAATGGATCATCTCTAATACAAAGGCTATTGAGAAAACAGGCATTATTATTCACACTGACACACTGACACAGAGAGGCAGCTGAGGGGCACAAATGGAATATCAAACACAATTTTGCACTTCCGGTTTTATCAAGTAAACCTACATAAAGGTCACTTTGTAGGTCTACAATTACTCACTGTAAACCACCTGTTGCTCTGCACAATGTATTGGCCCCCCTCTACCCTGTCCATCAATGGAAATGGACCACCATAGGACCACCATTGAGCAGATGATATTTGGGTGGTGGTTCATTCTCAGTACAGCATTGACACTGACATGGTAGTGTGTGTGTGGTGCTGGTACGAGTGGATCAGGTACAGCAGCAGTGCTGGGGTTTTTTAAACACTGTGTGTGTTGGCCACAGCGTGTGCTAATTATTCTCTAGCCTTCATCAGGTTCAGTTCCTAACCACTGCACTGCTGTTGGCTGGAGGTTTTTGGCTGGTGGACTGTTTCTCAACCCAGCAGTGACACTGGGGTGCTTAAAGACCCCAACAATACTGCTGTACCTGATCCACTTTGCTATACCTGATCCGCTGTGCTGAGAATAAACCACCACCCAAACAATATCTGGTCCTGTGGTGGTCCTCCACTGATGGATGGGGTAGAGGGGGGCTGACAAATTGCACAGAGCAACAGATGGGCTACAGTCAGTAATTGTAGACCTACAAAGTGACCTTTATGGTAGGTGGTCCTGATAAATTGGCCAACAAGTGTAGGTCTAAGCTATGTGTACCCAATAAACTGGCAACTCTGATGAATTAAATTAAGAAAAAAAAAACAATGGAATATCAAACAATTTCACTCTTATCTCAGAACACGTATGAAACACACCCACGCAATCCTCTTTTCTCGAAAAACATTCACGAAATTGGTTCTTGGCTTACTGATGAATGAAGTTGGAACCTGTTTGACATTTAAGAGAATTACTCAGTTCCTCCTTCCAGGTAGAGTTCTATATGTCAGTAGTGATTAATTAATGTCTTATCCAGGAGACAGACATCCTGTACTTTGCTCCTCTGGACACGTCGTCCCTCATGGAGCAGATCCGTGAGCATGCTCGACACGGTCAAAATGTCAGTATTTTTCTAAACTCCACTGATAACCATTAAACCCATTAAACCCCAGGCGCTTTCATTAATATGAAAACTGTGAAAAATAGGAACCATCTGTATTAGCAGATGTTCATGGAATCTGCTTTATACAACAATGATATAATTCCTTAGATTTCACCACACTTGGCCGCACTGCCTTTCCGCAGGTCATTTCAGAAAGGAACTAATGTGGTTTGTCTTCCACTAGTTTACTTAGTAAAGTGGTGTGCGATAAGACACATATATGCACCACACACATACTTTACATGCAGGTAGAGCAGATCTGTAAATAAGAAAAGTAACCATGTGGCAAAAATTCTTGCCTTGCCTCGACATCTTTGCCATAATTTTACAGAAGTTGTTACTTTTATTGTATAATAGTGGAATATTCCAGCTTTTCCAAGCATTGTGGTTTTTATCCATAATAGGATTCAAGCCCGAGGCGAAAGTGATCAATATAGGCATATCCATAATCATTATCCAAAAGAGGTTGGCACAGGTCAAAACCAGAGAACAAGACGATACAGAAACTAGGATCCAAAAATAAACAAGGACACGGAATAAGCATAACAAAATAGACAAGAACATGGCTCAGAATTACAGGCAAAACTTTGCAAAGAACAGGCAAAAAGGGGGTATAAATTAAAGCCATGTCTTGTTAGTCTTCTATTAGAAAGTCATTCATTTTAAGACACATCCCAAACGCTAGAACACAGAATCTGTTGTATTTGACTTCTGCATAGTTGTAATTTTCAAGTCTTCATACGGTGTCGTCTTGGTGACTGAGAGATTCCCATAATGCACTGTGAATGTGAGTCAGTTCTAACACCGAGAATTTTTTTCTTCTTCTACATGTAACATTCAAACGATGTAGTGAATTAAAGTGTATAAGTTGGCTGCCAATCTGTAACACATAGAGAGAGGTCATATTTGTTCATCGTTCCTGTCAGGCTTTAGCTGAGTGTGTTCATTTTTGTAATCTTCTTTTTTCTGGGCACTCAACTTTGTGATGCAGTATCTACGTACACCCTTCAAAACAACATGTTATTTTCGTTTTCGATTCTTTTCTCAAACAGTGTTTGGGACATTGGACTAATGAAACATAACGAGACTAATCATGAGCAAAACGTGTGAGCAATGACCATGAGGTGTGGACAAGGCAAAGCCAGAGTAATAGTGAAGCCAACAAAACACAAACAGTACCCCTAAGATGTGTGAAAAACGCATTAACATGAAAAAAGCTGCTCCTCTTATAGTGAAATGGGCCACTTGCATAAGGTGATGTTTAAGAAATCTACTTAATCTACTTATGAAATGTATATGCCACATGCCAAATGAGGTTATAAAAATGGCTGCAACTTTTTACTATCTTCATGAGTCAAACAACCTCATAAAGTGCACCTCATTTTACATTTTGTCTTATTTATGACCTAATTTGCTGATCACCAAATAACATGCAATATGTAAAATGTTTTGACTTTCCCCATCCTCGACTTTTGTCACCCAAAGAAACGTGTTAGGTCACAGCACACATTTTACTTTTAATTACACGTGCACATTATTGGGTGATGAAATGGAAACATTTACACGAGGCAGAACGCAAAGTCTGCCCCAAAACAATGTCCTGTCCTTGATTTCACTCCTGATATCACTCCGGACTTTAAAGAGGAAAAAAAAGGCTTTTATTAGTTGGGTTTTTATACATATTTTTACATTTTAGGCTTCAGAAAACCTGAACAGAAATGGCAGAAATTTGAACAAATTACCTACATATTGTAGAAAAAAAAAATTGTCTTTGTGCTTGGCTGAGGTGATTTTTATCAAAATTTGGTATATTGAATATTTATTGAATATTTGGTATTTTGAAATATTGGTATATTTAAAAAAATTAAATTGACAACTCGGTGCCCCTCTTCAGATTATTCACATAACATCAGTTGATGGAAATGCACATTGATTTGTGTTTTTGTTTGCTGACATCTTAGTTTTTGTGCGATGCCTTTTGCTTAATATTTATGAAACACTGAGAACATTTACATTTATTTGTTTTACACTTTTACCTGAACTGACTGACAGTATATAATTTAAGCACATTGCTGAGCCGGTGGGGGTTAAGGGCCTTGCTCGAGGGTCTAACAGTAGCTGAATCTGTTGGAGAGCTGGCTGCTTGTGGATGAATAGAATTCCAATGAGATCGTGTAAAACCCAAACACTCACCTGTCCACAGCGATAGCCAGCAGGGCGTTGGTGGACACGTAGAGAGACACTGTCCTCAGGTAGTTAGTTGAAATACAAAAGAAAATCCCATGGTCCCAAGAGAGCTGCTTAACGACATAGTAATCCACCAGGAATGGACAGCAGACGACTGCCACCAGGAAATCTGACACGGCCAAGTTAGCGATGAGCAGGTTTGTGATGTTTCGCAGTTTTTTGTAACGTACTAACGTAGCGATGAAGAGGCAGTTCCCAATCCCACAGACAAGCATGATGCAGACCAGAACTACCGCAATGATGATTGTGGAAACGAAAAAGGCTCTGCCCTGAGTCGTGTCCGGGATCTGGTCCACGGGAATGTCGTAATCCAATGTAATGTCATAGCTTGCCATGAGAGGGTCCTGAGGGTTCTCCGATGGGTGGCCTTGAGTCCATGTTACTGCCAAGGAAGTGTAGTTTCTTTCCCCCATCTTTCTCCCGTAGTGTGCTTTGTTGATCAAGGTACATTAGCTGCTTTACTGTCTCACTTCTGCTCGTTCTCTAGACTTGCCTTGCTCTCTGAAAATAAAAGAAAGAATATTATGTCACACAATAGTCTATATAGTCTACTCAGTATTTCTTGACTCAAACTAGAAAGGGAATGACTCAGATATTAGATTTATAATCTTAGATTGGAACCGGATTTGTTCATGTAGAACCAGAAAGGCGTATCTCAAGGTTCAATCTTCAGCCCTCTACTTTTTTCATGTTCATTAATAAACAACTTTCAAGTAAATGTAGAGTTTCAAATGTATTTTTTGTGGCAGTTGATTTTAGGTGGTTAACAATGTAATTTAACTTAAAATGTTTGCTGGCTGAACAAATTATGGCTTGACATTGAATTGCTACTTGTACTCAATTTGAATTTGAATTCCTAACACATTTTAAATATGGCCACTTGTCACAATGTAGATTCATGTATGTTACTGTATGTCAGAGTATTTAAACAATGAGTATTTAAAAAAGAGGGTTTTTTTTCCCATAACAAATGTCCAACCTCTGCTTTGCCTTTGCCTAATTTACATTATTTTTTTAAATATAACTTTAAGTCAAATTACTTTGAAGGTCACTGTTGAATAGAGATTCTGTCCGTATTCAGACAATAATATAGTACTAAACATTGATAAGCCCCAAATAGGTTACCATCAGTACACAGACCTTTTTGCTTAAGAGAAAGCAATATACAGCAGGTCTATTATAAAAGAGATTATCATTTAAAAAAAATGTCCCATGCTCAAATGATTAATGAGTAACCTGAAGATAAGACCCATTCATCAAGAAAATGATGAAGATTTTAACACTGTTCTGAAAGTCTTATTTTGAAACAACATTTCACTAGAAAGTTTCTGCATTAGACATGTAATTGCACATATCCAGTCCACTTCATGGGTGGGTTCTGTAGCCTAGTTGTTTTTCTCCCATTACCTCCCCTTTACCTTTTCTGTTAAAAACATTACCGGAGAAAAAAGACTTTAATGAACCTTTATTGCAACAAGATTCAGTGTCCTTAATCTTCACATCACAGCATGGTATTGATTTAAATGAATGAATTCATGATGGCGAAGCGTGGGCTATCCTCCGTCATTTGAATGCATGGATGCAAATAAATGCAACGAATAATTTGCATAATGCAAATGCAGCACTGGCGTTGGAGTGATTCAGGATTTGATTCTTCAGGTTGTTGTGGGTAAAACGTTACTGGAAATGATTTATTGTTATATACCTTGATGATGAGCAAACGGAGCAGAACATTTCAGAGCGTTTCTTTATGAGTTCTGTCGGCTACTTTATTCATTAGCTGCACATTAGCTTCAGTTTTATGTTGCACCGTTTCCTTCATTGCGTTCACCGTTTTTTAACCACGTCCCGCACAACGCACAAGACACCGAGCTCGAAGAATAATGTTATTATAGCAGGGACTCGTTTGAATTGATCAGAAAGCGCGACCTTGACCTCGGATCCAGCGGAATAACCAACAATAAAAACGGCTTTATCCGGCGGGAAGGAAAACGCAGAGAACACGACACTTCATAAAAAAGACTGAGGCATTAAACATGATATTTGTCTACAGAAATAGAAGTTGAGATCCATCACCCTACCGCTGCTGCTGCTGCTGCTGCTGCCTGGGTGCGGTGATGCGGTGATGCGGTGTGCTCTCGGGAACAGCCGCACTTCATCTAAAGTAAAGCCGTGTTTCCCTCCGAGTGATAAAGAGCCGCTACTGAAGATCACACACACACACACACACTCACTCACACACACACACACACACACTCACTCACACACACACACACACACACACACAC
>JAOUQW010000025.1:9445380-9460342 GCA_028565825.1 Olivaichthys viedmensis | reverse complement strand
TAATGATTTGGTGGTAAACAATAATGATGATGATGAAAATGTTACAGTACATTCATTTCATTTTCAGTCAAACAGCCATGCAGTAACACATTATTACCTTTCTGGTGTCAGACAATAATCCTGAAAATGTGAATTTAATCTACAATTACACAGAAACCTCCAACACTAAGTCTAACAGTTTTATCACTTGTTTATGCAAATGATTTGTTTATGTTGATTTCACCTTTAAGTGCGAAATCAAGGCTTGATCTGATGAAGTGAAGGAGTGAAGCGCCACCTAGTGGCCTCGTGCGGAACCGCTCGCATAAAAATGGACTTCATATCTACACGCGGACATAATAACATCAGATCAAGTCCAAAAACAGGTTCAAATCTAGATTCTGGTGTCAGCTTTACTAAATAACTGAAGTGTTTCCCCAAGCATCGAGTGCAGTAGGACTCCACAATTTAGTGCTTCCAGCTTCTAACACACCTTCTCTTTTCTTTTTTAAACTCATTTAAGAGTTTATCAGCTGACAAATGAAAACAACAACAACTTAAATCTTTTCTTCTTTTTGTTTTTAATACACAAAACCTAAATAGACAAGCACAGGAATCTGCACGTTTGATGAAATCGTGGTTCTAGATGGGCCACATATCAACCTGCTGGAGTATTACGTCATCAGTGCTCAAGGAGCTGATCAGAGTAAATGATTATCGTGGTATAACCGATTGGATATGTGATGCATGTGTGGTTCCTCATCTTCGTTGAAGAACCGGTGAGACAGATCCCCTACCACCAAGCTGCCCCTGTTGGGCCCTTGAGCAAGGCCCTTAACCCTCCCTGCTCCAGAGGTGCTGTATCATGGCTGACCCTGCGCTCTGACCCCAGATAACCAACATGCTGGGATATGCGAAGAATCAATTTCACTGTACTGTACTTGTATATGTGACAATAAAGGTGACATCAATATTAATTAAAAGGGTAAAAAATAGGGAAAGGCATTTCGGCTTTGAAAATGATCAGCGCTAGCGAGAAAACAAACAGGCTGTATTGCTGTATTGCTGGAATCGCCTGCTCTTCACAAGTCGTCAACCTGGGACGGTGATGGATTCTTTAGCTTAACCAACTCATCGCTGCAGCACACCTGCAGGCCACGGTGAGCTTGAAAACCTTCGACGACGCCCCACGTAGACCTTCAACACAACGAGCAGCATCGCGGCCGGATTCTGGCCCATAACAAAAAAGTCAGGACCGAGAGATCTTGAAGCGTCTCGTTGATATTGTTGTGTTCCTGGGGAAGCAAGAGCTAACTTTCCAAAGACCAGACGAGGAAGAGGATCCGGAAAATGAAGGGAACTTTTTAGAGATGCTCGATTTTTTGGCCGAGTATGACATCCCCCTTCGGTGTCACCTTGATACCGCCGCTGTGCTCGTCGGGACATCGAGTACAATTTCAGAGCAACATAATTCATGCCGTTGCAGATGTTATGACTGAAGCTATGAATGAAGGGGTAAAGAAAACACCCTTTGTGTCCATCATGGTTGACGCGACAACTGATATCAGTAACGCTACTCAGATGTCGTATGTCCTGAGATATGTCTCTGACAGTGTTGTGAAGGAGAGATTCTACAAATTCGATGATGTGAGCGAGAACAAGACGGCAGTGGCCATAGCCGACCGGGTTCTCAACTTTTTACAGGAGTGTGGATGCACTTCTAAAGTAGTGGCGCAGTGTTATGATGGAGCCAAGGTCATGGCCTCTGGTCCGAACGGCGTACCAGCCAAAATTCAGGAAACAGTACCGCAGGCTCTGTTTGTCCACTGTCATGCACACACTCTGAATCTCATCATGTCGCGAGGTGCCGCTAAAATGAAACCGTGCAAGATTTTCTTTTCTCATCTCAACAGCCTAGCTGCCTTTTTCACAAAATCTAGACGCTGAGTGAAAACGCATGGAGATGTGTGTGCCGCTTACCAACAGATCCACAGTGAGATAATCGACGGCCTTCTCACTCAAGTGCGCGACAGGTTCAAGGACCACGAAAAGCTTCAGTTCCTCGCCATTCTGGATCCACATAAGTTCCCCACTTATAGAGACAACTTCCCCGTTCAAAAGTCTTGAGGAAAACTATGGGCCCCATTTCGATCTCTCCAGGCTCAAAACTGAACTGACGGTGATGTACTCCATGTCTAACTTCGAGGAAAGGAGCTCGTCCGACCTGCTCCTTTTTCTTCAACAGAATGAGCTGATTGAGGGCATGCAACAGCTCTATCATCTAACCTGTCTGGTCGTAACCATTCCCGTGTCCACCCCTTCTGTTGAGAAGTCTTTCTCAGTCCTGAAGCACATTAAGGCTCATTTCAAGAAAGCAACGGGTCAGGAGCGACCCGTAGCCTTGGCGTTGATATCAATAGAAAATCTACTTCTCATGGAACTTAAATCAAAAACCAAACTTTATGATGCGGCCATAGATCATTTTGCAAAAAAAGACAAGAGGATGGACTTTGTTTTCAAATAATTCTTCAGATCCTTCCAGTGAGTGGCCTAAAGTTTTGTATTTATCAAATCTGGCTCTTATTAAGATACAGACGGGCGACAAATTAAAGGAAAAACCCTGAATAAATGAGTGCATCCACAGGGCACAAGGGGTCACTGAATGGTTTGATGAGTATGAAAATTATGTAAATCATATGCTATGACCTTCACAGTCACCAGATTCTCAACCCAATTGAACACCTGTGGGGGATTTTGGAGTGACGTGCTAAACAGCGGCTCTCCACCACCATCATCAAAACACGAACTGAGGGAATATTTTTTGGAAGAACGGCTCTCCATCAGTTCCTCCAGTACAGTTCCAAAGACTCGTAGAATCTATGCCAAGGCGCGTTGAATCTGTTCAGCCAGAGATCCGCCTCCCCAAACTGCTGCGCCACACGTGTAGCCTGGTCCCGTCTCTCTTCCTTCGTCTTCCTCAGCCAGTCTCCTAGAGCCTCCTCCAACATTTTATTCTTCAGCTGCTCATCAAGTCAGTGGTTTTCCTTCTGCAACAAGGATAAATACCACTGTTATTGTTCTGCAATATGGGCTGAGCACTCAAACCTTATAAATATTATACCTTTGCTTCAAGTGTGATGAGTTCCCGAAAGAACATCATCACATTTATACTGTGAAACAACACATATGGAATTGACCAAGAAACTTTTTATATTTAAAATTCTTAACAGATGAAGCTTTGCACACTCGCATCTTCTCAACCAGGTTCATGAGGGAGCTTCACCCAGGAGGCTTTTCTTAAACTTCCCAAATAAACCGAGTGACTTGTTCTGCTTCTCCTAACGTTCTAAATGAAAACTACTTGTTTGTTTGGGGAAACAATTTAATTTGAAGTGAAAACTACATTATGATTCAGAAATAAATTCATACATGGGCATTAACTTCATTCACTATTTACATTTGTCTCAACCATAAGCCTTTATCAAAATGTCTTTAGGACAATGAAAAATATAGACTCAATCAAGTGTGTACAAACTTTTGACTGGTAGTGTATGTAAGAAGAAACCATAAGAAGTCATTTCTCTCTCTTATTCTTTGTTCTGTTTCCACTAAACATTCTTCTAATCTCTAGTATACTACCTCTATCTAAACAGGGTTTCATCTCTTTCTAAATGTGAGCTGTTGTGTGAGTTCCAGTGAAACAGTTTGATAACTGGAATGTGTTAATACTCCAAAAGGCTATTATCACAGCATATGGCTGTGTGTCTTAATACAGGCAACCTGAATACATTAGTAATTTATCATGAAAAAGTCCAATCTACTTTAAGAGGGTTTCTGAAATAAATAATTATAAATCACAAGAATTACTACAGACAGTCGGTTTAAAGCGGTACACTGATGGACTCAACCTCAGTGAAAGTTATTCTTTATATGAAAGAAGTCTACATAACACGTTCATACCATTTTACATAAACCCTTCATAGATCAACATTCATGAAGTATTCTTTGTTTTTTTGTTTTTTTTTACATGACAGTTGTATAAACTACTAAGCCATTTTTAACAGTGATTTTTCTTTTTACTAAATTCAAGTCTGCTTATATTCAGTGAAAAGGAATAAATTGAACAGCAAAAAATGACCTGGATTTTACAGTCCATGTTAAATATATTAGATATTACAGTGCCATATAAAAAAAGTAAGAATTCAATTTAATTCAATTTTTTTTAATATAGTGCTTTTAACAGTGGACATTGTCACAAAGCAGCTTTACAGAAATCCGGATGTAGATCTAGATCCCTAATGAACAAGCCAGAGACGACAGTGGACAAGGAAAAACTCCCCGAGACGACATGAGGAAGAAACCCTGAGAGGAACCAGCCTCAAAAGGGAACCTATCCTCTTCTGGGTGACACCCGATAGTGAGATTATAAGTCACTAGGGGAAAAGACAAACAGTACGAATGTGTTTAAATGATGTTTAGTATGAGCGTATTGTAAATAAGAGTCCTGGGATGAGCATGAGACAACACTTGGGCTGCGTCCCAAATAGCATACTATCATACTGTGTAGTAGGTCAAATTAGTATGCCACGGTTTGTTACTTCAGCTGTTGGGGGGGCAAAAGACATTTTCATGCTACGCTATATGCATCACCATATTATATAAGGTAAACGTACCTGTTTTCTGCTACTTGATGTTTTAACCAATTTATGTGATTTATTATTACGTACTTCTTAGCATTTGAGGCAATCAGACACTTCCATATTGAGCTATGGCTATCCATGTGCTCATACTCATCCAGGTGGCCATTTTTGAAAGATGCCCAGAAACTTCGGCCAAAAGAAGAGGGTTCGCAGAAAGTCACATTTTTTTGAGATATTTTATGATACACCATCATGCATTCGGGGGAAAATTAGGACAGGAGGATAAATGGCACGCTTCTGTCTTAATGCATCGTCCATGATGGAAAGGAATGCCACCTTTTTTCACTTCTGCCTCAAACGTTCAAATTCAATCACTTGTTCGTTGCATCTTCTTACTTTGTATTTCATTTTTGTATTGTCCCATTTCTTCCTTGCTTACTGGGGCGTTACCTTCCCCTCCAGGCCACTCGTGCGCAGGATAGCCATGATAGATAGAGAGAGAGGGAGAGGGACAGAGAGATAGTCAACATGGCAAGGTGAGTTGTTTTTGATGAACATGCTTTTCTAATAAAATCAAGAACATACCACTGAATATGGGTTCTTACTCGCTGACTTATTTAATCAGTCTTGTTACTCTGAATCCACACCGGCCGTGTCTGTAGTGCCACTTGCAGGAGAAAGAGCAACGGCTCACTTCGGTTTTAATGTTATGGCGACTCCAATACGCCAAGCTCGGAATATTTTCCCATTTCCACAATCAGCCGAACGTCGTCCATGGTTGTGCCACGAGATATGATGACGGGCTGTTTGTTTTGGTCTCGCTCATGACCTCAGCAGCCGGGGTCGTCTCCAGGGCAACGTTTCACCAGCCAGTGAGCACACGCGGGAGAACGAGAATCCCTTTTATACAGTGTTAACACCGATAAGGAAGGATCGGGCCAGCTGTAATTACAAAACACTTCACCTAAAAACGTGACGCGAGACAGTGGAACAGTGAAGAACCAGCAGATCTGTGCTCATTTTATTTCCTCATGTTTCCTGTAGTTGCGTAGTAATCATGACCTCGTTGTATATTATGATTCGAAATAAAGTTCGCTATCTACAAAACAAGCGATTTTTACTTGCATCTGTAGACGTGCCAGACCTACCAAGACAGCCCGCCATGTTTGTCCAAACTTTCAGAACTCCGGTCCGGGGAACTGCATTATGGGATTGCCTTGTCCGAGAAGGTACATGTGATGTGCCTTATTTTGGCCAAATTTTAAGGCAGCCTCAGTGGGCAGCTGCCTTCCGATTGGGACAATCCTTTTCTCGGGAATGCTGCCCAAAAATGCTGCCTACGATGGACGCTGCCGCTACATGAGCTATCTACATCCTGCGATAAATGAAATGCTATTGGTTTTAATGATTTGTTTACTTGCTTTTAACTGCTTGTTATTGGCAGTCTGTCTTTGATGGAAATGAATTCAAATGATTTGTAAATACGTTTATATAATGAGCTATTTTTATTTATTTATTTTTCTTTAACAAAACATATAACATTTTATTTATATATTTTTTTTATATAAATATATTTATATTAGTGTAGACTTTTCACATTAAAACAGTTTATATTTTCATTTTAAATTGTGAAGGCAGGTAAATTAAATTCTATAACTTCATATGAGATTAATAAATTAATTAATCTTAAAAAAAAAATTTTTTTAAAATATGTAAATGTAGCTTTTTGGTGACGCTTAATAGGTACATTTACCCTACAAGTGGCAGCAAAACAGTAGTGCTGCATTTAATAATAAAATAAATAACAAAAAAAATATCACTGAAACTGTTGTGTTTATATTTTTTTATAAATTGCCCATAAAAATTAATTATTTAACGGGGAAAATGAAACGACTGCTCCAAGCTTTTACCCCCCGTCAGGAAAGATCTGATTAAAGCAGGTTATCAAGCTGTTCATCAAATGACCCGAGTGTGTTAAACTGCACGCTTAAGCCTCTTCTCACTGCGCACCACCTCATCGCTCTGTTCACAGCAACAAGCCCTCGAGATGTCTGCTGGAAACGCCAAGATCGGTCACCCCGCTCCTCAGTTCAAGGCCACCGCCGTGGTGGACGGCCAGTTTAAAGACGTCCAGCTCTCCGACTACAGAGGTACGTCAGGATAAGTCGAATAGGAGGAGCGTCATTTCTGCTTATCGGGGGCTAAAGTAGCTCTAAAAATGTGCAAGGGACTAATGACGGGTTGATTTTATTTCTCCTGAATAGACGTGTTGTTGATATGATTATTTTAATAATAATTAGTTATTTATAATTATTTTATAATTACAATAATTTTTATAATTATAATAGCTATTTTTATAATTTTTTAATGTATGATTACGGGCTGTCAAATTCCTACACAAGTGAATTTAAATAATTATTACTGAGATTTAATTTTCGAATGCGTTTGAATATTAATGAGTCTATAATGTTATACAGGCCGTGAACATTAGCAGTTGCACTACACTGAGTTCATGTCACCATAAACCACAAATTTATTTAAGCAAATAAAATCACCGGGAGGCAAAATCATCATTGTCATGAACGTCATTTTTTCGATTTTGTAATAATTAACTTGCAGTATTTTATTTATTTATTTATTTATTTATATCTCCAATATTTAGCTATATTTTGCACTTCCTACGCCCCTCCTGCACAGCGAGGCTGAATCCTAAATGGCTTCCTATTCACTCTATACGCTCACTATGTGGGGTATGACATGGCGTTGTAAAACCTATTTAGTAATGTGTAAATATTAAGGAAATTTAAATAGTATTTGAATAGTGCGATTTCATTTTGACAGCCCTCTCTAATCCCACTCTCCCAAACACACACGCACATCTCTCTTTAGGGAAGTACGTGATTTTGTTCTTCTATCCTCTGGACTTCACCTTCGTGTGCCCCACCGAGATCATCGCCTTCAGCGATCGCGTCGACGAGTTCCGCAAGATCGGCTGTGAGGTCCTCGCTGCGTCCACCGACTCGCACTTCAGTCACCTGGCCTGGTGAGGAGCTCCTGCCCTCCATCACACTCCTGCACAGCGTAGCTCTTTAATGCATCTGAACAGCCGCTAATTGGGGCACTGACTGGTATGAAAACGATCACGATACTAATTTTAAGGAGCCAAAAAAATATATATAAACATGTATGGTGTGTGTTTTGACCAATCATTCAACATGCATACAAAAACACACCACTCTCAAAATATAAGTACTTGTAACTTTTTAAAAATGATCAGCTTTAAACTTCCTGTTGGCGAGTTTTAACGCTCACCTTCTAAGGGAGGATCTTGTCTGACCCTGCGTTCACACCAGCATTAGACGGTTTCTTTACTATCCAAACTTGTGTGTGCGAGTTTTATTTAAATTATTTATCTTAGTCAGCTGAGTTGTTTGGGCCTGTTGTGCCCTCAGAGCTCTTTTAATGGTTCTGCATGCGTTTATTTGACGAGCGCCGTCGTTCCTGGTGGGAAATTATGTTCGGCGAAACGGACTAGAAGTGGGACTGAACGTTTTGAGTCAATAATTTTATTTGCCAAGTTGGTGCGGCATGTCCCCATAAATTAGGCTGCATTCACACTAGGCGGTTTTTATTTTTATTTATTTATTTCCCACTTACAGAAAAAGCGATGACCGGTGCGCTTTTTGTGCTGATATGAAATAAAAGAAAACGGCTCATGCAATGCGCACATGGTAACCATTGCAACGTTTACCAGTCCTAGCTCGTTTCGGCTAACTAGCTAGCTGTCTAGATTAGATTTATTATGATCAGTGATGAAGGTTAAGTAAAGATTGGTTAAACTGTGGCGATAAGGAGGTTGCTTGTCTTCGCTGTGGCTTTGGAGGCAAAAAAATAATAATATTTTTTTATTAAAAGTGGATTTGCTGTGGTGGCAGATGTTCCAAAAACAGCCAAGTTGTTGTTTTTGTTACATTGCAACGTTGAAATATTGGCAATGAAATGTTTTTTCGATGAAATGTATCATAAACATCCTGACATTCGCTCACTAACAAGACCGCCACTTTGTCCGACATGTTGTTTTTTCCTCGCTTGCCCCCTTGAGCTGCGACCTGATTGGTCAAGAGGTAAAAAAAAAAGAAAAACGCTTGATTTTTACTCGGCACTTTGAACTCTTTTTGACTTTTGGAAGTGCTCCGCCGCGCGGAAAAATAACGTCAGCACGCTCAGCCCGCCTCGCAGCAGCTAACGGTCGAGGAAGAAACGCCTCGTGTGAAATCGGCCATAAATACAGTATAACAACACAATCACAATAAAGTACAGTGCAAAAAAATGCAGTACACAGTATTCCACATTTAATACTGCCAGTGGTTTAAAAATAAAAAGTGTGCAATGATGCAACAGCCATCACATTATTAATGCAATGGCCATTATATCTGGAATATTAAAATAATTACAAAAATGGTGTAGCTATATTGAAATTGAGAGGAAGGATGTGGCAAGGGTTCTTATTTAGGTGTTGGTAGAACAGTCACCTTGCCAAATTCCTCATCCTTTTACTTTTAACACTTCAGTTATTTAACACTCTCCTTTATTTTAATATCTCAGAACTGAGATATTAAAATCTCGTGAACCATTAGCCATGCGTGTAAGCTGGTCTGAGGGGTTGGTCTGAAGATTTGCCGGCTGTTGCCTTTATGAACCTGCGTGTTTCTGATAAGGCCAATGAGAGCAGGCGACCGGGCGGAGTCGCACAGATACGGAGTAAAGAATAACGGGCGCTCGCTCCTCTAGAACCCTCTGTAGCCATTAACTCGAGCAGATGAACAAATGAATATCAAACGCTGTTGTTCGACAAGGCATCGTCAGTAAATCATGTTTAGGTTTGGATTAGGTTTATACTGTGCCTCATAAGTTATAGGGCTTGCGATGCCTTTTAACACCACGTTCCTGAATGTCGGCCAATGCAGCGCTTCAAAATAATCAGATTTTTCAAGCACCGCTAATGAAATCGCTGAAAGTTGTTTGGTGTGGAAGTCTCCAATCTTTTTTGGAGGAAAAACTAAAATGTGGGCTCTGATTTTTGGGCCAAAACCAACCATGTTTATCAAGCCTTTCTAAAAGCCACATTCTTAGAGGGGAGGAAAGGGTTCCTCAAGGGTTCTTTTGGATAATTAAGGGTTTTTAGCGTCCTACTTTGATCTCTCTGTGAAAGGAAACCCTCTGTTGTGGTGTTCTACATAGAACCTTTAAGAGTTCCCCTTTGGGGCATGATCCAAAATCAATAAGGGATGTTTGGGGAAATATTATTGCGTTCACTTTAAGTCAGATTTACGTTAATTACGCCACTTGGAAATTGTTTCTGTGGAAACGCACACCATGCCAAAATGGAGATCATGAAGGCTATATTGATGGCTAGCTAGCAGTTAGCTAAACCATATACTTTAAAAAATAAAATAAATCTTTCACTGGTTTGTTTTAAGACCAATTTAAATTCTACACCAAGTTCAACTACACTGTCGTGTTTATTGTGAGATCGTTACTAGGAAATGAAGGGTAACGTGGAGGGTGAAGTGTTTATGGAGCAAAGTAAAAGTAAATCGTGATGTTAAACAGCCTTTAAGCTGCCATGTTTTTCAGTCATGTTGGTCTATAACGTGACGAGACATGTCGGGTCGGAGCTTTCAGAAAATTTCAGCGTTTCCAACCGGTACTTAGGAGTTCGGCGAAGACGTTGACCAAACTTGTAATTACCGTTATGCTGACGTGACGCGAACGCACTAATTATCGTAATTTTCTCCGAGCTTTTTGACCACCGTGTTATCAGTGTTCTCTTTTCTGATTGGCTAACAGACCAGGCACTTCTTTTAGCCACTGTCATTTCCACCGTGGGCGTAGTCTGCATCTCAGCCTCAGGCCCACAGAGCAACTGATATCCATGTACACTCAGCAGGCCACAACCTTCAGAATCTTTAAGGTTACAGTCGATTCCTGGCGGGAAAACAAACTTTTGAACGCCGTGACGCAATGAAATATAGTGACCGGAGGAAAAAAAATCTTTAAACGTTAGTCCAGAGTAAATGAGACGCACTCACTATGTGGTTGGTCAATCAAATGGCCTCTTCCTGTGAAAGTAGGCGGTTCTTGTCCACGTTTAGTGACGAAATACTAGGCACTAGCTAGAAGTCTGGCTTGTTGCGAGACTACTCTGGGGCAAACTTGGTGCTTAAACTGGGTTCCACTTGGGTTTCGGCTTAAACAGGGGCTTAACCAGGAATTCAAGCCCTCTCCGAGGCCGCGCTTGGGTCCAAAGCTCGAAGCTTGATTACGTGGGGGCTTTAAAGGGGGAATACCGGCGGCAGCCATTTGTAGGATCAATTCAAACCGAAGTGATGTAAAACATTTACCTCGAAGGTCCCGACTACACTTTCATTCTTAAAGGGAATAACGGAGGGACGCTTTGCTCTTGAGATTCTTTGCGCTGTTACTACTCTTACTATCGCGCTGTTGTTACTCTTACTGTCGCGCTGTTGTTACTCTTACTATACTCTTACTGTCGCGCTGTTGTTACTCTTACTGTCGCGCTGTTGTTACTCTTACTGTCGCGCTGTTACTACTCTTACTGCCATGCTGTTACTCTTACTATTGCCGTGCTGCTGTTACTCTTACTATTGCGCTGTTATTACTCTTACTCTTGCGCTGTTACTCTTACTATTGCGCTGTTATTACTCTTACTTTTTATGCTACTGTTTAAGTTGGAAAACATTTAACATTCCATTTAGTAATAGTAAATTGTATCTAGTGTTGGGCGGTATAATGAGGTATTTGGAAATGATGACCATCAAATATCTGTTCCACGTCTATCTAGTAAACCAGGGGTTCCCAACCCATTTATGTTTTTATTTTAAAAACACTAAGACCCCCTGACTCAGATCTGATGAGAGCCGCAAAAGACTTTTCTTTTCCATTTTCTCTTACCGGCACATTTAGTTTGTCCATCTTTTAATAAATTCTAGAAACTATAAATCTAACAGTGCCTCTCTAATGACTACCTTGGGCTTGAGTGTGATTAATCAGGGATGGGCTGTGTGGCGTAATGTGCGTGACGGCCAGTCGAAAATCAGTGTGAACATCAAGTTTGTTGCTTGCCTTGTTTTTATGGCAACGAGCGAGCTGAGCGCCATTTCCGACAAATGCCTTGTTGTAACTTGCAGTGTAGTTACTAGGCAACGTTACGTTCGTGTTGTGTTTTATTTTTTAATTATCCGTTCTTAAAGCACAATGTTTTCATTTGTAATAAAAAAAAAAATACTGCCTCAAATATATATATTAAGAAGATTTTCTAGGCGTCTCATTTTTAAGGCAATAGTCTAAATGGCACATGCCGTTTCTATAGTTACGGCTTTGACGTTGAGCGACAGAGGCACTGCAGTGGACGCGCAAAACCCTAGCTGAAGGGCTCAAGTTCTTGGGATAAAGTGGCCTTTTCACCACCCCCCCGTGCCCTCTGTCCTGATAGGATCAACACCCCGAGGAAGCAGGGTGGCCTGGGCTCCATGAACATCCCGCTGCTGGCCGACCTCACCCAGTCCATCTCCCGTGATTATGGCGTGCTGAAGGAGGACGAGGGCATTGCCTACAGGTCTGTACTGACGCAGTCATGCTGGATTTACTGTTTACCCCCAATGTAGTCAATCAGCCGAGCATTCAAGTACTGAAGTACTTTGACTACATTTGGGGTAAAGGGGAAATTGTATAAATTTCATTGTTGACCACATTTTCACTTTGCATAGCTCAGTTGCCGCAAATAGTTACGTTCTCACTTTCGTTGCATTCTGTATGCTGTAAGTTGAGAGAGCCACATATTTTATGTTCGAAGTAATTAAACTGGTTTAACGCTTCACTTCATGATGTGCGTGTGTTGTCTGCGCTCCTGCAGAGGGCTGTTTGTGATCGACGATAAGGGCATCCTGAGGCAGATCACCATCAACGACCTGCCGGTGGGCCGCTCTGTGGATGAGACCCTGCGGCTGGTTCAGGCCTTCCAGCACACCGACAAGTACGGAGAAGGTGAGTTCAGCCCGCTGCTGTTCACACACACACACTCCACTTATAAACTGTAAATCTCTACTAAACTGTGCAGTCATGTGACTTCCAGGAACAGTTTATGAACCCAAATGTGCTATGAATAAACTATGGAAGGATTTTTGTGCAACTCTGATTTGATGTGGATTTTTATGCTTCGTTTTGAAAGTGTGCGTCTAGTTTTAAAGTTGAATTAAATCAAATTGAATTTCAAAACTTCATATAAATTATTTATATATATATATATATATATATATATATAATGAATAAATGTATCATAAATTTGATATTTATATATAATAATTTATATTTTATCTATATATATTATTTTTATATTATATGTGTGTGTGTGTATGTATAAATAATTTTTATTTATATATATATATATATATATATAAAAAAAAAAAAAGATTGATCATGATCATTTCTTCCCTGTTTCCCTGCAGTCTGCCCTGCTGGATGGAAGCCTGGCAGCGACACCATCATCCCCGACGTTGAGAAGAGCAAGGACTTCTTCTCCAAGCAGTAAAGCGTTCCCCGTGACTCCGACCCAGCGGGGTACTGAAGCACTTGATGCTAATCGCTGAGCTCTGATTAGACCGGGGTGTCCTTTTTTTTTGTTGTTGTTGTTTTTTTTCTCCTGCTGTTTACGAGCCTTGGAGCGCGAGTCCCAACATTAACACACGTTCTGTGTCTCGTTACCTCGTCTCGTTGCGCTGTTGAAGTCTGTAGTACCATGCACTGAGATCGGTCATTGTGTTGAAAATGTTGGGAAGGATTTTTGAACTTGTTGACCGTCCTGAACTTGTCCAATAAAGATGGTAGTTTACAATTAGAACGGACTGTTATTTCTTTATCAGGTGAAACGGGGGAGGGGAGAGGATGCGCATTACATTTACATGCATTTATTTGGAAGACTCCTTGGATGGCGATACAGGGTAAATGTGTATTAAACATGCAATGAGCCTAGTGACCACTAGATGGAGCCATTTAATCAGTTGCAGATGAGGTGCATTTACTGTCTTAAAAAAAAAAAAAAAAAGTATTTATTAAAGTTCTGTCATCATGTTTCTAGATGCAGTAGGTGTTCAAAACTTGTAGACCCACAAGAGGCCTAATGATCTATTTGGACTGAAACATTGACCATTCATATAAAATTAAAAAATCTGCTCTCTATGACGAGGAATCAGTTCAGCCAAAAACGAAATGTACACAGTTCTCCCCAAATGTAATTGATCAGCCGAGACATGTTTGGTGTCTGAAGTTTACAATGCTAACGCAGTTTACTTCATGCCTAAATCGCGTGCTTGTCTCAGACAGACTTTCTGACACTGTAGTACACACTGTTGTCTATAAAAATGGACTAAAAGCATGTTGCAGGAGCTAAAAACGGCCGTAGCGACGTCTCGAAGCCGAACCACTTTCTTCCTCCGAACATAGTTTGGTGTCCGTGAATCGGCTTGTAATAGTGTATTTCTTTTTCTCTTTTTTTTTTTTTTTTTTTAATGCAGATTTATTCAGCTATTTTATGAATTACAAATGGTGTTCGAGCCAAACAATGTCCTTTTAAGGCGAGTGAGCAGTGATTCAGACGTGCAGCTTTCATGATGCTTCACTGGTGGCTATAAGCTTCCCTTATTTAAGTTACTTTCGGCTTGTGACTCCAGTGGAAAATTAAAGAAGCAAACTTTAGACACCAATCACGTCTTGGAAATTGTATTACATCTCATTTATGACCGAACTGTACTTTTTTTCTTTTTTTTTTAAAGAACCTCCACGATAAGGGATTGCTGTAGTTCAAATACACACCTCTCGTCCTTTATGTCCAGAGTCTGACACCAGTTTGTGCTCCAGCACATTTTACTAAACCCTGGTTCTGAACTGAATCGAGTTGTTGGACCAGGCACTGAACCACAGCTGGGTTCCTCTGCTGCAAGCAAACTGGCCATGACCTAGCCCTTGTGTTACAGAGAGCATCGTAAACACATTAAAGTTGATCCCTGACTCGGACAGCAGAGCGCTGTCATGATCTATTTAGGGTCTCGGACTGGGCTTGGCTCACTAATGCTACGCTGGAACAGTCATGGACTTGTTGCTCGCTGTTGTATCATCCTGGGTAAACACCTAAGAGTAAGAGTTATGACCTTACTCACAAGGATGTACACAGAGTTGTTGGTTTATCAGGTCCGCGTACAGTTACTGACTGTAGCTCGTCTGTTGATATGCAGAGTGTATTAGCGCGCCCCGGCCCCCCCCCCCGC
>JAOUQW010000025.1:9412480-9434335 GCA_028565825.1 Olivaichthys viedmensis | reverse complement strand
TGTGTGTGTGTGTGTGTGTGTGTGTGTGTGTGTGTGTGTGTGTGTGTGTGTGTGTGTGTGTGTGTGGTGTGGTGTGGAAAACATCTAGCTTGTGAAACATTGTGAAATTTTGTGCATCTTAACAGTAATATATTTTTTGTCCTCTGGGAGAAACTAGAGTCAAGTACACTTAAAAGGTCAAAGATCAACATTAAGGGAAGTGGTGGCTCAGTGGTTAAGGTTCTGGGCTCCTGATCAGAAAGTCATGGGTTCAAGCCTTGGGACTGTCAAGCTGCCACTGTTGGGCCCTTGAGCAAGGCCCTTAAACTCCTCTTCTCCTGGGACACTGTATCATGTCTGACCCCAGCTCCCTAACAAGCTGGGATTATGTGAAGATAAGAATTTCACTGTACTGTACTTGTATATGTGACAATAAAAGGCTTCTTCTATTAACTCTCATAATTTTCTCTACTGTGATAACAACAAGGGTCATCAAGAGGCCGAATGGCAATGATGTCATACAGTTCAGTAAACACAACGGGACGCAAACGAGATTATATCTGTGTGTGTGTGTGTGTGTGTGTTTGTGTGTGTGGGTGAGTTGGCACTTACTCACCCACACACTTAACCAAACACACCCAAATACAACACATTGTACACACAGACGAGTGTGAGACACCATGCAATGCAGAAAATGCAGTGGAAAATATGTACAACCTTCTTAGGCATGTTTGGAGAGCTCTGTTAACGCGCCTTCCCGTAACACGGACACGCCCCGATAACCTCGTCCGGCTCGAACATGCTGATTGCAACACTTACATATCGCAAGAGCGTTGTTTTGGAAGAAGCAAAGAATGAAAAATAATCACAGAAAGCTCTGCACAGCAGAAGAACATAATGTCTTAATCCGTGATTGGATTAAAGCAAACCCACCCAAGTTTAAAATATCTCCAAAGTCTGATTCAAACAGCTGATTACACTCACTGAGAGCTTCTTAAAGGCTATAATTTGGTGTAAACGTCTTATATCTAAAGCAGAGGTTCTCAGCTCCAGTCCTGGAGGTCTGTTGGCCTGCAAAGTCTCAAGTTTTTCCTGCTCCCAACTTATAGACGGATTAATAATTAGCTCATGAGCTGGCTCTGGTGTGTCGGTAATAAAAATAATAATAGTAATAATAATAATAATAAGTAATTTTTGTTTACAGAACACTTTTCTCATGGACAAGGTTGCTTTACAAGTCAAAATGGAAACAAAAAATAGAGAATGGTGAGCAGCGTCCTCCACTTAGCTAATGTGATGATCAAATTGCCATGGCCTCATCGCAGTTCCACTGATGGCCAACAGCGTCACAGCACACACAGGTCACGGCTACAATGCTACGTGGCAACACCTCAAAAACGCCGTGCCATGAAGCCACAGAGCTGAGCATCTTGTTACCTCAATGTCCTGACTCCTCAGTGGTGGAATGACTCTCCAGCCCGAACGGCCCCATGTCTCCATTTCCCTTTGCAAAGGTCTAAAGATCTACCTTTTCAAATTTGATCCTCTCATTTCTGGGCCTTGTGCAACTTCAATCAATTCTTGAAAATGCAAACTTTTTAGTTCAGGATCCTTGAAGGTCCCCGCCATGTAGAGTCCCTGAGTAGTCAGTGTGATGCCCCTATCTAGTATAACACTTCTGCACTTGCATTTATTGTTCCAGCACTTGTAAAAACCAGCATTAGTCTCTAGTCTAGTCTCAGTTATGAACCCTAACAGATTTTCCAAGTATTTTCTTTCGTTGCACCTTCAGCTGTTTGCACTTATTGTGAGTCGCTCTGGATAAGAGCGTCTGCCGAATGACTAAATGTAAATGTAAAAGGTGAATGCACTAACATAGAGTTACCTTTAGTGGCCTCTAAGTCTTTTTTCTTATTTAGAGAAGACGAACACAGTTCCCTGGTGTGATAGGCACATGTGACTGTAGGGACTTTTTTTCATGATTAATTGAATGGCCTGATTTTTTCCTTTAGCTGTGAATGGAGCACTGAGCTTACCTTCCAAAACTGGAAACTTTTTCCAGACGAAAGGTGACCCAAGAGAGAAGAAATGCTGAGTATCATTAAAAACATATCAGTCACCTTAATTCGAAGGGAGATACAAATATTTCAGCAGGGCTCTTGCCAGTCTAAGCTTTTAAAGAAGAGGCTAGATTTGAGCATTTAATCCAGGCTTTTTGAGCTGAGAATTAAATAAAAATAAGATGGTTGTTTGCCACCGTGCAGGAGAAGGAGCTTAGACTGAGCTTAAAGCGCTGGCCACCATACGATCAGTGGAAATATTTTTAGCTTGGTGCTTTCCCCAGAGTCGTTAGCTTCACAATGGTAGCACTTTCAGGGTTTCACTGAAATGATAGCTGGGACTGTAACACATGCACACACACACACACACACACACACACACACACTTACGCACACACACTTGCAGATTGCTTTGTGCACCTGGCTATCGCACCCTGTTTTGGGTCCATTCTGAGCTTTCCTCTAATGCACGTCAATTGTTCATTTATTCATGTTTAAAGATTCGTGTCAAGGCTTGAATATTAATCGTGCATCCAAAAACCCGCTTCATTAAAACAGTGTTGCAGGCAGAATGTTCCAGTAACCCAACACCCACAAACGACAGAATGAAAGAAAAGAGAGGAGGGGGAAAATGAGAAAAAAAAAAAAAAAACAGAAATGGGTTCTTCATCCACCTCCTCATGTTTTTTTCTTCTTCTAGCAATAGCCTGTTTCCTCTTTCTGGAATTAGCAGAAGTGTTTGTGCTGTTATAACTGTGTGTGTGTGTGTGTGCGGCTAAGGTTTTAGTGTATGCTAATAGGATGTGTTTGCCATTCAGTCTCTGCTTTTTTGTGAAACCTTAGGGGTTAACCACTTAGATGCTTAGATGCATGTGTAGGGACGGACACAGAGGAAACTACATGGTGATCATGTACTCTTTCTCAATGCGGGACAACAAGACAGACCAGAGCTGACTCAGGTGTATTGGGAAATGAAAACAATAAGGTGAGCATAGGTTGGTTTTTGGAGAAAAAAAAACATACCTCCAGAAAATACTTATTCCAAAAAAAGTCAATGAACTTCAACATTAGTCTTTATTAAACTGTACATTTGGCTTCCCACAACCTCTATGCGTCAGGAAAACAACTTGTCTGTAAATTTGCATCTTTGTTTTGGAATATATAACGGGCTTATCTGTTGACTTTGGTGTCCAGTGCAGCTCTGCTCCGTCTGTGTCAAACTGCCAGGAAAGCTTTCCTTTAAACAAACCCCCTCCGCATTTCCTAGCAACATTTCCTACACAGTATGCACATTAGCAAGTTCTGCTGCATGCACGTATTAAACATCTACTGGTAGTGCATGAAATTAATGGAGATATATACTGTGGGCTACTTATAGCCTAAAGCAGTGAAAAAAAACATTTCATTTGAATGAAATTTCATTCTTTCTTGAAAAACAAAAATGGAAGAACTGATAATAAGTAGCGGTCACGAGTTAATGTTAGCTGTTAACTGAAGCGCTACGTTCCCTCCAAAATCACATAGACGGCAGCGTGATCAGGCTGCACATTTGGGCAAACCAAGTGCAACTGAACAAATCGGTGAATGAATCTGAACGAATCTTTCTAACAGCTGGTGATGCTTAAAATCCCTAATAGCAATGCGAAAGTCCAGTGTGACCGCTGCTTAAGTTTGCTTCCACAAGATCCCTGACAATTTTATGTTCAGGCAAAAAAGGACATCTGGTCACCCTAGAAAAGTCTAAACTGTGCAGCACACAGGACTCCTCATGAACATTGCATGTGTGTTATATGGAAAGCAATCAGCCAGGCTGCCTTACGTACTGAATTCATGCTGGTCTTCTCGTTGGGCATAATAAGGGAGCTTTGGGAATAAAGTCAAGCATGTCAAGTGAAAGGTCAAAGGTTGGGGCAAAATCACACCTGTGAGAACTTGTCTGGTTCTGAGTGTGAGCCTTTGCGCAGAGTGTGTGATGGCTGGGGTATGGATTACCCGAAGAGCAGAGTCATTCCATTTTACACTGACGGTCATTTCCAGAACCAACAAAAAAAAGCCTAAAATAATTCTATCGGTTTCAAAGAAGTGTGTGTGTGTGTGTGTGTGTGTGTGTGTCAGTTTGACCGAGATAATTCTTTTGAACATGAGTGTGGGCAGAAGTATGTTTATGTGTGTGTGTACGGGCACTCTGCCGATAGTGATCAGTTCAGAACCACATCATTCACACTGCTGGAGCTTCTGAGAAAATACGCAGACAAACAAAGAACTCTCACTCTCTCTCTCACACACACACACACACACACTTCTGGTTGATATACTGCACAAATCACAGTTGCTCTGCGTTGTTGCACATTGTTCATTTTTGATTTCCCAGCATCAGAAAAAACGATTCGGGACTCCGACACTACGGTTATGTTAAAGGCGGGAGCCAGAGTCAGGACTCGTCAATCGTGGTCAGAATCCATGGCTGGGGTCAAAACACAGGTAGCTATGTTTCTCAGGGCTAAATCCATATTTGTTGTTGACAGACCGAGATCAAAACTACACACTCTTGGAGATCTAGGATGCAAGGACTAGGCATGGAAAACTAGGAACCGAGAACTAGGGAAACCAAGAAACCGGAGAGACCAGGAAACCACAGACAACATAGGAAACACAACACTGAACTGCATGTTTATAACACACAAGCCAAACACACTGATATAAACACAAAATGACAAACAACACAGCGAATGTAGGGAAGGTTGAGATTGAAGTTGTTGTTCTTTATTGTTTTTGCTTTTTTGAGTGGTGTTCTGCAAGAAACCTGTACAAAACACATTCCTGCAGTGTTTTTGACTCGCCACTCGTGTAAAAACAAAAGTGTGGTGGAAAAGATCCACTTTGGCGGTAGCTCTGTGCCGCCTCTGATATTACTTCTGACTGATAAGTTTTAATAATCGATTGTTAGAAAAACGTAGTTTTTTGAATGGCGGGTAAGAAGTTTGGTCATTCTGTTGGTCAGGCAGGCATTTAACCAATGACTCATGTTTAGTATGCTCCACCTCAGCAGTTCCTGAGCACCTACTCTGGAGCATGAACTTAAAAAGGTTCTAGGAACTACGGCCCAGGGACTAAACTTGGCCCTGGTTGCTCTGGTGGAAACATGCCTAAAGTTTGCGATTTCATGAAAAAATTCCTGTGTTTCTGAAAAGACTCCTGTGATAGAAACCAACCTTAATGAGGCACAATGAGACCCACAAAAATAAACTGGTGTTAACAATATTGGGAGAGTGTTCAAGGAGGGCGGAGCTGGGACAGGAAGAAGACAGGAAATAGCAACTGTGGAAAACCAGGAAAAAAACCAGCTGCTAAACAGGAGGCATCTGTGACAGATTGAAAACCACAACAAATAAGGAACATTCTTAGTGAGTGTTCTATTCATTTTCAAGGCTATGTTTGCCTCGAGCCTTATTGGTCAATTCCAAATTTTTGCTCAGAGCTTATCTTTCTGCCTTGACGGTCCTCATCTGTCATTAGTACGAATGCATCCACACATTTTCCAAATCAATAAGGTAATGTGCCTGAGCCACATGAGTCATGAATAACAAGCAAGAATATCATATTTGCAGAGAAGACAGTCCATCACTGCAGTAACGAAATGATCAGTAAAAAACATAAATTCACGAGTTCAATTTGAACAGTGGAAACAGTTTGTATAGGATTTGGGTATAATTAAATGATGACATTAAAATGTGAATTTTTATATATTTTATAATGTATAGGTGTCATTAATATTATGTATGCAAAATGCCCCCTAACCGTCAGCCAAAAAAATTAACCCAGTTCGAAAGTAGCTTAATTCCACCAGAACACCACACACCTGGCAACAGGTGTTGTGCAGCAGTAGTGTGTGTGTGTGTGTGTGTGTGTGTGTGTGTGTGTGTAGGTTCAAGGATTAAATAAGTTTCGGTCATCTGGTGCCTTCGGGAATCGTACTGTTGGGATGAGATGACTTCAGACATTAAGACACTCTCTGCAAAAACTAAAAAAACTCAAAATTAATAATCGTGAAGCGATGATGTCACGTTGCTGATCTTATATGGAGACACTCAAAAGTCTTTGTCTGCATAAAGGCCAAAATTGAAGATTTAATCCTAAAGGAATGAACGAACAAAGTAACTTGAGTCATTGTGAAGACCCAAACAGGTGCTTATACGATCTTAATAAGGTTATATATATATTATAAGGTGTTTATAAGTGGTCCTCAATTTTGCAAATCTACACAGCGGTGTGTATCAGTGCTCTGTGTCAGGGGGAGTACAGAAATCATTCAGCAGAGCATCTGTTAATCACCACAATGGCATTTTCTCAAATGTGTGTATGTGTGTGAGAGCCCCTTTTGTGCTTTTGCGGTGTCCCCAACTCCCTTTCTCATGATGAGTGCACGTACACACACACACACACACACACACACACACTAGCTCTGATTTCGTACTATTCTCATGCACATACACAACATGAGTGTGCAACCACACACACACACACACACACACACACCCCAATAGCCGACATTCTTAAGAATTTCCTCATTCTCTATTCACAGGCATTCACTCTATGAAAAAATAGCATAAGAAAAAAACGCGGCGTCATCTGTGGTTTTCTGGCCTGCATGTATATGACTGCGAGTGTGTTTATGTGAGATGCGCGTGTGTGGGTTTTGTCGAGAAACAGAAACCACCATTCTGCCTATGTCCCGGTCGGGCCTTGCTGAAAACCAACCGTGGTAAGCATCTGCGTGTAAGCACCTCGCTCCATCCAGGTCCTCTTCCTGCACACGTCGTCGCCGATCAACAACCTGCAGCGTCTCCGAGTGCCATCCAGTCTCACAATAGAGTCCACTTTAATACACGTTTTCTTTTCCCCCAGGGTCTTCCTTTAAGTGCGTCTTAAATTTTCCCTCTGCGTATTGTGTTAGTGGCAGTTCGTTATGCGGCGTGAAGGGCAAAAATTCCCACACGCAAACACACACACACACACACACACGCATGAGTGCATGAAACTCAAAGAACGCCTTAAACACCTCAAAAAGGCTCACAGCATAGATTAGCAATTATACAGTTTAGCTAACCAGTTCTATTCCTTCTTTTGGGTGAGATGTTGTTTTAGCCTTGTAAGATTTATTGTAGCATGGTGTATTTTACAGCACACACACACACACACACACTTGACTGCATGCTGCTTTTGAACGGTGGTCTCATGAAGGGTGGCACTAACTGAAGTCAGGTGGATGAGATAAAAATGAAAGTCAGATGCGTCTAGTCAACTCAGCCACAGACCACGCAAAACTGTTCGGCGCCGAAACGGTTAAACTGATTTCCCTCTTTCGCATTGTCACACCCCTTTTTTCAAAGACGTCTTTAACCCTTGAAGTGTGGAGCAATAATAAAAAATTTAAAAAAGTGATTCATCCAACGTGTAACTTTATGTGCACAAAATCAAAATCTCTAATGAGCATGAAAACAAAAGAATATATACAGTACTGTGCAAGAGTCTTAGGCACCCTAAATTTTTAATCTGAATTTTGCCTTAGATGTTTATTTGATGTCTTCTGCATTAGTGTGTGTTAATTGAATCTGCAAAATAACTAGTCAGACATGTAGATTAGGCTGTGCTGAAAAACGTTATACCAATTATGTGGGGTAAAGGTTGGTTGTTAGAGCCAAAATAAATGTATAATAATTTGCAGCAAAATTATAGAATAGAACTCTAGACTTCAAAGGGTTAAGGGCCAAAGAAAATATACATAACTGTCATTACAGTGTCATGATGTTGGCATAAGAATTCATAAAACTCTTATAAACAGCTAAATGAAACTCACTTTACTTAAGGGCCAAAGAAAATATACATAACTCTGTTATGTCCATCAATGGAAAGAGCACCACAAGAAGTGTCATGACACAACCTAATGTCACCAAAAATCTATGTCTCTTGACATAGGTTTTACGTCAACTTGACATCAAAGTTGACAAAAGCAGCCTGTATGACAACTGACGCCTATTGGAATAAGAGTTTATAAATGTTTATGTCGGTTTATGTCAGTTGTCATTAAGGGCTTACGTAGGTGTCATGTAGCCTTCTGAAACCTGCCCTACAGTAAAGTGTTACCCATAATTTAAACAATGCAGCACTTAAATGTATTATATGACCATGTAACCTAAAATTGCATTGTCATACCAGATGTCACTAACTCAAACATCTTAATAGCCCAGAAAGGAATATTAAGTAAAAAATGCACTATTATTAAGTCTGTATGACCTCCCCATTCTCCTACCTGTATTATAGACATTAATATGCACTAAACCTGACCTTCCTGCTGACCCTCTGTCTGGCTGGAACAAAATAATGTATTTAGCATTTCCCAATTCTGCATTAAACAACTGAATTTCTCAACTGCCATTTTCTCAGATTTTTAAAACACTGTATGATATCCACTCCTTGCTTTAAAATTAATGAAGCTTCTCCATATTGTGCTGAATCGAATATCTATTGCTTTGGCACTAAATCCAAGTCTGGTACCGGCCACTGTTTATTATTTATGATGACTATTGATAATCAATGTAAAATTAAAATGAAATAAGTTCACAATAAATACTACTGTTCCTTAGGCACTCAATTCTCTTTCACAGCATTCTCTTTCAGTGAATAAATAAAATCATAACTGGTGAGCAGACAATACAGTGACGGCTATGTGAAATACGTGTTCACTTTCTCTGGAGATCTCTGTGCCGGTTCCCTTACGGCTTGTCTACGAAGAAAAACTCTCCAACCGTGCCATGGTTCCCAGTAAACGTAAACGTTATTCCATGTTTGACATGTTGTTTTTAGTGGCAAGTGTAACTGTTGTGCCAGAAATTTATTTCACTTTAAGCGTGTTATGGAAGTAAAAGGTTGGAAAATACTGGTTTAGTCTACAGCACACAATGCTTTTGCATAAAGCTGAAATGCTTTGTTTTCAGCATTAAGGAAAAAAGCGACCAAGTTGACAACACTACGCATCACTGTTCTGATTGCATCTGACATGAGATATTACATCATTACCCATACCAATGTTTTCTGAAATACTTCCAGTGGGCAATATAAGCAGTTCACCACAAATCACAATAAGTGTGACAGCTTATCACTACATAAACAAATGGCAGGAAAAAGGTTTCTGAAAACTGATACAATCCAACTCAAACTGCTCTAAACTTCACATAACAAACCCATACCTACACAGACGATTACCTCAATACATTATTTTAATAAAATCATCTAACAATACAAAAATCTACATCAACAAGATTTGTTAAGTCCATCATAAGGAGAGGACTCAAATAAGAGACGTCCACCAATCACTAAGAAACAGACATCCACTACTGTTGAAATTTCTGTATACGCAATTTGTGTGCAACCGATTATCATGATTATCTGAATATCCTATAATTCTCTGAAACTACTGTACATACACAATGTTGTACAGTACTGTTAAAAAGTCTTAGGCACAGGTAAAGAAATTCTGTAAAGCAGATTCTTTAAAAAAATACAATGAAAAATTTCTAAATAAAAAATAAAGATTACTATTAAGAGCATTAACCAATCCAATCGATATTTGGCATCTCTTAGGTATACTGTTGTGCAGTTTTTAAGGTAATCAGCTGGTAGGTTATTCCAAGAATCTCAGAGAACCTGCCACAGTTCTTCTGCACACTTTGGCTCATACTTGCTTCTGTCTCTGCAGGTCCCAGACAGCGTATGTTTTCATCTGAAAAGTGGTCCATTACTTAATATGTTTTCTTTAACGACACACAAAAATTTCTCTGTAACATTAAATTTTTTGGAAAATAAATGTTTGGAAATTTGCTCCTTTCTACTGACACACTAATGCAGAAGACATCAAATAAACATCTCAGACAAAATTTGAGGGTGTCTAAGACAGTACAATATATTTATTTATATTAAATGTTCATGACATTTAGGTATGTTTATCCCACCCTAACCTTTATTTGTCTCCAAATACCCTGATCTCGTTCCTCCTCTCAAAAATTGCACTTTGCACTCGCTTTTGGCACAATGCTTCTGAAATAACAGCCTTAAAATAGTGTTTATTTCCTCTGTAATTGATCTTCAGTTGGGATTAATAAAAGTCATGTATGTGTCATGAATGTAGGATGTTTACATAATCAAAGCTAATGGCCTGAATCTTAATGCAATCCTCTCCTTTATAACGAAAAAAAAGTTGGCATGTCAAAAATCTGGAGACAAGGCACAGAATTGCAGTCACTGCTAATCACATACACTTGGGATAAGAATGTCTTTGAAATTTGTTGAGGTTGCTAAAGACTACGCTGTCTATGCTGATTTCTAGTACTTTATTGTGTTAATTATGTTATAGCTGTCCTTTGGAAGTGTTTTGCTTGCATTTCTTAAGTCGTATAGGTCTTGCAGGAAAACAGGAAGCTGAGCGGGACAGAAGGAGAGAATATTAGGTAGTGATCTAAGATGAATGATATGGCCTAGTAAATTGTGATGTGCTGCACCCACATCACCACAGGCAGTTACTGTATTTGCAGAGTTTATGTATTAGCCACTGGCTTTATCGCCAGATGACAAAAACAATTTAATGGCCTCACAAAACAGCTGGCCCTGATCATCCTAAGTACTAACAAAACAAACTGATGTGGTTATGATATACCGAGCGCAGTGACAGGATTTAGGAGAACCACTTTCATAACTGCAGTCCACCATAAATAACACAAAATAACCATACATTAAAGAGACAGTATTGAGCATAATACTAGCTTACCTATTTTTACAGCTGTAGTAGGGCTAGATTTTTAGGTACAATTTGTATCGGTGCATTATGACTATTCAGTTTTGTGTGCTCTTTGATTTCAGTTTATTTTAAATCAGTTTGTATCTGATATTTCGAGTGCAATAGCATTATATATAGGTTGTTTAGTTTATTATACAGCAGAACCAATAAAGAAGTTACTTGTTTACCTGTACAAATAAGTGTGTTAAAATAAACACAGTTAATTTGTGGCTTGATATTGTTAGTTAGCATAGAAATGTGCATGTTAACCCCTTAAAGTCTCAGCGTATTATTTAGTTATTTAACTTAAATAACTTAAAGTATGTAGTTATGGCAAGGGACTTTAAGGAGTTAACCTGCAAAATAAATAACAAGTGTCCTTACTGGCTGGCTGTAGGCTACTCTGCTGAAAATGAATAGCAAGCACAGCAGTTCCATTTAAACAGGATACTGTGGGAGGGAGTTGCCCCCTCCAAAAAAAAAGATGTTTCTGTAGGGTCCTGCAAAGAGCTGGAGGACAGGCAAGTTAAGGACATAGGCCACCAATAGGAGTGAGCTTGCAATGCTACCTCACCATAACTGACAGGGCCGAGTGATAAGCAAAAGTGACATTCCCAGAAAAGTTCCCAAACATTTCAGTAAGCAGGGCGGTGATGCAAAGTGGCAGGTCTCTGAAGCAGATGGCTTCCTCAAGGGCAGCACGGTCAGATTTGCATCAGTTCTGATTAGGTTTTGCAACGTGAAAGTTTACCAAGTTTGTGTTTGATTTTTTGAATGTAATTCTGGGCACATTTCCACTTTTGTAAAGTGTCAAATGGAAATGGCATCAAGTATCAATGAAAGAATGAGCCCTCTACAACACTTTACCACAGAAATACAGTATGTACTTGAAGTCTGACAGCTCACCTGCAGGTGCTTCTTACACACCCACAGCAGAGGATTTAAATGCCACTGTAGGGGCAGCAGGCCACTCAGTATGGTAGATTAGAGCAGGTGTCAGAGCATAGCGCAAAACAGCTTTGCTGATTTATGATTAATGAAGCTTCTCTAAACTGTGCTAGGAATATCTATTGCTTTGGCACTGTGTCTGGACCAATCCATCTACCAGAAAATATGCGATACTTAAGTGTCCTGCATGTGCTGTCAGCCCAGATACCCATACATCCACTGCTTGATTTCTGAGGCTTAGCCATCCACTCTAGAGAATGCAGGTTAAAGTGGGATATTAACATCACACATCACACTGAAAATGTTGGAGTAAATATTGTCATGTGGTTTAAAACAAAGTATGGAATGATGTTTAAATATGTCCTATAACTACAGTGGTTGAAAGATGCAGCCTGTAACAGTGAGAAACGTTCAATAAAAAAAAATGTTATATATATATATACACATACATATATATGAGCATTCATCTATTCACAAAGAACTGACAGATGTACCTTAAAAACCTGTAGCTCAAAGGTTTTAAAAAATCTAAACCTTTTTAAAAGACCACAGTGGTTGTTTGTAGGAGACATTTTCTATTTCAACACTTCCAAACAAAAGACATGTGTATATGATTATGTGCTGGTATTTTCCATAGATTCAAAGCAATCCTAACATTTACTGTTGTGAGCAGAAACTGTGTGCCGGCATATAAGGAGAAAGCTTTTGTGGTTACTGCACGTAAAGTCATGTCAAACTCACTAACCACTAACCAATAAAGTTTGCAATACTCTATATTTTTGTTTTGCTAGGAGGTGCAATTAAACACGGCCACTGTAAAACAGGAAAAAATTAAAGGATGAAAACAAAGAAGGGAATTAGAAAGAAAGAAAGAAAGAATGCACTGATTGAATGAACGACATTTTAGTCAGCACCAAGTGTCTCCTGCAGTTCAAAATTCAATTTTTTTTATTATTTTTTTAAACTAAGTCCTTGGTGGAATTTGTTATTGCCAATGATTTTAAAAGGAACCAAGGCTTCCAAGGGTGTTTGCTTTATCACAGGCAGAAAATCATGTTTTCTGGCCTCGGTTTCTTTGCCAAACCTGCAGCCTTTCCGTCGCCATGGCAATGGCGGGCCAGTTTACGCTCGGCTCGCGCGTCGCGCAGATCGCTTTTACGCAATGGCTCGTTGCGCAGCGAATGCACAGCGTCATCGCACATCAGCGCGAGCGTGATGCGAATATTTATTAATGAGCCTGGTTACCAAAAACCTGCGACTGGGTGCGTAAAGGGAAATTCCACATGGTCGCCTAGCTGTGACATTGCAGCCGTTCGGTTAAAGAGACGGAGCTGATGATCTCATCATCTGCCTGCATGCTACAAAATGAATGAGACACAGCAGGCTATACGTGGGGTTTTGATTTTCATCAATGTAACTCAACACAGAAAGCCAATAGGCATTCAGATGGCCACTGTTTTGCAATTTAAAGCACACAAAAAAAAGACATATGGCACTGTTACCAAAAGCCTATATTGATTTTCTGTGCGTTCAGAAGCCTGGAAGGACAATGCAATGAAGTTGGGGTGGTGGGGGGGAAGGAGGGTGAAAGCCCACGGTCGCTTTAAACTGGAGGATGTAGACTGGAGGCAGCGCTCGAGCATCGCAAGCCTCGCCTCTTACCCTTGGAAGCATCCTTTTCTTCTTTAGGCTTCGCCACTTTCGCGCTCATAGATCCCAGTTTGGACGCGTAATTCCCCGATATAAACTCGAATCGAAATCCCCCTTGTTGTTTGCACTCTCTCTCTCTCTTCTGAGATCCTGGCCAAATCCAAACCAAAGGTGCCAGGTGATGAGACAAGGGCTCTGTGAAAACAATCGAGGGATTGAACAAGTCCTTTATTTGTTGAGGTTCGAAAGAAGAAGCGCACTGAAGCTGAACCCCCCTTCCCAATGCGTGTCTATGCGAATACAGCTTTTGCTTTTGCACAAAAAGCGGCGAGTTTCAAAAGCGCGCCTTGGTATAACAGGTCAATAATGAACGTTTTTTCATCCTATAATAACAATAAACCTTACCTTATCCCGTCCACATTGCCTCCTACATCAATGCGCATTGACATGAACAGACGCATCCGGCGTGAACGTCGCTCTGTTCCATGTAAAAGCGCGACCCCCCTTTCCGCTGTAGCTAAAGCGAGCGAACAAAAAGCGAGGAGATGAGGAAAGAGGGGGGTTCCAACGAATGCCAGTCGACGTAAGCTGTGACACACGAACCAAAAAGCCGAGGAACCACCTTCTGAAACGACAGAAGGGATGATGCCATAGCCTATGCATGGATTGTAATATAGCCTGGGTGCAAATTTGCAGAAAACGGATGGAATTGTGGAATAAAATGCAGTCAAATGTAAGGCCAATTAGAGGCATTTGAAGAACAATACGTTTTAGGATTTGGGGGTGTTGTCTGCAAAACGTTATGCGTGATTGAGAAAAGAGTACCCAGAAACAGATGTGCAGTAGCCTACCACTAACCGTAATGCAGTGCAATCTGCTCTATATAGGTACGACTCGAGATGCGCAACATGTGCCGTTTCGGTTTGCGCTATACACCACAAAGCAAAGTGTAACCACACCAAAAATGCTTAACATCGTGCACGCATCTGGTCCAAAACCCCCCCACAATGAAACGCGCATTTATAGGCTGCATGAAACCGTCGCTCCTCTAGTCCGACAATCTATAATCCACCTGTCAGCTACTGTAACTTAAGAAGGGAAGACATGCCTCAAGAGAAAGAAACTGATCACAAATCACTGGCCAGTTGAGTGTCCGTTTTTTCAGCAGGTTTACTCATAGACCTGTGTTAATACGCTTGGTTTACGCACACTATTATTTCACAACTCCACATTCTGAAGAAGGTAGGCTATTAAGGACGTGCTGAAAGTCCAGAACATTGTTGTTAAAGTAGTTCATGTGTAGTGCATGTAGTGTTTAAAACTACAGTCACTCCATTACACACCCACCCACCCCCAAAAAAACATGGGTACTAAAACGTACAGTTAACTCTCATTTAGAACACAATTTCTTTTTTGCTTACCTTTTGACCTTTTGATGAGGAAACGGCTGTAGTCCTTTGGATATTCTATAAAAAAGGCACAGGCAAAGACAGATAGATGTTCCTTTTCTCTCTTTCAATACGGCTGCCACTTACTGAAATGCTCTGCTTTCTACTCTTTGTAGTAAAAGTTTGGCTTCAAGCTTTTCTTATAGTATTTTCGTCTTCCCAGGGCTGGAGTGAGTTGATGAAATTCCGTTCAGAACTCCTCCGCGTTCATCACCTGATGGGATTGGTGATTTCTTTTTCTTTTTTTGCCCCTTCAGGGTGAGAGAAAAACAGTGCAGGATCCATGTGCTGCTATTTTTAGGGGTAACTAGACGCCTTTCTTGGTTGGCTGGCTGCTCAAGTCTTTTCCCCAAGGTGCCTTCAGGATTTAAACTGGCTGTATTAGTCCAGAAACTACATTTCCAGGTGATATCTGATAGATGAAGACACCACCTGGGCTTGAACTAATTAACCAAACCAACAATATTTGCAAAGGAGTGGGTGATATGAAAAAGAAAGGAGGAAAAATAATATAACACTGCCTAAGGATGTTTGATATGCAATACCCATAAGAGATTTTCCTGAGGTTTGTGGAACTGACACAGTGTAACACCAGCAGTTGGGGTTTACAGGCTCTTTCTATTTTTTAATGAAACATGCAGCTGATCAGAATTACTGCTGATTCGCCGCAATATTCTCAGAAAAGCTTATGGTAGCATACTATTTTGACATAATGATAGCATAGGATCATATTGCCCACCCATTTATACTACATTGACATGTACACCTGAACAGACAGTAAGAGATAAAGAAGTTTTCACTAGGTTTTATTTGCTCATTTTCTAGTAAGCACTGAACAGCAGGCTGACGTTTTAAGGTCACACACTGCAGAGTCACCTTGGCAGATTAGGGGAGATAAGAGATTTTTAAAAAAGGAGGCCATAGCAGACATGCAATGTACAATATAACAGAGTGGTGTCCAAAAGTATGACTTCTCATTCGGAGAATCAAGAAAGCAGACACCAGCGTCCCTGAGAGAGACTGTTCCTGTTTACCACTGTGCCCTTCATTAAGTGTACTTAATGCTCCTTAGAGGACACAAGTAATGCATGCACTGACAGTTTTACTCAATTATAAAAAGCCTGCTTGTTATTTGTTCTATATAATTGCTAATAATTGTAATAATCTGAACATGTTGCATGGTGTTACACTACTCCTGAGGATAATCATCATTGTCCAGGCAGAAAGGATCTCATCTAGTTTACTGTTTAATATTTATCAAATGATAATCATCATTTGATAAGTGTTCCAGGTACTGTTGTAATTACTGTCAATTAGTGATTATAGTAATCATTATTTCACATTTAGTGCTTTCACATTATTTAAATTATTTCATATGTTTTCTGAAGGTTTCATTCTGTCTGTATTTAAACTCTTCGGAGCAGCTACGTCACCACATCATGTATTGGGTTCAGATGAGAATAAAATCATACAGTTTGACCTTGTGTACTATCAGCATGTTTGGCCAAAAAGATGGCCTCCATACAAGGCAAAACACCTGATAGCACTGTAAAATATGTTGGGGAATCATTGATGCTTTGGAGCTGTTTTGTGACTGTTGGTCCAGGGGGCTCTTGTTTACCAGGATATTTTATCCAAAACCTGCATTTAAACCCTGTTGAAAACCTGTGGTCTGAATTAAAGCGAGCAGTCCACACGTACAAACCTAAGAATATAAAATAACTTGAATTTTTCTGCGTGAATGAGTGTTCCAAGATGCGTCTAGTATTCTACAACCAAGAAGTGGCTTAATGCTGTTATATATTCTTTAGGGGAGGCTTCACAAAATATTAATTGTGGGGGGTGCCAATAATTTTTAAACCAGCGTTTTGTATATTCAGTTTAGCTCATGTTCATGAAGGGTACCAAAAGTTCTGGAGTTGATTGTTGAATACATTTACATATTTGGGGATGGTATTACATATTTTGAGTTGGATGGATTTTACTTCAGCTTGAATGAATGGCCTGCTTTTTCCTCATTGGTATTCATGAGAATGGAGTGGCGTATAAATGTTTTTGCAGCAAACTCAAGCGATAGAGATACAGATGTGTCCTTTTTCTTTTTATAAAAAAAACCCCCATTAAGCAGAGACACAGATGTCTCTTTTCAGTGAAACATTCACTCTGACTGTTCTCGAACTACTAGTGATATCCAGGGGTTAAAGTGGAATTTGGAAGGTGGGGGTAGGGGTAATAGTTAGTAGCACAGTATAGGCGCCCTCAGCACTTGCCGCCCTAGGCTATTGCCAATGTCGCCTATGACAGGAACCGCTATTAGTGGAACTCTTGACAGTGATTTGAATTCATCTATCGTTGAATCTGTGTTCGCGAAATCAGATTACACTATGAACTAGCTAGTTAGGTTAACTAGCTAACCTAATCACCAAGCCAACAAACTAGCTACATTTACACGTAATCTGATAAACCAATTTCGACACGATGAGGACTGAGTTAAAGGTAAGATAATTGCATATATCATTAAAAGTTTGATTAGATGAACATGGACAGTTAACTCACCAGAACTGTTCAAATCAACTTGATTTGAAGTGATTTTAAGCATACATTCCCACCTCTCAGTATACGTGCATCTCTTGTCAGTGATCACACTATGGACAATAAACTGGACGACGCCTGTCAACAATGAAACATGATTGGGCCTTACTTTTTTCCTGTGAAACACGATTGGTCCTTATTGTTTCTGTGACGCAGCGACAGTAAATTTGATGAATGGTTCCTGCCGTCCATCATGCTACAGGTAAAAGCAGAAAACTCAAATTTTTACCCTCTCCAAGTTACTGAGGGTGCCGGAACACTGTTCCGGATCATTCCGGCCCCATTTAACCCCTGGTGATATCCACTATAGACGAAGAAAAGCTTATCGCAACGTTATGTCTTATGTAATGCGGAGATGCTGAATCAATATGCATTAAGCATTTGGTAACTTGAGGTCATCCAGGTCAGCCTGCTTCTAATAAATGAACTGTAAGGTCGGCAGCAGGGTGACATGACAAATGAGACTTTCAGAGAAGAAATGTCAATTTTGCACCTGTCACAAACAGTAGACTGTTGATTGTAACAAACTTACAGTTTGTCTAGTAGTAATGTCAGTCAACAGACGCATAACACAGAGGTTTATTTTCCACATAAAAAATGTGAAGATCCAGTTTGTCTTCATTTTTATGAGAGAAATTGTTTCAAATTTTTTATCAGAATTATTTATATAATAAAGAGACACGTCTAAAGTCAACAATGATTTAGCAAGATTACGGATTTGTCTCCATCTGTTATTTGCTGCCCTTTTTTAATTACTTAAAGAAACACACCATGTCACGGTCACCAGGCCGTGGGACCTCCCAGCTGGCTGAGCGTGCTGGTTGCCATGACTACGGCTGTCATTAGCCATGTGTGTGTGTTTGTATAGCCCCGCCCTGTCTAATCGTGAAGTGTTTTTAGCTGTTCCCCGTTTGTGTCTCCTATAAGTATCCCCGTGTTCCAGTCCTGTGCTGTCTTGCTTTGTTCTATGTTATGTTGAATGTGATGCCATCTGTAGCTTTGTGTCTGTCCGATGTATGTAACTAGTATGTAACGGCTGCGCGCTTGTGTCTCTCCCTCGCACCCGAACTCGGTGTGACACACCAACCACCCTGAAATTATATTTCTTTTCTTTTTTTTCTTTTGTGCCACACTACATGCTGCTAATAAACATGTCATTTATGACACTACTTGGTGATTTAATGTAGCAAATGCTGTCCTGTTCATAGAAAAACTCCATTTCATTCAACAGCTCAATCAGCATACTTCACTGGGTCAATCTTCTGCCATGGATAAAGGCCACCGCATTTTCCCAAGAGTTTCTGTTCACCTGGTTTCAACTCACACTGGGATCTTCCATGGCTAACATCTAAAATGCACAGTGAACAGCTTCAGCTGCATGCCCAAGCAATCCTACACTCTATGTATTAAAGCAGGCTCAGCATACATTAGGTAATGGAGATTAAATATAACATATGATTAGAAGTGTTAGACACCCTTTGGTCCTACTTTTCTTGATGATAGATGAGCAACAATTTTCCAAGTGTCAATGTAAAAAGGCTCATCTTTAAAAAATAAAAATAATAATTCTCCCAATTTAGTCATCGCCAATTCACACCCACACACTAGCTAATTCTCTCGCATGACAGCTAATTCGCACGACAGCCACCAACTGGGGAGAGTGAGGGCTAACACGTGTTTCCTCCGAGACACGTGAAGCCAACTACCGCATCTATATGAACTGCTACTCATGCAACGTCACAGGGCAGTCCTGCGCGCTCGAAGGAAAGCACCAACTTCCCTCTTCAGTATGCATGAGCTCACAGATGCCCATGAGTGGCTGGTGCCGCTTGATTGACAGGAGAGAAAGTGTAATGCCATCCCTCCCACCCAGAGAGCAGGGCCAATTATGCTCTCTTGGACTCCCAGTCATGGACGGCTGTGACATCGTCAGGGGTTCAAACTAGCAATCTCCGGACAATAGGGCGAACGCTTTACTGTTGCACCACTCGGGAGCCCCAAACAGGCTCATCTTTGGCATAGTTTGAAATTCACTGCCACTTACTGAATCTTACTGTATATTCAGTTCAGCAGTATAAGAACTCACACAGTGCTACAGTCTTCAGAAGCAAACCTCCTGCAGTTATACCAGGGGTTGCCAAAGAAATCATTGTCCCTTTTTCCTTCACACATCAGGAATTGGGAATTTTGCAGGACACTCATAGCATCATATGTTTGTTGTATGGTAACCAGTGCCTAGTACATTTGGTGCCCTTGGCCAGCTTCACCCTTTTGCCCACACCAAACCCAAGGCATGTCTGCTTATGTCACCTATGCCAGTGACCGGCTATGATGGTAATTATGTTCTTTATGAATGTGTATTCCTTTAGTTTCCTGAGTTGCACAGTGAGCTCAGGAAGTGTGTCATGTTTGGTGTCAAATGCATTGTAAAATATTGCTTGAAATTTCCATAAACATACAGTTACAAGAAAAGGTTTGTGAAACCTTTGGAATTACCCGTATTTCTGCATTAATTACTCATAAAATGTAGTCTGATCTTAATCCAAGTCATAATAAGAGACAAACATATTCTGCCTAAACTAATAACACACAAACAATTGTACTTTTCATGTCTTTATTGAACACATTGATTAATCATTCACAGTTTAAGATGAAAAAAAAAAAAGTGAACACTTGAATTCAATAACTGCTAGAACCACCTTTAGCAGCAACAACCTCCACCAAACGTTTCTTCTTTTCTTTTTAACCCTCCTGTTGTGTTCCTTTTAAATTGGACTAATTTGCTATTTTTCTCTATCATACCCATCATGCCTATAAGACTTAATATCTTCCGGTCAGATCTGACCAGTCATAGAAGATGAATGGGTGAGACAATAAGAAGATGCAGGATAAGAAATTTTCTTTCTTTCTTTTTCTTTTTCTTTTTCTCTCGCGCTCTCTCTCTCTCTCTCTCTCTCTCTCTCTCTCTCGCTCTCTCTCTCTCTCTTGACCCCATCTCACTGGAACTACACCTTTCAGACGAAACATTGCATCATTGGGTCTGACTGAATTTGTTAGGTTTGCAAATAATATGTTTATTTATTTATTTATTTTACTCAATGGCAGTGTTTTTTGCCTTATAATGTGATTGCATCTATGCAGTTTGTAAAGTTTTGTTTTTTGGGTCACTGTGTGGCACAGTTTTTTTTATCGTTTTGAATTTGTAATTCTTGAAATGCAAGTATCTTTGACCTAGCAGTCTAGCCTACCAGTCTTTGATAATCACTTGACAAGGTTTTTCTCTGATCTCTGGTCAATGAGATTTGTACACCATAAATTCCAAAAGGAGTGTAACCCTTAAATAGATAATATAGATAATAACTAGGTTGCTAGGTTACTTAAAGGTGTAATGTAACAATAGGTAATAATAAATATATATTTTTAAATGCTTTATAAACAGTTTTAGCAGGCCTGCCCAATTTTGACCATGAACACCAAAGATGCAACACTAACTTTGTTTTGGTTCATTGTCTTGTTACATCATCCAACTTCTGTTAAGCTTTAGGTGATGGACCGCTACCCTGACATTCTCCTGTAAAATCTCTTGATACAATTTTGAATTCATTGTTACCTCAATAATAGCAAACTGTGCAGGCCCTGAGGCAGCAAAGCAGCCCCAAAACATTATGCTCCCTACACCATGCTTTACAGTTGGAATGAGGTTTTGGTGTTTTGTGCAGTGCCCTTCTTCCTCCAGACATAGCGTTGTGCATTTCTGAAAAAAAATTCAACTTTTCTCTCTTCTGTCCACAGAACAATCCAGGTAGTCTTTAGTGCAGTTCTTTTTTCAAAAGCAGTGGTGTAGTGTCCTCTGTAGTGTCCTTCCATTACCAACACCAAAACCTCATATTCACATGGTAGTCTAGCTATAATTGCATACATTGAGCAAGTCTGTTGTCCTTAACAGTATCTTTAAGCAGAACATATACTCTGTTTCAGTGTTCATTTGTCATACAGCTTTATTCTGCTACTGTTATCCCATTGTCACATCATTTCCTAATTTTGTATATATTTCATCCTTATACATTCTGAATTATATGAATTCTTACTTTTTATTATCTTACTTTTGTGAGATTCACACTTGTCACAAAGGATTTCCTGCAAACTAACAATAAATTCACTAAATTTCCATCAGATACTAGGCAAATTATTACTATTTCTTATCTTGTTGATGTTACCGTCAAGGTAATCTCATTCTGAGATTATTTAGACCATCAGACAAGTGCCACTTTCAAGATGATGATGATGATGATGATGATTATTATTATTATTATTATTATTATTATTATTATTATAGGGTAGAAATATG
>JAOUQW010000025.1:9398444-9412380 GCA_028565825.1 Olivaichthys viedmensis | reverse complement strand
GTCAGTTGTCATAACATGCTATGTCATTTCACCCCAGAAAGTGTCATGACACAACCTAATGTCACCAAAAATGTATGTCATTTGACAACTTGACATCAAAGTTAATCAACAACTGACGCCTATTGGAATAAGAGTTTATAAATGTTTATGTTGGTTTATGTCAGTTGCCATAAAGGGCTTATGTAGGTGTCATGTAGCCTTCTGAACACTGACCTACGTGTTACAGATATTTTTATATAACAGATGATGTTTAGGATCATTTTGACCCAAGAGGGAAACATCACCATTCTAGTCCGTTCACTACACTCTTACAAAAAAATTGGTTAAATGTAGAACCTTAAAGAGTTCATTGATTTGTCCCTCTGAAGGGAACCCTTAAAGGTTCTATGGAGAACCCTACAACAGAGTTTTTTTAATTCACAGATGGTTCCAAGTTCTTCAGGAAGCTAAGAACCTTTAACTACCCAAAGAATCCTTGAAGAACCCCTTTTTCCAAATGTCCCCTCTTTTCATTGTATGGCACAATCTAAAGGCACAAATTGATTAACACTCGCCCTAATTCTGCATTCCATTGTACTTGGAAATCGACTATTTCTAACTCGGTACTCTCGACTTCTGACATGTGTTTCAGTGTTCCAACTTGGGAAAAACATCGATGCCTGCGCAGCAAACTGATGATCCTCTGGCAAATTGTCTCTTATGCCTATGCACACACGCACACACACACACACCTGAAGGAATTTAGAGGCTAATATTTCCATCAGGCCCAGTTCGGTAGTTAGGGCTATGAGACATTTTGGAAGGGCACTCCCCACCACCACTCCACATCATTTATTTTGACATTTTAGCAATTTAAAGCTTTTTATTTGGTGCAGTGTAAGAGAAACTTTGAGTCCAGTTTCATTGATCTTTGTGTGATTTAGAATAGAATAGAATAGAATGCTCCTTTATTGTCACATATACATATACAAGTACAGTGAAATCCATTCTTCGCATATCCCAGCATGTTGGTGAGCTGGGGTCAGAGCACAGGGTCAGCCATGATGCAGCACTCCTGGAGCACTGAGGGTTAAGGGCCTTGCTCAAGGGCCCAACAGTGGCAGCTTGGCAGAGCTGAGGTTTGAACCCACGACCTTCTGATCAGAGCCCTAACCACTGAGCCACTGTCTGTATTGTTGCTTGTCCTCCTTAATAATCGACAGGAAAAATACTAAAAGTGGCATGCATTTGCTCCCCTGCATCGGCTGATAGAAAGATTTATTTAAAGAATTAATTTATTGAATGATTGAAAGATTTATCTGCACAAGAGGCACCATAAATAATCCATGGGAATTGATTTTTCCCTCTTAGGATGACATCTTTATTGTCAGCAATTTCATTTTCTTTTATAACTTCTTTTTGCTTTTTTGATTCTATACGATTATCCTATTATTTTCAGAGCCTATTGCCTTGCAAATACCAATATTTTTAGAGACAGAGAGAGAGTACATTTCCAATAACGTTCAGTAAAACCTCATTAAAGGTCTTAAACTACAATGGACATAACCGGGTTTGTGGATTAAGCCCAGAACGTAGGCGTGAAAATCTTACTGGATAAACGAACTTTGTGATTATACACAGTGGCAATGTATGTTTATAATAAACTGATGGTCAGTACAGATATTTGGATGTTATATTTACTAAAATGAAAACACAGAAATGAATGATTCACGCCCCTGTGTACGTAACCCTCGCGAGCAGCAACCGGTTTAAAATGAAACGCGTCGGGGGGCAGTTCGGTTCTAGTGTAAAATTAATCCACAGACCAGAGATACCTGATTTGTGTCCATTGTAGTTTAAGACCTTTAATGAAGTTTTACTGAACGCTATTGGAAATGACGAGATTTTTATGATTGGCTGAGCTGAAATAGATGAAATACAGTGGGGGAAAAAATGAAACAAATGAAACAAAATCAGATTTTGTCCTGTATTTTGGTAGGGTGGGCAAAAGGGACATCTGGGTGGGCAGTGCCCCCCGCCCTTAGAACCGGGACTGATTCCCATAAATATTTTTTATATTGCTAATAATTTTGATTTACCCATTCAATCCCAAATTTTTCTCAGCCATGTGAGTAAATGAATTTCAAAAAAGTTTCAAGTTGGTGAAAATATAAGTTTGGTAACACTTGATTTGAAGGTGACCTACATTGGGCCTTCATAACACATTCATTAGAATTGTATGAATCTTTTATAAAGTAATGCTGGTGGATTTATGTAAGGTTAATGTCAAAACTCATGAGGTGACGTTAATGTTTTTATGTTGTTATGTGACTTTGTCTTCACACGAAAGACAGAAGAGATAAGAAAACCCTCAATTATAATATGGATAATTAAGATTATCAAGAGCCAGTTATGTATTTACAACGAGCCACTGAGTTTTCCCACCAGTCCAATCGCAACTGCTCACATGTTTCCATCTCCTGTGAGGATGATATAAATGTGACAGTACAATCTTATTAAAAAATCATTAATAGACGATTTAAAGATGACATGCACCAGATATGGTAGTTGTATCCGTATTATAACATGTTTTAGGCCCACTGACTTCCTTTTATAGTGCTCCAGTGTAGATGTCATCGTTTTCAGGTACACGCTTGAAGTAAATGGCTCTGGTCATGTGACTAATTACATAAAGCCACTTACAAAAATGTTCAAATAAAATCAATGACAACCTACAATTTCATTTTTAGCTTGCCTTTCAGTAAAAACAACCTTTTTCTTATAGCTTTACCAATCCAAAACAAAATGATGGTCACATTTGTAGGGTTAAATGGATTATGATACGGCATTTTGAGTATTTAAATTAAAATAAATAAATAATTGTATTGTTATAAAATGGAAACTAAAGGCCTGGGTCACTGTAAACTGAAGCAAACATGAGTATAAATCAATTATATCATCATTCAAAACACTTATCTTAAACAGACTTAATAAATACATTTTACTTGGTATATGAATCACCTGATTATAATTTATTTTATTTTATGATAGATGAAATTAATTTAGGTATTTAGGATTAAAAAAAGAAAGAAATACAAATATATTAGTGTGTGTAGAGGGTGGGTGTGTCCTATCTACGATGGATCATTATTGACATTTAATATTAGTCGTTTCCAGTTCACTTTCACCTCAAAATGCCAGCAAACACCTTCAAATTGTGTAAAGGTCGTTGTGATTTACATATGTTTTGCAGATTTTATTTTCTTTACCAGAACTGGGGGCTTCTTTTCACTTCTTCATTAGGTCTGCTCATGTCTCGTAAACTCCTAAATGGTGTCATATTATTTTACTGATCTAATCTCTATTTAATAAGGTCATTAAGGGCAGTTCATAAGTTAAACAATTCAGATCTTTAATATATATATATTTTTAAAGAATAGGGTTAAGACCACAGATATGTACTGTACAGCACACACATACTGTATATGTAGTGAACATATAGTTATACTGTAGGTATTCATAGTACATGGCATATGATATATAATATATATCATACCTGTGGTTAAAAGCAGACCCTCTGATGAGCACAGCAGCTGGAGTTAGTTAATGGTTTCTGCCCTTCATTAAAGCCCTGCATGCATCTGTCTCGTTAGGCTGCATCACTGCTGTTGGCCTTAAGCAGCTCTAACGACAATCTGTGTAATTGACCAATTATAATCAGACTGACGGGCAGCAGCATGACCGGTATTGCCATGGTGATCAGATCCTGAGATGTAGCGGACACGTGTGCACGCTGTGTGTGTGTGTGTGTGTGTGTGTGAAAGATAGTAGCTGGGGCTCAAATGGCATACTATGACCTAATACTTAAAAGTATATATCTTTACTCAATATCTAGTATATAGAAGATTAGTACATACTGTAAAACATTCAATGCTAAAAATCCATATGATGTATCCAGATTAATTGCATTCAGTTCTACCCGACGTTAGCTCGCTTACTTAACCTACAACGTTTGCTTGCTGTATTACACATATTTTCACAGTAACTTACCTTTTTCTTCATTGTGCAAACAATAGTGAAGCAAAAAATAATAAAAATGCAAAATTTATTTTCACCACGTATAACTCAAATACTAACTGTTTTTTGAAAAGATGTTTTTTTAACGTGATGTTTCTGGTTTAATACATTTTAATGTACGGTTCATTAACAGTTACAGTTTTGAGACTGTCATCGATAACCACGTCGGAGGTGTCCATTATCTGCCACAAGATCCTCCCTTTCCGTTCTGTAGTGCATCATGGGACAGGCTAGTGCAAAAATCTTAAATGGCATACTTCGCATACTTTTAATGCAAGTAGTGTGTTCACACTGGGAACATGTAGTGTATGCTTGAAACACTGAAAAATAAAGTGTGAAATGTTGGATACTTTTTGCACTCAGCGGTCGCAGCCTGATCCTCGTAGCGGAAGAGGCAGAGCCATCAGAGGGCGTGGTGGTCTGAATTTTTCGAAATGGCCGACGCGCTAAGTGAGAACGCCACTCCACTGCAGCCACAAATTAGAAGTTTAAATCGGACATTCTGAGTTTTAAAATGGATAGTTGCTCCGGTGGCGGCTGTTCTGGCGCGGGTCAATGACACAACATACCGTGCTGTTGATTTTCATTTGTCATTTCCGTTTAGTACAAAACGCTAGTGTTCTATTTGAGATGTTACCGATCTACAAAAATCAGGTACTACACAATCAAGTGTATAGTGCAAAGTTTGCCATTTAAGAACCAGCTACAGTACATCACCCAGGTCGTGTTTTTCATTGTGAACATATACACAATTACATGTACACAAACATCATCATCTACAGTAGTACATAATTATGCAATCTGAGACACAGCTCTGGATTTTTGTAGGCTAGAAATGTCTCAAATCAAACACTAATGTTTTGCACTAAACATAGACGTCAAATTACGTCCTAACCACAACCACCTTAATTATTCAGCCTAAATGTTTTGCTCCTAGTGGTGGCTCAGTGGTTAGGGCACTGGGCTATTGATCACAAGGTTGTGGGTTCAAGCCTAGCTGCCACTGTTGGGCCCTTGAGCAAGGGGCCCTGCTCCAGGGGTGTTGTATCATGGCTGACCCTGAGCTCTGACCCCAGCTTACCAACATGCTGGGATATGTGAAGAATGAATTTCACTGTACTTGTAGAAGTATATGTGATAATAAAAAGGTATTCTATTCTATTCTAATTTATGCCTCTGCTGTAGCAGCGTTCTCACTTTGGAAAAATTCTAATCGCAGTGGCCTCTGATGGCTCCTCTGCTTCTGCTACATAGAGCCAAACTGCGACCGCAGGGTGAAAAAAATGTCTGGCATTTTACACTTCAATTTTCAGCATGTGGGTATTAATAGCACACTACGTCTTACCGAGTGTCCCAGTGTAAACACAACATTTCCACTAAAAGTATGAAAAGTACTCAATTTGAGACACAGACAGGGTTTGTCTCTTCATTATTTATTATTTCACATTAGTTCATTATGTGTTTGTTATGGCGTGGGGTGCACATTGTATTTTTGAATGTTCTTGTTATATCAAACAATAACTCAAGACATGTAGAAAATAGAAGTAGATAGAATTGAATATATGAAATCAAAGTGCAATACTGGGTACGATGTCCAGTCTTTGAACATTCAGGCGTTTTTTTTCTGTACGAGATCGAAGCTTTGACCCACGACGCTGCAGTACTTCCTGCCAAAATTCTCACAGATTCAAACCGGATGCTCTCATTATTTCCTGTTGTGTACGTGGGTGGGTGTCTATGTGTGTGGTTGTGTGTGTGTGTGCGCATATGTGAGCGTGTGCGTGGGTGGGTGTCGGTGTGTCTGTGTGTGTGTGTGGACAATGTTCAGGGGCTCGGATGTGCGTGCATGTGTGTGTCTCTCAGTAAAGCTATTTGAACTGATGATGCATCACACAGCAATTACGAGGGATTTATGATGACCTGAATTAGACATTTTCGAAACTTTAAAGTGCATTATAAATATCACTCAGCTAGTGCACAGAGCACTTTGGCGTATTTTATAATGGTTTTGAAGGTAAAATGACTTTCACCACGTCTATATATCTTTAGGTGATTTCCCTGAGGAGAAATATTCATACAGATATTGCAATACAGGGGATTCAGGAAGACTGCGATCTCTCCCTTTGTCTGTACGTGCGTCAGTTTCTTCTAACAAATCCCAGTTGTGCTGCTGCTGTTGTGAGATCGCAGCCTGATCGGTTTGATTTTTCTCATTTTGGTGTGAACTATTCGATTGACGTCATTGGGGAAGTGATGTGTTAACCAATCTGTGAATCACACTGACAGGTCTGTTCTTGCAGAGCTCTTTCCTCATTCTTATCCAAACTCCAGGCTCATATGAACCCACGTTTAAGGCAGTACTTCACTCAAAAGTGTGTGGCTAATTGGGAACGTGAGCTACATTGGCAGTCTTTTAGCATAATGTTACCTGGACACTTTAAGGGGAAGTGGTTGCCTTTGAAGACACTTCGGCAAAATAGTTCCCATTTGTGTTTTTATTTTCAGACACTGTCTCTAACACATCAAAAAAGGCCGTTGGAGGAAATAGTTACACATTTTCACAAAATTCCTTTAAATGTAGTTTTAGAATGACCAGAAGTGGGGTCCAAATCTGGGATTTTTTTCATTGCCGCTGTATGGCACTCTAAAACGCTTTGCTGAAACTGGATCAGTCATATCCAAAGCACGATCAAGTGCAGACCAAAAGTGACCTGACCATCAGAAGAGCAATACATAAAGCTTTGTTCACTGAAAGAGAGAACAGCAACTTCATCACAGATACAGAATGTACTGAATAAAGAACAAGTTTGAGAGTTATGGCAGTAACAGAAGGGTTTATGTAAGGAGACAAACAGAAGAGATATTGATACCACAGTGAATCAAAACAACAGTGAAACATGCTGCTGGATTTTCAATGTGTTCTCACACTTTCGGACCCCACTGTACATGGCAAACATTGGCAGCTGCCACTCTTTAAATAAGTCTTGCCACACCAACTCTGACCTCAAATCCGATCTCTGAGTGGTCTTTTACCTCTAATTCATACATACTTATTAAATCATATCATTGCAGTGTTGTAGATATTTTCACGAAATCCATTCAGTATTAGGAATTATAGAGTAACTATGAAGCCAAAACAGTGATGTCATTATGTACACCAAGGAACAAATCAGATATTCTGCAAATGTAACCTTTTTTTAATACATAGTTAGGTGGTGCCACCCCTTAGTGTGCCTCCTCCTCATGCCACCCCATGTCTGAAAACCTGGACACGCCACTGCCATTAAACATGAAAATCAAGCCACACCAGTTTCCTCCTGTCACCGTTGAGCTACTTTCACTATCAAAACTGCTGCACACCTTTACCACGTTTGCATTTTTGGTTTCTGAAGAGAAAAATGCAACACTTACCAGAACTGTACCAGATGTGCAATTGAGGTGGATTCCAATCCAAGCATAGAGCCAAGAAGTTGCAGGCTAAGAACCTTGTTTAAGGGCCCAACAGTGGCTCTCTGGCTGTGCTGGGATTGGAACGCACAACCTTCTACACTCTCGGAAAACAGTTAGTCAGATAGTTAGTTTCTTAGCTTCCTAAAGAGTTTTTTTTTACATGGAACCCTCTCTGTTTGGGAATCACTCTGTTGTAGGGTTCTATAAGGGTTCCCCCAGAAGGGCAAGCCAAAAAACTCTTAAGGGATCTAGAGTTAGCCTTTTCTTTCTAAGAGTGTAGAAATAGTAACCTTCTGTCACTAATTAATAGTTGTACTCTATAAACAATGCAATCATTAATGTTTAATTCAAAATGAACCATATTATTAAATTTTTTTATGTAACCTTTAATCAAAGGAACTCTGCAAAAATGAACTCAACATTGTGATCTGGTTGTTCAACTGCAATTAAAATTACATCCCCTTTATCTTGCGTTATTTGCCATCAAGCTAAGATGCTGTACAAGATGCCACATCAACGCTTCAAGTTCAAGAACACTCTTCCACACCTTTTGCAAAGTGCCCCTTCTCTTGTGCATATAAATGTGTGTGTGTGACATCGCGGACCCCCAACCGCCAGTCGGATCACACACTACAGAGGGGAGGTTTGCTCTCATTTCCTGCCGAGAGGGTTTGAGCTGCTTCCTCTGTGTGCTGGCCAGCAGCTTTCACTTCCTTTTATCTCTGCAGTGAAGTGCAGAGCGCACGTTCGGGGAAAGAAAAAAAAGCGTGGTCAATACATCGTCCACATATGCAGTTTTGGGGAAATAATGAGCTGAAGATGAGTGAAAGGACACCCAGATCAGTGTTGACTGCATTTGACCTCCAAAGGCAGACATGAGGGGAGTTTCATGTGTCAATTGCTTTCCTATGATTTTTCATGTGATGAATTAAAAACAAAATTGTAAAAGGAAATGAACAAACAACACTTGTGGAGCATGGACTAAAAGTGTCGCCACACTAAACCTACAGAAAGCTAATGAGAGTGGAAAAAAAGGGGGTGAGGGTTAGAAAAAAAGGTGAAAACTCGAGTGAGAGAGCAAATATCCGTTAGCATCACCTTATGTCTTAACACTATTCCCAGAACCTCGATGAATTCCTATAACCTACATTTAGAGCAAGTGTTAATCTATGGAGAGCGTACATGTGTGTGAGTTGAGTGTGTGTATCTTTGTGTATGCATATATGAACACACACACACACACACATACACATGGGTCTGTTATTGGCTCTCTGACACACAGTGGGTCTGCGAAAGCAAGCCTTGGCTACTCTCCCCTGTTCCCTTGCTTTCTCTCTCTATCTCGCTCACTCACTGTGTCTCCATCATGTTCTCAGATTTAGCCTCCAATCATCCTGTTTCTCTCTACATAATCATTCATTTACACTTTTCCCTTCATTTTTCCATCCATCCACAAAATCCATCTATTTTTCCATTCATCCACCTATGCAGCCATTCATAAATCCATCCATTCATCCTCCAGCCATCCACCATATCTATCTATCCATTTATCTACCATTTTCTTCCATCCATTCATCCCTTCATTCATCCATCCATCCATCAATCTATCCACAAAATCCTTCATCCTTCCCTTTATTTACCCTTTTCTTCTTTCTATTCATCTAGCCATCCATCCACCCATCCATCCATCCATCCAACCAAGTAACCATCATCCACCCATCATCCACCCACACAATCCATCTATTTATCTACCCTTGTATTCTTTTCATCCACCCACCCATCAATCTATCCATCCTTCGTCCTCAAAATCCATCTATCCATTTATCTACCGTTTTCTTCCATCCATTTATCCATTAATCCATCCATCCATCCCATGAATCAATCCATCCACAAATAATCTATTTATCTACCCTTGTATTCTATTCATCCACCCACCCATCCATTCATAAATCCATCCATCCATCCTTTGTCCACGAGGTCCATCTATTCATTTGTCTACCCTTTTCTTCCATCCATTCATCCATCAATCCATCCACAAAATAATCTGTCCATGTATTTTCCCTTTTCTTCTATATATTCATCTAGCCATTCATACATCTATAAATCCCACCATCCATATATTAATCCCTCAATAAATCCATCCACCCATCCATCTATTCATCCATTCTCAAAACATCCGTATAGTCATGTTTCGATTTTGTTCTATATGCATATTTTTAAGATTAAAATACAAAAGACCACAACATTTAATTTACTCATTGCTTATATAAGAGATCTGCTGATCAAAAACACAAAAAATTTAAAACATTACAAAAGAATACTAACATGCAAAATTCAGGTCATCAAAAAGCAATTTCAAATGTTCAAAATTGATATGTGTTAGCAACACTGGCATATTACTTCTATTAAAGCAAATTAGGTGTTAAACAAAATACAGTCACTGGGTTGAATGAGTCATGGTTCATGTCAAATGTCAAGATACAGTAAATAAAAAGGCGACAAGCAATACATGCTTTGATCTGCCCCCAGCCAGGAATTCCGACAATATGGGCATCTTGGGAGTAGAGTCAGACTTTTGGAATATTCAGAGCCTTGCTCCATCACTCCAACCTGGAGCTGGAAAAAACTCATCACGTGTTACATCAAGCTGTAACATGTGAAGCCATAGACTCCTATCGCCTGCTGCTTGTTTTGCTTTATCATTACCACCGACAACCAGGCGCTTTATGAGTTTCAGCTGCAAGAAAGCCATCAGCAATGACCTCATGCCAATCACAAAGCACGCTCATCAAGAAAGGCTCAGATTACGATTCGCTCAGGAGGATCTGATGCTAAAACAGTAAAAAAATAACAAAAAAAACCCTGCAACTCCTGGAGACGCATGATCAGCTAAGCTTGACCTTCGAGTAAGACATGAGGAAGAAGAGATTACGGGTGAAGGGGGCTTACATACACACGGCTGTGGAAGTTCCAGACCAAGGGAAGGTCTCACCTCTCTGTCCTCACTCAGGAAGGCAGTGGGTGGGGAACCGCACCTAAAGTCCCCCCCCGAGTAGTTCCCCATGAGAATGACATCATCTATTAAGGCCCAGGTGGAGCTCCTCTGGTTGAGTTGACTGGTTTCCCAGGTATATTGTTAAAATCAAAACATATAACAGAAGGTGATTCCCTGTTGAAAGTCCTACATAGTCCAGACTCTGTCAGAGTTATGTGAAAAACTGTGTGTGTGTGTGTGTGTGTGTATGTGTGTGTGTGTGTGTGTTGGTTTTACTTCTTGTCTGTCTTTGTGCTGTTGTTTATGTCTGTGTGTCTGTCAGTAGAGCATGAGTGACTGTCTGTGCACTTGAGCTGCTCTGTCTGTCTCGGTTTGTTCGTTTGGGTGAGGGTGAGTCGTCATGAGTCACAGGCCTTTCCCCAGGGTTGATTGCTTAGCTGTGTTAGTGGCTGAGTGTGTGGGGGTCCTGGAAACACTTCAGAGACCTCAGCTTGTGTGAGTGCTTGGATTAAGAAGGACGTTCTGGGTTTAAACTTATGGGTTTGAGTGTGGTTGAGTGCCATATATGGTGTGTATGTGCGTGTGTGTGTGTGTGAGAGAGGACACCACATATGAGTTTGTGTGTGTGGGTGTTTGTGAGAAAGTGAGTGTTCGCTCAGTGAGAGGTATGTGTTTGTATCTGTCTCACCCACACACAGCTGTATCAGCGCCACTTTATTCTGTTTACTAATTAGTGAGAGTACTGAAGAAAGTAATACCATGAAGTGGCTTCTGTAATAAAGTTCCCGTATTAAAATGTAGGAAATCCTTTTTACTAATCAAGTTCTTCCATCTATGTGTCTATCATCCATTTTTACATTCATCCATCCACCCATCCATCCATCCACCCTTTTCCTTCATCTATCCATCCATCCATTATTTACTTTTTGTTTCATTTACGATTCTTACTTTTCTTCATCTATCTGTCTTTTTTCAACATCCATACATCCATCATTTTATTTCCCCCCTTTCTTTCATCCATCCATCCAACCTTTTCTTTCAACCATCCAACTATCCATCTATACTTTTATTCATTCACCCATCCATCCATCCATGCATTATTTACTTTTTGTTTCATTTACCATCCTTCCTTTTCTCCATCCATCTGTCTTTTCTTTTTAACTGTCATCTATCTATCCAGCCATCCATCATTTTATCTACCCTTTCTTTCACCCATCCATCCATCCATTTATCCATTCATCTATCCATCCAACCATCATTTTATCTACCCTTTCTTTCACCCCAACCAGCCATCCATTCATCATTCATCCACTTTTTTATCATCCCTTTCTTTCTTTCTTTCTTTCTTTCTTTCTTTCTTTCTTTCTTTCTTTCTTTCATCTATCCACCCATCCATTAATCCATTTGTCTAACCTTTTCCATCCACCAATCAATCAATGAATTAATCAATCAAGGATTCATTTACTTTAGTGTAATTTGCCTCCCCCTTTTACCTTCATTCATCTGTCCATTTTTCTTTCAACTGCCATTCATCCAACTTGTCTTCTTTAATCCATCCATCCATGCATCCAACTACTCTTCTCTTCCTTCCATCCATCCATTCATCCATCTATCTATCCATCTACCCTTCTCTTCCATCCATCCATCTATCTATCGATTTACCCTTCTTTTCCATCCATCCATTCATCCGTTTGTCCATCCATCCATCATTGAGTGTAAAGAGGAGAGGGTTGGAGCTCTTCTTCCTGTGCACATGATAAATAATGTGAGCTGTTCATAATTAAGTCTAAACTCAGATATGTAAAAAATTATAACTACACTCACATGTGGCGTGTTCGGTGAATCAGCAGCAGCTGTGGGACTTGCTAATCAGTACCAGCGCTCATATGATCCAAGGGGCTGCTAATCCGGGATCTTTGACGTTTTTACGTCTGTGGGAATGAACACAATTAAAAGAGACGGGGTGGGAGGGGGGTTGCTGAGGTTCGTATGAATCATACGTTGAAATCGTTCATTTGAAATGCAAAAACTGATCTCGAGATGAGTCGTTGTTATCTGCGATCCCAGACGAGTGCTGTGAATTGCCGTGCCACAGCGGTGATCAGGAATGTTGGATTCAGGAACGAATAGAAACTCTGGTGGTAGAGCAGAGGTGACTCAGGAACGTGCGTGAGAGAGAGTGGGCCAAAGTAAAAAAAAAAAGTGTCTGGAAAAGTTTGAGGTTTGGGCAGATATTTTTGGTTCACGCGGGGTGTATTTTTCACCAATCAGACCCTGTGAGTCGTCGTCAAAAAGTGTTTGGAGTTCAAACGCAATGAGCAATTGTCTATGTGTGTTTATATAAGGCACTATATTCCCATGGACTTTATGGAGTTTTTGGAGTTTATTCAAGCTATTACTGGAAAGAACCTGGAAAATATTATGAAACATGACACACACACACACACACACACTTAAAACCCTCAAAATATCTCAAGAGACTGAAAGACAAACTGACAGTGTGGTAACACGTGACTTGTTTTGACACAGTGCTGTTACCTGTTCATGACTAACAACGTGCTGATGGCCGCTGACAAGAACTGGCAACCTGCAACATTAAGGCTGACAGACTGCGCGAGAGAACTTCAGACTCCCGCATGTCAGCGCCTCGCTAATGAAGGATACACAGTCATGTTGACATCGCACAATGCCGTTAAGTTCCCCAGCTGTAATTTCTTCCAGCGTTTCAGAAAGAACCCTTGTAATTACTCCAAAGTCCTTTTTGTTCTTGTCAAGACTTGCCATTTAAAACTCTTGAGGATCCGAGGTGGAAAAATGTAGCGAATTTCCCCCGAGTGAACAAAAAGAGCTATTGTGGATCTCCACCAGGACTTGTGCACTTCACACAAGAGGAGAAAAGAAATAATACGTGTAAGAACTGAACATCTTCACTATAACGACGTGTCACTTTTTATGATTACTAAAGCACCACAGTTAACCTTCAGTAGTGAGGCCTTTGGTTTGAGATAACAGGCAACAGGCCATGACCCTTTTTAAAAAAAGTGTGGTTTAAAGCGGACTGTTTCGGGTATGGACTGGAAGTTGACACACGGCAACAGAACAGGTTGTTGAGGATGTGTGTCACATGAGCATGTCACACTGGGGGACTTGTAAAGCCAGTTTTACATAAAAATCAGTGGCGTATTGCCAACACCAATATTACATCTCTGACATGATTCATTTCCTAGGTACTTTTGTGCGTATATTTTCTTTTAACGTCATTCGTCCTTCTTGTCTCGATTGTACTTCTTTGCTTCATCCATCCATCCATTAATTTCTGAGTATAGATATGTACATATATACAGTACTGTGCAAAATGTTTTTGGTGTCAGACAATAATCCTGTAAATGTGAATTTAATCTACAATTAACACAGAAGCCTCCAACACTAAGTCTA
>JAOUQW010000025.1:9378061-9391071 GCA_028565825.1 Olivaichthys viedmensis | reverse complement strand
AGCAGTTAACATCTAAATGACCAATGAAAAGCTGACAAATCACACCGTCAATTTCGGATTTATTGTGTATGATTAATTATATGAAAATTTAGAATTTTTGGAGATACGTGTTTTTCATTGGACAGCGACGATATATATATATATATTTCCTTACACATTATATGGTGTCTATGTGACATTAATAACATCCTACATAAACACTTTATAATGTATTAATAAGTGCTTAGATGCAGAAGAGTTTAATAGAAACTAATATAGTATCGGCAGATTTTTATTTTGGAAAAAGAAATCTCAGAAAAATGACATATCAGTCCATATAAAGGGGCTGTACTGTGAAAATTGCATTTTACAGTTTTAGACTGTAAGGAGTTGCAGCAACACTGAGAAAATGTGAAATCTGTACCTAGTGTGGTTTATTCTGTTCAGCGGCGACAAAAACACCACTTATTTTAACACGCCAGTCAAAATCAGACTTTATCTAAGTCAGATATGCATTTGCATATTATTTGCATACTGTGATTGGCCCAGGGTTACAATCAATATAAAATGCAAGCGAGACACAGGCACAGTTTTTGATTCAGAATAAAAATGAGCTAATATGTGTTTTATAGACACCCGGAAATAATAATATAGAGCACTTTTAATGTCATGCAGAATAAGAATACTCTACAATGTTGATCTAAACATTTATGAATACCTTATAAATCTTTTATGTAAGATGTTATAAATGTTTTACTGCATGTAGAAACCTTCATCTACAGTATTACCAATTTGTCTTATGGCAATCACCGGATATTGAGTCACTCCTCAAAAACACTTACGGTAAAGAACTGCCCTACAGCGTGTGGGTGTGTGTGGACGCAGATGAAGGCGTTGGTGTTTGGGCGTGACCTGCAGGTCTATTGTTGTCTGTGTGTGTGTGTGTACGTGAGAATATTTTCGATTCCATCGCTGCACAGGTGTTCGTACAGGTGAGCGAGCGTATAAGTGTCAATTCTGTCTTATAGAAATCAGCTATAAACACAAACACACACACACACACACACACGCACACTTTCACTTAAAGGAATGGTTTGGTGAAAAATCAAATGTACACAATTTCCCTCTTTACCCCAAGTGTAGGCATGTTTGGTGTCTGAAGTTTTCTTCTTTAGTTTTGCACTGAAACTACGAGGCTAATGTAACTAACAAGTAATGGAAGTCTATCTCACCCAAAATCTTTTTCATAAACACATGCCCAAATATTACTTGATTCAAATGACATCATTAAGCTATGAGTTCTCATTTTTAAATGAAAGATTTTGTAAAATATCAGGCAGAGTTTCTATTTACACATTGAGGTTCAAAGAGGAACTACATTATCATCCGCATCACTTCCAGCTTTTACTAAGGGGTGAAATGATACCAAATCGGGAAAAAAGTGATTCCGGTTGTCCAAGATGGCCACCTCCATAACGTTTCAGGTTTCATTTACATGGTGAAGTTTTGTTCATGTTTATATATGACAGTAAGTCTCATTGTGTCCTAAACCACATCAGCATGTCTGAAGAACTAGATGAACAACTGGATGCGGTTTGAGGCAGAGATTTACAGAGATTTTGGGTGAGACAGACTTCCATTACTTGTTACTGGCTCCAGTGCAAAACTAATGAACCGAACGTCAAACACAAAATGTCATGGCTTACTGACTAAACTTTGGTTAAGAGGGAAAATTGTGTAAACGTAATTACTCACCGAACTATCACTTAAAGTCTCTAATCTCACGTGTATCTCCTCTTGAGTCATTAGAGATCAACAAAGTCACACTCTGTGCTCAGATTTGCCGAGAAAATGATTCTCACATTTATCTGCAAAAGACAGAGCTGTGACCTTAACCATTTCTCATCCAAGACTAACAGCTTCCTCAGCTTTGATGTGACTCCATAATTATAAATATAATTATTATCTGGACCATACTGTCCACTTTATTTCATAACTCCGTACTCAGCATCAGTAATTTCCCATATCCCATGTCTTCATTTAGCACATTAAAAGTTACCGACTTAATAAAAAATTACAGACTTAATAAAAAAATACAATAATTATAATAATTATTATTATTAATCATTTCATGCAAATTACAAGCCAAAAGCAACTTTCGACTGCTGCAATTCTCAACAAGCAATTTGTGTCTCTTTTTGGACTATATGTTTCTACTGGATAAATATTTAACGCCGCATAACTGGCTAAAAATGGTTTCGTTCAGAGCAACTGGACTTGTTCAGTGCAAATCCAGGGATAGTGACAAGTCATTTAAAGTATGTTTACTACTACTACTATTATTTTTTTCTAAATTAAACATTGAAATGACTATTGGTTGTCATCCGTAATGTGTATGGGTTTTAGAGAGTAACTTAGAAGTAAAGTAATGAGTAGTGAGATTACTTTTTCCAGAAAGGAATGAGTAAAGTAATCCCATTCCAGTTTTATTTCTCTTAAGGAACTTTAGAAGCATCTACCAAAATGAAACACAAGTGAGAATCACCATTAAGTTTCTTTATGCTATCAAAGTTAAACTTTTGATTAATTTTCCTCTGGGATATTATAAATTATGGATCCTCATAACACAGATATTTGCCAACAGGAATCACACAAAAAAAAAACAGGGATAAATGTTTTTCTAAATTCTTATTATTTGCATTTAGAAGATTTATGTTTCGATACTGAAACTTAATATGTTACTTGTGAATCTTGAAATTTTGTTTAATGCAGTTATGTTGTGTAATTTGTGAAACACTGTCTGTCTCCTAAAATAAATTGGCCTTTACTGATAATTAAAGTGCATTTGAATTTTTATTGGGTCTACAAAAGCCTGTAGTGATGGAGTGCCTATTACTCATATATCCTTGGTGGAAAATGTATCTTATAGTACTAAGAACAACAGGACCACGGGCAGAACTCCATCCAAACAAGACGGATACCAGATAATTGCTTTAGCGTATTTTGCTAGACGTTTGGCCGTCTTTAACTTGTAAGATTGTAAGACGTCGGCTCCTTTAACAGCTCTATTCTTGGATTTCATTCTGCCTCCTTTATAAGTAATTTTGGATAAAATCGCCTGTAGCTGCGTTTTTGTGACAGTAGCTTCTGATCCTGAGAGGGGAACTGTTCTCACTCCGGTTCTGTCTCACTCTTCTATGTACTAATAATGAACTCTAATAATGAACCACATCCTTAGAAGAGGACCTGGCTCTACTAATCCTATGCTTTTTTAAATTATATTATTATTTTACAGTACAAGGTGTGGACATTTCTGTGGCAAACATGCCGTTAAACCTGTTAATTTTCTATGAACTTGATAATGAAAGTTTGGGAGGAAAATACTTGTGTACACACTCACATCATCGCACCTACAATCAAGTCAATCTCAGTGAGCATCGAGAAACCCTTAAAGGTTCTTATGTAGAGCCCTGAGTGTTTCCCTATCATAGAAGGTTCGAAACAGAACACTTTCAGAAAGCTAAGAACCCCTAAATATCCAAAGAACCATTTAAGAACCCTTGAAGGGTTAATTTTTCTAAAAGTGTAGCACTGCTTAATACAAGCACTTACTATACATTTTTAGAAAAAAAGGTTCCATCGAGCACTCTTGAGGGTTCTTTGATTTGTCCCTTGATTTATTCCATGTAGAACCCTATCGGAGAGTGTTCCAAGCAGAACCCCTTTAGGAATCTAAGCACCCTTACCTATCCAAAGAACCCTTGAAAAACGCTTTTTTCTAAGAATGTAACCTCGTATTTAGCCATGACACACTCTGAGTCACAGTGTGAGTGTGTGAGTGAGAGGTTAGTTGTGGCTCTCTCGACCATGTTCCTGGTAAGTCAGAAGAACCTCAGTCTTGTAGTCCTTGTATTGCTGTCGGTTCCGTTAGCAGCTCTCTGCTTGAATTGGATTCTGCCTACTTTGTAAGTCGTTTTGGATAAAATCATCAGCCAAATGAACAAATGTGAACTAATATTGTAGCTGCGTTTGCGTGACAGTTCCGATCCTGAGAGGGGAACTGTTCTCACTCTGGTTCTGTCTCACTCTTTGTTGTGCTAATAATGAACTCTAATAATGAAACACATCCTGAATTAGAAGAGCCTATGCTTCTGTTACTGGCCTCTTTTTAATAACTTAGGTTGACCTGCAATATGTCAAGATTTAGCAGATCATATTATCACCATTATTACAGTGTTTGTGTATGTATTTGTGCCATCACCTCACCTTCACCCACTTCCTATATATGCTTCCACGTCTCCATATTGTTAAAGACCCATCAAGTCGCTGTTTATTATCATCCCATCCATATACACATACACAGTTGAACCAAATATGGAACAGGATCATGGTGCAACCTAGAAGACAGTACTGGACCTGTACACACGACTACATAAAGTAGTACAACACAGGACAACAAGAGCAGGATCAAGATAAACAAGACAGCTTAAATGTGCAAGCCTGAGAGCACTGCATTTGGTATGTGACTGTAAAACATTACAAGTTGCATTTTATCAATATAATAGCCACCATTGGCATAGCTGGTAACAGGACTGTAAGGAGAATCCTCACTGATTGCCTTGATCTTGCCTGATAGCCAGATAATATCCCACCTTTCTTTACTAAGTCAGCTAATAACTAGGAATCATGTTTTTTTTTTAAAGAATAAAATAAGCAATTAAATGTTTGTTAGGCTGTAATTTTTCTTAACAAAGGAATGTCTTGTGGTGTGAACTCTGGGTTCAGATCCCAGAACTAGAGTACCAACATTGGACCCTTACCTACAGCTAACCCAACTTGGAATATACAAAAAAAGAATTTCCCCTTAATAAGAAATAATACTATTTGAGTTTAAAATGAATAATTTGTGGATGGCTCTTGAACCAGTCTAGCTATTCATTAGGAAGAAGTTTGGTTCTTAACACCTTGCTTCACTCAGGCTGAGTAATACATCGTGTTCTGTTCCTGAATAACTTATCTGCACTAGATTTTTTTCACATATCATCGGCGTAAAAACCCCCTAAAAACCCCCCACAAGATCTTTTTTCTGATTTGAAGCCAATCAAATCTTTGATCTCAGGAGCTGCAGGATTCATTCACAACATTTTCTTTATAGAATTTCTCACGAACAAAGGCTGCGGCTAAACCAGATTATAGGTCAGCAAACATTTACTATAAGGACCTGCCCTTGTGTACGTTTGCACTTGTGTCTTCAGGAGAATTAATGAAGTAAACTGAGGGGGTGTCTTGGGTGTGACCTACCCTAGTAGGTGTAAATCAGAATGTTTCAAAATGGGGTTTAGCAGGCGAGAACCCAGCTTCCTAACAAGCTAGGATATGCGAATAAAAGAATTCCACTGTACTGTACTTGTATGTGTGACAATAAAGGCTGTCTGTCTGGATTTATGTGACAATAAAGGCTGTCTGTCTGGGATTTCCTGCACAAACACATCTACTAGAGCAGGTGTGTTAGAACAGGGTAACCACTGAACTATGCTGGACTCTGGACATACAGGACCAGATTGGGCCTCCACTGTTCTAGATTCAGTCAATTTTTATATAGAGAACTTTGAAAGCCACATTGAGTGTTGTTAAAACAGAACCAAAAATGAACAGATACTTGGGGCTTCTTTTGAGTTTTCTCAGTTTAACACAGTGGCATAACCCTTTGGGGAACCCCCAGGATCCATTTTAAAAAGACCAGCGCTCTGAAGACCCTAACCTAGTTAATGAGGTTCTTTGAGGAACCTTTTCATTTAGCATAGTCTGAAACTTGGGGTTTTAAATGAACCCTTTCCAAACTGGTTGAGGTTCCTCAAAGAACTTTTGCTTATTTTAGGGTTTGAAGTCAACCACTACTACTCCTAAAACAGCTACTGCTACTACTAAACACAGACTTTGTTATTGAATTGTGAGTTTTTTTTGTAATAAATATCAAAATAAATAATTGTATGAAAATAAGTAAATAATTAAAAATAATCTATACTTAATATTTATATTTATATTATATAATCATCATTAATACTATTTCTCATGTATCATTACTATTGTATTAATATGATGGTATTATTTTTTATATTTTAGTTTAAATAAATTATTATCAATATTAATATATTTATATTTTTAAATGTACAATGTTTACTGTTAGGATTTTTAATTTCACAATCAGAATATTACAGTCATTTATATCATAAGTATCTATTTTATAATTTATAACAAATGAATAATTACATGATATATAAAATCAAATAAATACTTAAATGAATAACACCGGCATATGGTATAACCCTTAACGTCAACAGGAGAGCCCAATAATAATACAGTGGACAATTTTATTTAGAAGACACATTCAAATGAAGTAAACACTCATAATATTGCCTTGACCCATGGTTATGGTTGCAGGTTGCAATTTTCGAATGACCTAAAATTTCCAAAGGTGTCCTTGTCAAGCTTTTATTCTGATGAACAGGTTGGGCAATAAAGGTTTTATTGACTCATAAAAATAGATTACATCGAAAAGATGACAAAGCCAATAAAAATAATAATATTGAAAAATATTAACACACTTCTATTATTTGTTAGGAGGTCTCTGAGGTTTGCTCTTTTATAGTTTCCCTTATCAGCCGAGAAATGAAAACCAATCCGTAGAGTCTCATGTGACCTTCAGGTTACATATGAACGTGGCCGTCCGATGACTCTCCTTGCTCCTGTTACTCAAAGAAGGACCATCTTTATACCTAACCATATCACTTACCATCTAATCCACCATAACGCTGCACAAAAAACATTCTGATTTATGTAGTAATGTTTCTGATTGAAGTTAAGATCTCATTCATTGGGCTGATTAACTCTCTATGATGATATTATGGACATATAAACCAAACTTGATCAGAAATAATAATCACACATTATCATACAGGCTTATGAATCACACAAGAGGCCAAAAGTCAGGGCTTAAAAAGAATCTTACAAAGTTGTCTAATAGAATAGAATAACCTTGACTAGCAGCCTGTGGTTGCAGTGATGCTTCAACTCTCAGTACTCCTATCTAAAAGGACTTCACAGTTGCTCCTTTGGCTGCCGTGTTGGGCTAGAGTTCGGCCCTTTAGTGCACATGTGCGGAGGTCACCCCGCAGCGCTGTGTGTGTGTGGAGGGTGTACAGGGGACGGCAGGCAGACGTTGCTGTCAGTTCACATCAGCAGAGCTCCAGGTGAGCGGAGGGCCAGGGGGGGTGCAGCGAGTCTTCAGGCAGCCCAGCTGCAGTGAGGACCTCTGGATAACAGCCAAGCATCCTCCCCCTCTCTCTAAACGACTGCGGGCCGAATGACTCTCTCTGTCTCACTGAAGGGGATGACGAACACAAATTGAGGTGAGTTTTCTCTAAGCAGTTCTAGATCAGAGCGAATTCTCCAATCTGTTTGACAGAATCAGAGCTGGAATAGCTTGGCGAAAAAAAAAAATCTAATTTGCACAATTTTCCCCCTGTACTCCAAATGCAGCCAAGACGGGTTTGGTGTCTGATGTTTGCGTCTGTAGTTTTGCACTGTCACCACAAGGTTTATGTAGCTAACAAGTAATGGAAATCTGTCTCCCTCAAAAATCAAATCACATCCAGTATTTAAATTACAGCCTCCCAAAGTTTGACAGTGGAACTGCACCGGAAAGCTGGAAGTGATGCGGATGATAATATACAGGCTGGTGACAAGTTAAAGGAAAAACCAACATAACGTGTCTTAGTAAGGTTTTTGAACAGCTTCAATGCACCTTGGCATAGATTCTACAAGTCTCTGGAACTATACTGGAGGAACTGATGGAGCACCGTTCTTCCTAAAGATATTCCCTCAGTTGGTGTTTTGATGATGGTGGTAAAGGGCCGCTGTTTAACACGTCGCTCCAAAATCTCCCATAGGTGTTTAATTGGGTTGAGAATCAGTCAAGGCCATAGCATATGATTTACATCATTTTCATCCTCATCATCTCTCTGATCACAAGCTCAGAACCTTAACCACTGAGCCACCACTGCATATAGAAGTGAAGACCACATTTGTGGGAAGGTGTGCATTTTCATCAGCATGTGGGATTCGAAACTATGACATTGAGATTGGACGCATCAACAAGTCGAGCTCCAGGAGACTACATGAGTTAAAATGATTCGTTGAAAAAAACCCTTCATTAAAAAAGATACAAATCCACACAGGAGAAGCAGAATGTGGGCAAACTCTTTTTACTGTACACTTTAATGCAGAGGACCTTGTTTTCTAACATGCCAGACCAACCACATGGAGGACTTCAGCCAAGATGCTGAATCAAGCGTGTAGGTTTGGGGAAAACACAAACATGTAAATAGCATGTGATCCAAAGGACTGGGATTTAGGACTACTCCCTTAATGACTTGCAGAAAGACAATGCTGTAAAGTTTTGGAAAATAAAATGTGGAATAAGGCGTGGATCATGTAAAACTTTCCGAAACCAAACTGGAAGTCACAGGTTGCACATAGCCATTATTTGAAAAAATGTACATACAGTCAGGACTTTTGAGAGGGAGTACAACTTCACTTATTTAAGAAGCTCATATGTCAGCCAAATGAATGATTTTCATGTCCTCAATTTTTCATTTATAACACTGTTATAAAACACTATGTACACCTTCTACAACTTCACGTGTTTAAAAAGCCCATATGTGAGTTAAATAAATATAAATTGAAATGGTTCTTTATTGAAGATTTCTCAAAGCTTCATTGACGTACTATCAGTAGAAACAAACTTGCAAGAATCGAAAAGTTTTACAGTAACAATTTCGACCAGTCAACCCATTATGATCATTTAGGGTTCTTTTCTCTTTTTCATATAAAGACAATGTCATACTACATAAAACCTCTAATGTCATCTCACGTGTTTTGACATAAGCCTTTCATAAATCCTCTAGCATTGTTTTATAGAAGATTTATGCTATGCTTATGAATGTATTATGAAAGCCCACTGTAGGTCCCCTTATAAAGTGTTATACTCAGCGTCAGATAACTAGTAAAAAGTTTTTTTTTATCCAGTAAAAAGTCGTCTGCAGTTAATCTGAGTTATAATGTTGTGGGATTTGCGTAATATTTTATTATCCCATGTACCGTTAGTTATGTTGATTAGCCAACTAACTAACTGGTCATATGGGTTTTTCCTGCGCAGCAGTTAAACCACTACATGAATCATTATAAGGGGAAACCAGTGCTCACATCGGTCAAGAGTCATCTAGTCTTCTAGTCTCTACCTTTTGTGTCTTAAGTAAAGCCCCAAGTCACTGTGACTAAATGATCAGCAGGTTTAATTGTCACATAGAGAACTGCAGTGTATTACCTCTATTGTGAGTTTGTATTTAGTTTTGGTTTCATTAACAGTAAAAAAAGAAAAACCCTGTTATCTGATTCCAACATACTTAACTAGCTAGATAAATATGTCCATAAATGACTGCTTTCTTATCTGTAACACCCAATGCAGAGCTCTTTCATCCCAGCAACTGACCAAACTTGAATGGTCCATAACCTACACCGATCCATAAAATTCCTGGTCAGCCTTGATCTGGCTCCTAAATATACATCCATTTTAGGTCCATATTAAGTTTGACGTCTCAGTAGTCATCTTTTCTACATACTCAAAAGTTGGAATAAAAACTTTCTCTCTGGCCAAAAACTAGACATCCTAAGAACGTTTTTTCATGCCTTATAAACGTCTCAGTGCTCAGTGGGTTTGTATGTATTTGTATTTGTGACAGAACCACATCCTAAAACAAGCCTGAACTGAACATGACTGGCGTGTTCCCGTCTAAACTACACACATCAATCTGTCACGCTCGCATAGGTGCAACATAAACCAATCAACTGCCAATTACTCGAGCTGGAGCCTGCATCCAACACACACGTGTAGCACGAGGAGTGATTTATATGTGTCTTTCAAAATGCACACAAGCACACACAAGCACACACACACACACACACATCAGGATCCTTCTTTCCTTCATTTTATTCTGTCTTGCACACACACACACAAACACTTTATTATGTTTGTGGGGTATTTCTATTGACTTGCGTATTACTTTAGATAAATAATGCTATGCCTACACCCACAACTAACCCTAACCCTAACCCCTATCCCCAACCCTAACCTAACCCTAACCCCTATCCCTAACCCTCAACCCTAAAATAACCATATTATAATGCTAACCCTAACCCCAACCTAACCCTAGGCAAACACTGATCCTAGCTCAACCCTAACCCTGGTCCAATCCTAACCCTGGTCCAATCCTAACCCTAGTCAAACTCTAACCCTAGTACAACTCTAACCATAGCCAAATGCTAACCCAATGCAAACTCTAACCCTAGCACAATCCTAACCCTTGTCCAATTCAAACCCTAGCCCTTAACCATCCCTAACCCTATTCGAACTCTTACCCTAGATTAACCCAAATCGTAGGCAAACCCTGACCCTAGCCCAACCTTAAGGCTAGAAAAGCCCTAAGTCTACTTCATAACCATAACCCTAGGCAAACTCTAACACTAGATTAAACCTAACCCTAGGCAAACCCTAACCCTAGAATAACCCTAACCCTAGGCACATCCTAACCCTAGATTAATCATAACCCTAGACACACCCTAACCCAAGATTAACCCTAACCCTAGGTACATACTAACCCTAGAATAACCCTAACCATAGGTACATACTAACCCTAGATTAACCATAACCCTAGGCACATCCTAACCCGAGATTAACCCTAATCCTAGACAAACCCTAACCCTAGATTAACCATAACCCTAGGTAAACCTGAACACTAGATTAACCCTAATCCTAGACAAACTAACCCTAGGAAATCTGCTGGCTCTTTTAGTTTTTCAGATCAAAACTGCATCTTTTATAAAAAGCTATTTTCCTCATGGGACCAGCCAAATGTTCCCAACAACGTCAAAATGATATATTTCTATAATTTGACCCTCACGGAGAGCTAAATACATGTCCACACACACATACACACACAACACCTATACGTGTGCGCTACAAGATTATGGAGAAGCTGAATAATAAACGTGTGTGTGTGTGTGTGTGTGTGTAGAGCCCTCCCTGCCTGCAGGCCTCTGCTGTGTGAGCTGTCGAACACCTGCACTGCACAACAAACAACTCAACACCAGCTCCAGCCCTCAGGGGGAGGGATCGAGGGAAAAGAGGCTTTTTTTGGTTTATTGCAATTGTTGTGTCGGCCTGGGATTGCACATGACAACAATCACAATGATGGCAGAAAGTTTTTAAGAGAAACTGACAGAGCCTGTCAGTGTGTTTAACATCTCCAAGCTGATACAGTATGTGCCCCAGAATAGTTGGCATGAAATCGCTAAACATTTTACAGGTGGACATGGAAACCTGCCGGACAGTGATGTTTCCGCGCTGGCCTGCTCTCTAGTGGATATCGCTTTTAATCTTCTAGATGTACAAAAGGTACGCAGGCGAGTATGTGAGCAATTGCGCTCGCCGCACACATACACGTAGTCACACATCAAGTATAACCCCAACCTACACAAACTGGTGCTTAATTTCCAGACACATCAGCTTACCAAAAGAAAATGAACGCATGCCATCACCCAAATAACAGCTAGTCAGCGATGGTTGTATGGTGTTCACTTTCCATTGATGGACGGGGTAAAGGGGGGCTAATACATTGTGCAGAGCAACAGATGGACTATAGTCAGCAATTGTAGACCTACAAAGTGACCTACACTATCGGAAAACTGTACTGCGCTGAACTGTACCCTTCCTTGTCGTTGGGGTGGTACCCTCAAGCGTACATCTTTTGTACCTTTAGTATGTATCTTTCGCCTGGAAACGTGAATATAGTGTGCTTTTAAACATAATTAAAAGTACATAATTAGACCTTATGGACCACTGTTGTACCTTTAATTCACTTTTAGAGTAAAGCTTTAAAGGTATACTACATGCAACTTCCCAAGTGAAAGATACATACTAAAGGTACAAAACATGTTCCCTTAAGGGTACCACCCCAGCGACAAGGAAAGGTACAGTTTAGTACCCTTTTTTCTGAGAGTGTATATGGTAGTGGACCTGATCAAACTGGCAACTGAGTGTAAACGTACATCTACATAGTGTAAACCAGTTTCTGTTTCTTTGCTCGGAATCAGACTTTCAGACTTGCTCCATGTGGTGTTTATTAAAAAAAATTATGATAATTCTACTGCTAATTCTAACTCTAATCCCAAATTGGTCACATGTTTAGCAGTTGCTGCCCAGGTTGTGTTTGCCTTCCTCAGGGAGTGAGTGTTTCATTCTGAAACAAATACAGCACTCTTTCCTGAAGAGAGAGAGAGAGAGAGAGAGAGAGAGAGAGAGAGAGAGAGAGAGAGAGAGAGAGAGCGCGTGAAGAAGTGCCACTTTTATTTTCAGGAAGGAAACACATCTGTGGAACAGTAACCAGTAACAGACGAAAAAGCGGAATCCATGTCGGGAACAGTTAAAGATAGACGCCCAGTGTTCCTCAAACACCCACATGCTCACACATACACACACACACACACACACACACGCCCTTTGTGCCACTTCCCTACAGTTTCCACCAGCCCTCTCTGTAATAAAGTAGTCTGTTTATGACTGAATAAATATTTACACACAAGAAGAAACAAGCCAAGGGAAAGCATGCACGTTCAGCATCTCCACAGCTGGGTTAAACACAGTGCAGGAGCATGTTGGGAATCTGTTTAGATCTCTGCGGTCTCCTATGAACAACAAACACAGTGAATAACACACAAACCTTTTTACTATGGTCTCACTATGGTTTAATACTTTATGGTAACAATAGTAAATTCTGAACCATGATCCCACCATGAGTTTACTGTGGTTAGGGATTTACTATGGTATCTTATAATAACTATGTTTATTACATATTTAACAATGATACACTATGATATTTATTATGGTGCATAACATGTTTATTACACATTTAACC
>JAOUQW010000025.1:9355809-9377961 GCA_028565825.1 Olivaichthys viedmensis | reverse complement strand
AAATTTGTTAGTATATTTACAACATACTAAGACAAATTTCAGTATATTTTAAATACAATTAAGTGCATTTATTTTTCCCGAGGGTATATTTTAGTGAAAGTATCTGTAGTCTGTTAATTTTGTAATTCTTAGAACGGTGACAATGTATATTATGTACAGAGTTGGAAAATAGTCAATGCTCAAACAAGGTTAAACCAAAATTAGGAAAAAATGCATGCTCACCTACTTGTCGTGGTAGTAGTGTAATATTAGTATCACATCAAAGGCTGACTTGCTTATGAAACACTGTGCATACCTAGTGCACAGAAAAAAATGTTCACTTACATATACTGTATGCTATGACTTCAACTGAACTAAAGCTAGAAAGTATCTTAGTCTGAAGACTAAGGCCATAATTTACTAAAAGTTTGCATATGTTAAAACACATGCAAAGTTGATAACACCCACAAAAAAACATGCAAGCTGATTTTACATACAGGGTCTACAGAGCATTGCGTCTTTCACATGAGAAAAATAACACATGCGTTTGCCTTAATAAATATGCAATTTGGGGCGTTTCTACTTAAAAATTATACCATTTACTGAGTCTAATGAGAATGTTTATTGATCTCAAAATGATTCATTATTAAATGATTACTTATTATTACCACAGTAAACTTTATATTCATGAGTCACTGCACGTTTGCACCTCTGATGAGGTTTACACTCATGTCTACACTTTTATATTTTACATTCCTATTGTATTTTGAACAATTTTTCGAACACATCCCTCCGCCATTAATCAGCATTATACTTGACGCGCAGTTACACATACTGTGTGGCAAGTTTCAGTTTACTCTTCCAGCAGATCTCTCCGAGACAATCAGCTATCAAGAACAAATAACACATGGAAATGTTATTATAAAACTTGTTTACATATTGTTTATTCCCCCTACTTTGCATGTGACGTCATTCACGCAATTCTTCTTTGTAAATCACCTGACACACCTCCACTAACTGCACATGCAATTTATCCGATTGCATACGTGAATTAGTACACTTTATTTCATATCTTAGTAAATCAGGACCTTAGACTCCATCAAATTTAGGTGGCACTGCTGAGAAAAGAAACTCACACCTTTATTTTGGGATGGTCATGTTTAATTTGACTGAGCTTGTCAGAACTAGATACCAGGCATGTTTAAATCTTCTATACTGTACAAGTAAAAGACTCCATCAGAACCCAGCGTCCATCATCGAGGGGCCAAATCAACTTATGACACACGATTTTACACTGTGATGGTAACACATGTTTATGCATCTATAGTAATCATTAAGGAGTAATAAATCACTGTTTGTGATATGTCGATATTTTGTCATTACTCTCCCATTTTAGGTGTTACCTTATGGGATAAGAAAGCATTACGTGACAATCTCGATGTGCTTCGGCAGCCTAAAACAGATCTGAAGTTTGCTGCCTCTGACTCTCTCAATGAAAAGTCCAACCTTCTAGATGTTAGCGCTTCCCTTAAAGCCAGTTTCTTGGGTGGTTTGGTGGAGGTTGGAGGGTCGGCCAAGTACCTGCATGATACCAAATCCTCAACACATCAGTGCAGGGTTACTCTGCAGTACAGCCAGACGACAAAATTTGGACAACTCACTATGACTGAGCTTGGCAAGATCATCTATGAAGACGTATTTAAGCACCAAACAGCCACTCATGTTGTTACAGCTGTACTTTATGGAGCTCAGGCTTTCATGGTGTTTGATCATACAACTGCAGAGAGTGAGATTAAACAGGATGCTGAAGGAAACCTTCATGCAGTGGTCAAGAAGATCCCTACCATTTCCATCGAGGGGCAAGCATCTCTAAAGATGACTGAAAATGAAAAGACGCTGGTTGAGAATATCAGAGTCACATTTTATGGTGACTATGAGCTTAAAGAAAACCCCACCACATACATGGAAGCCTTGCAGGTGTACAAGAAGTTGCCCAGTCTGCTGAAGCAGAGCGAGAATGACGGTGTTCCGGTGAGGGTGTGGCTGTATCCCCTCACACTGTTGGATAATAAGGCAGCCAAATTGGTGAGAGAAATCAGCATGAGCCTGGTGTGTGAAACAGAAAATTTGATTGAGGAGATGGAAGAGGTAGAGAGAAGGTGCAATGATTTGGGCAAAAACCAAATAATTGACATTTTCCCTGACCTGTTAGACAGATTGCACACATTTCAGGACTTACACAGTTATTACAAGATAGCATTCCAGAAGGCACTGTACACAGTTTTGCCAGCTATTCGGAGTGGGGAAAAGGAGAACCGGGCACTGGGTGACATCCTGAACATCTACAACAAGTCCTACTTTACCGCTAACACCATGAACAAGTGGTTAGACGACATTGCGAGTGAATTAAAGATACTGAGTTCCTATACCAGGAAGCTAATGGACCTCACAGTTGTGACATCATTCGGCTCACTCAAATCCATCCTCTTTGATCCTGATGTTGATGTGGTGGTATGTTTGTCTTTCACATCTCTAAAGTACAACGACACCTACCTAGAAGAACTAAAAAAAATTCTGAACTCTGAAGAGTTTAAAATGATGGCACTAACAAGCACAAAAAGTTTCACTCCACAAGTGATAAGCCCTTGGTTCACCTCTATTGATGTTTCCGAGAGCATGAGACAGAATCTTTCTCTCTTTACAACTTTTTCAAGGGTCAATAAAAATGAGAAGAGAATGAAGTTCATTGTTGCCTCCATCTCTGACCCCAGCAATCCTGGAACCTCCATCCGACTTTATCAGAAAGGCCTTCTCACAGATCTTAAGTTCCAGCCTGTATCCAAGCCGCCCCTGCCTGTGGTGGTGACCTCTGATGGGACAGTCACTCTAAAGCTTCAGAAATCCCCAACTGGAAAGACAATACAATTCAGAGTGGAATACAGGACAACACAGCCAACTGATTCAGGAGATAACAATGAAGCCTGGAAAATCACAGACACTCCAGATGCACAGAATGCCTTTACACTGACTGGACTGCAGCCAGGAAACCAGTACTGGGTCCGGTACAGAGCTGTTAGTGAAGTGGGAGTGAGTGAGGCCAGCGACTCTGTCTCCTTTTCCTTCAAAGGGAGGCTCAATGTCACCGTGGGTCAATGGGTCAGTTAATATTATGTAAAATTTGTAATTATTCCTTTTCATGTGCCTACGCTAAATTAATCAATCTTATTTTCACGTCAGATGAGATGAATGATATAGTTTATACAGCACGTATTTTTCTCATTATGGGTATAGAGATAAAAACAAAATTGAATAAATAAAAATGATTATTAGTTATGCCTGTCAGTAAAATGTAAAGATAGATGTTTATTTAAGTATATTTATAACATAATTTTGTTTCCCACAGAACTGGTCTATAACTTCCCTCTTTAATGAAATAAGAAAGAAAATAATTCCCAGCATTGGCATTTCACGGTGGTCTCTCTCTACTATCCAGTCAGAGGTTACAAATGTCGTCAACAATCCTGTGAGTAGCAACAGTTATAAATTAATCTCAAAATTGCAGTAAATATATTGAATAAAACAAGTTCACTGTTAATTAGTAAAATAAAAATGATCTCATTTGCACTATGGTGCAAAAGCAGGACCAGGTGTCACTGTGTGTATTAAAAGTTTAATTAAAAATGAATAAATGATTTAAGGCCAATAGAAATACACAAATCAAGTAGCCAGAGGCTAATTAGCTAGACAGCTAGAAATATAGAATAAATGTTATGTGCGAGTAGGTCCAGTTAAGTAAACATTTATTATAACTATTTAAATGGCTCAGGTTAACTACAAATAGTTTTTGACTTTGCACTTTAATGAATATGAAAAACAGAATTTATAGAAATGATGTCGCATCAGCTAAATGTGTCGTTTGGTTTCTATAAAAACACTATATGACCACTCATTGGACGACATATGCTTATACTCACCACAGAGCAATCCCTATTTGGGCACAATTCCTGGAGGGCTGAGAGCAGGAATGGCTTTCTACTTCCAAGGGGTTGTTTTTGCAACAGGACAAGCGTATGTATTCATGACATTGACCACACAAAATACAAAATAAACCTACAACATGTGTTTTGCAGTAATGGAAACATGGATCTGATAAGTATGGGATAACATTAGGTTCAGCCAGAATCATGTGTTTGATATATGATACTGACCTTTCTTTGAAATACAGTTTTATTTTTACTTTCCACACAGCTTCGAATTCTATTTTATATCCGGGCAAAAGGTTAGTGACAACTACGCATTTTATTTCAACCCTCGTATCAATGACTCGGTGGTCCGTAACAGCCGCAAGAATGGGAGTTGGGAGAAAGAAGAAAAAAATTCAGGGTGTCCCATTTCCAAAGGATCTGCCTTTGATATCTTCATTGTTATTAAAACAGACGGCTATGAGGTATGGGGATTAACAGAATAAGTGGACGTACAATTCCAAAACATAATAGAAGTAAATGTAAAAGAACAATATATCTATTCTTTTCAGGTATATGTGAATGGACAGAGGTATTGTCTGTTCAAGCACCGCATGCCAATGGAGAAAGTGACTACACTACACATTTATGGAGATGTCATCATGAACACCGTTGGTATTGTTGCAGTAAGTTATATACTCAAGGGCTGCAGTTACAGTCAGCTCAAGAATTATTGGCACCCTTGGAAAAGATGGGTAAAAAATGAAAAAGATTATTTGTGGTTAATTAGCTTAATCTCACACTGAAAATATGAGCGAAATCTAGCTTTTAATTGAGGTACATGTATTCTATGAAAATAAAAAACCCTTATCCAAAAATATATTTTTTTTAACAAAACCACATATGTCACAATTATTGGCACCCCCGCATTTAATAATTTGTGCAACCTCCCTTTGCCAACATTCATGGGATCTGAGACCATTCCTCAATACAGAATCTCTCCAGATCCTCCAGGGTCCTAGGTCCTCTCTTGTGGACTCTCCTCTTCATCTCACCCCACAGGTTTTCAATGGGGTTTAGGTCAGGGGACTGGGATGGCCATGTCAAAAGCTTGATTCTATGGTCATTGAACCATTTTTGTGTTGATTTGAACGTTTGTTTCCTTGTACAAGGAAATCCTACCCATATCCAGCTTTACCAAGGGTGCCAATAATTCTAGAGCTGACTGTATGTGTTTTTTCAACTAGTTTGTAAAGACATGATTGTAAGAAAAGAACGCGTAAAGTTATTTCTGAAATTTATTGGACAAGGATTTACATGTGTGTACATTCTGGGTGATGGTCATTAGAGGCTGTGTACTGTAGATTTATATGGGAGTGCACTGTTAGACACACAACTAAAAATCTTTTTAAATTGTATTCAGGCATCAAAATTTATGATGAAATTATATCAGAAAAATGCAGAGAACAAATTTCATTTCGAAAATATATTTTCACTCACCCAGTAGAGGGTCTAGATTTATAGGAGAACCCACAATTGACTCATGAGTTAAATGTCAACACTCATCATTAACACCCAGAAGTCTTATAAGCATACTTCTGCTCTCTCCAGAACTGGGGCACATCTACCTTTGATAAGGAACTAAACTCTGGGATCTCACGCAGGAAGATGTATAACATCCAGTCTGATGTGAAATATCCAGTCTGCAACCCTGTGAGTAATTGAAAAGTAAAGACTGAATAAGCTTAAAAACATTGCATTTTAATAATAATACAATCATAAGATTGGAGATTCATCATGACATAAACCAACAATGCTTATAATCACAACAGCGTAACCCCTTTTTGGGCACAATTCCTGGAGGTTTGAGACCTGGTCGGGCTTTGTTCTTCCAAGGGGTTGTTCCTTCAGATTGCGACCGGTATGTTCCAATATTAGCCAAAATGTATATATACTGTACTATATTCAGAATGAATAAAATAAATATGAAATAGATCACTTCAAGATTTCTCAGTCATTGAAATATCAAAATAACTTCTTGCAGCTTTGATATAAATATGCATACTGAGCTGACGATGGATGCTGACATCGTCTTCCACCTCAATGTTCGCCTAGACTCTGTGGCGTGTAACACTCGGAGAAATGGCACCTGGGAAAAAGAAGAAAATACCTCGCGGTGCCCATTTGTCAAAGGAGGAGCCTTTGATATCATCATGGTTATTAAACCAGAAGGCTATCAGGTGTGATATTATGAAGAAACGAAATAAGTGAGTAAAGAATTTAGGCAAATGGATTAAACAAGGTCGTATTTTTTATTTGTTCAGGTAATTGTGAATGGCCTGGAATGCCTCATGTTCAATCACCGTATACCAGTGGACAAAGTGACTGCACTCAGCATCGGTAACGATGTCTTCATGAACACCTTCAACATTATTGAAGTAAGTCATTTTCAAGAAAAAAACCTCTGGATAAAATGATACCATTGCCAAACGTCATAACAACACATGTACATCTATAGTGTAATAATAACTCACTGTCTGACAGTTGTGGAATGATTGTAGATCAATTAGAAAGAAGGAAGGACCTGTAGCATTTAGCCCAGTTTCCGTTTTTGTTCCACACACATGCCTCATTGGTTATTTTGTATTATGAGAAAGTTATGTTGAGCTAAGTACTACCTTTAAATTGTATATTTTGGGAAACTTATCTGTTGTATTAATAAAACAATTAAAATATACCATATTTCTACTAAATTATAAATAATAATATTGTCTAACAAGAGTTCCTAGAATCTTGTATTGGAAGTACAGAGAGGAAAGTTAAGAAATGTTTCTTTTTTCTACCAGGTGGATGATGTTAATCTGAAAGTCACCATTCCTGCCAATATTTGAAGATTCCGTTCATCCCCAGGAGCCTTGACTAGATTTTCAAGAGCTCTTGTCTTGTTGTGGGTCTTGTGCGCAAGTATATCAGAATTATAACAGTTGATTTTTCCCCTTGAGGTTTTGTTGCTTATTACAGGTGGAAATTAACAGACTACGTTCTTTGCTACAGTTGAATAGTTATATTGAACCATATGATAAATGATATGGATAATTGCTGACACCTTTTTGGCAGAAAGTACAACAGTCCATACACGATAAATGAATGTGGGTTATCTGTTCCCAGGGTTGAGCTGTGCAACCCATTTTCCAACAACAGAGGTTTTAGATAAAAATCCATTGCTTTAAATGTCTGTTAATTATATATTTTAATGAAACAATGTTCACTAGTTAACATTTTCCTTGGAATTTTAATTTTCTTTTAATCTGAAAATAATCTGTTGCAAAAGTCTGCATTGTGTGATTGTGACAGAAGTTAGCAAGAGCTTAACACTAAAAACAAACAGCTAAAGATTTCACCCTATCTCTTTAGACCTCACACCAAAGCCCCTTCTCCCCTGCTTGTTACATTGTGGGTACATGCTTTACTTCCACCTGCTGACATTTACATAGCAATGTACTGTAACATTACACCAGATAACATTACAGAAAACTATCTATCTAACTTACATATTAGCAGTAACTATGGAAGCGTGCTGTTTGGAATAAATTCCACCAGAAATAATGTTACACCAAGCCTTACAAACCTGGCCATCTGTCCACCAGTGTTATTACCTCCTCCTGATCTGTCCAACTTTTTTTTTTCCTGACAATTGTTCTCCTTCACTCTCTTATATACTGGCAAAACTGGACATTTTGTTTTTCTCTCTGCCATTTTTATTTGCTACTGATCTTTCTCATTAGCCTACTGCTGTCTTCTTCTGGTATGTCTGCACTTCCTTCCCATTGAGTAATCTTTAATTGTCACAATTGCCTCTAAAGTTGCATCTGTAGGATTTTCAAAATCCCTGCAATGGTGTACCTCGCTTCAGCTTTGAATATATAAGATTAATTTGCTTTGCTTTAAAATAATTAAAAATGACAATATTTCAGTAACCAAATAAGAAAAGGTAATCACCCAGGTGCAACATGCTTGTGAGCTATTGTATTGTTTTATTAAGAATATAGATGACTCTGCAAAATGCTGGGAAAAAAACTTAACCCACCTACATTGAAAAATAAGACAAGAAAATTGACTACCTGACAGTACCTGGTTCAATATATAAACTTAAATACTTTATCCTCTTGTCCTGCATTGTAATTTGCCTTAATTTTTATTCAACAAATATTGATCAATAACAGGCGTTGATGAATTAATCACAGCCTCAGACTCACAGCCATGAGTAAGTAAACTGTCTGCTGAGTTTATATCGCCAATTACCTGTTATCGAGTAAACTCTCCATGTTCACCTAGCAGTTTTAATCAAGTAAAATATTGATAATGATCTATATATTTTTACTGATTTACAAATGTTTTTAATTGTCCCAGCCCTAAACATTATATCCTCACTTTTTTTGCATGGCTATTCACTCCGCTTGATTTTTTTTCACAACTTGAAGCCCCTGCTATCCAGGTGCAAACAGTTTCTTGTTGGATGAATTCTTTGAATAAAGTTTGACAGGATCACAGCAATGGGTTTTGTACTTTTTTACACTTAAAGCAGCTGGAAAAATGTTATTGCAAGCTTCAATCTCGTAACGGGAGTTGTGCGCCCTTCTCCAGCGTGCAAATTAGTCTCAAGTGCCAAGTCAATACACATTTAGAAAAATTTCGATCTGCCGTCGTGTAGCATTTCATTTGGTTTCTGCTCAATTTCAGAAAAAAAGCTGTTCAGCCGGAAAATATATATCTTGGCTTTTAAAAGTATTTAGCCACAATTGCTAACTTTCCTGAATAGCTTGGCACTAGATTTGTGAACAGGGGTGGGGCGGGTGGTCTCCTAGATGTATGCCTTGTCTTCAATCTGAGTCTGCAACATATTTGGTGAGCCAGCCAGGAGACTGCTGGAAAATAACAGAAAAAAAAAGAAAGAAAAAAAAACAGCCAACGAACCTAGAAGGAGAGAAAAGAGAGTATTGCGGAGTTACAGGACGAAAAAAGCAAAGTGTTGACACTGGGCAAAGCAGACCTTATCTCAGTGTGGCAGTTCATAAAGTGCAGTGAACCAGCGGATGGAGGGTTCCAGAGTCGTGCTCTCATCAGGCTGGCAGAGAACAATTTAGCAGATATTGAGATGACAGAGGATACCAGTGCAGTACCTGAAGGACCTCCTCACAGCAAAGAGACACCGCCGAATTAAACACTTCTCAACAAGAGTTCAATGAGCTGAAAGCATTAAAAGACAAGTATTCATAACTACAACGAAAGCAACCACACCAGTAAAAATGAAGGGTGCTGCTGTGGCATGGTCTCCACCAGTATCAGAAGTGACTCTGAGAAGGTAGTTTTGTATTTGAGGCCAAATTGGGTAGGCAGGGCAGGTGGACAAATTGTCATACATTTATTGATGACTTTGCACACATGTGAATGTTTCTGCTTTCATCACACTTAACCCAAAACCTCACATCCCACACACACTGAATGTGAATGTTTTAGAAAATTTTGTGATGTTGCGTCTCTGCACTGTCTTGCTTGTGCACTGATATCTTTGCACTGTGTGTATGTGTAAATATATGTAGTATGTGTAATTACCTTGCTGAAAAAACCCCAGCACAGACCAGCATGGTGCTCCATTGCTGGCAACCAGCATTTGTTGTGTTTTAAACATGTCTATGCTTGTTTTTGCGGGTCACCAGCACATGTTGTTTTTTTACCAGTAAAAACCAGCATGTGCTGGTCCAAAACTGGCATGTACTGGTGACCAGCAAAAACCAGCACACACATGTTCAAAACACAACAAATGCTGGTTTTTGACCAACACATGATGGTTTTTTGCTGGTCACCAGTTGTTTGACCAACACATGCTTTTATAGGTAACCAGTACCCGCTGTTTAACCAGAAGGGTGTAGAGGTCAGACTCAGTAAAAGAACATATAAATGCAAGGAAATATATTACAAGCTTTATTTTCATCTAAAGCAAGTTAAATATGTATGATGAAATCTTAAAAAGTATAAAACACTATTTTTTTAAAAGAATCTTTTACACATGCACACACACAAGTAAATTTTGTGAAAAACATTTATAAATATTTGAAAACATATTTTTTAATGTATATTTTTTGATGCATCTCTTTTTAGATAATTGATGTAAAACAACGAGTTACCTTGATAAAATGTGGACTTGCCGACAAATCATAGCTTACTGACAAATCATAGCTTACAGTTGACTGACAGCTAACATCGAACTCCTGCTAAATCACGTCAGTTTAGCAACTAATCAACCGTGCAGCCACACACATTTTAACACATTTCATGCATATATTTAGGTGCGTGACTGTAAAATTATACATTCATAATGTCAAGAGTAGAAAGTCAATAACAAGGTCTGTGTGTTATCTTTTTATTTACCTTTGACATTTTACCTCAGTAACTCGATTGCTCAGGAGTAACTCTGGTTATTTCAACATCCGGTTTTTATGCCGATTTCAAAGCCGTATTTTAAAAGAAATTAATGATTAAAAAGATCAACTTTATGCAGTGACAAAAATTTTCTATTTTTGCCCTCTTAGACAACTTTTCTGTTTAACTTAGGCATCTCTTGGCATGTTTTTTATGTGATGAAAGAACATGATCTGCCAAAGCTGTAGATTTGTTAAGGAAAAACAAGTAGGAAAGAATTGTAAGCAAGATTATTATTTTTTATTATTTTTATCCAGATGCATAGCCAGCCTACTAAAAGAAGGGCGACTTTTATTTAGATGCAGTGACCAGTTCATGCATGACCTCTCAAAAGCTGTAGATTTCACGGTTAAAAAAAAAACCTTTTTTAAAGAGTAAATTCTGATAAAAAATAAAGTCTTTACCCATGGAATCTACTGCTTTTGAGAAAGTTGACTGTATTTATGTAAATATTGGTACTGTATTGTTTACAGTGAAGTTCCGGCAACCACAGCTTCCAGTTTTTTACCGTAAATTTAACTGAATTTATTTTTTACAGTGTAGAGGTGAAGTGCTACCTCACATTACTACAGGGATTAAGACTCTACAGGAGTGACGTGTTGTTCGCGAACGACTTGACTTTTTGAACCGGCTCTTTTAGGTGAACGCTGGGAACCGACTTGCATATCTAAAGAGCTGTAAAACAAAGAGAAAAAAACAAGGCAAATAGATCATGTTATGCTCTCGTTGAAAATGTACCCTTCGCCGTTAATCACATACAGTGTAACCGTAATCGAAATGTATCTAGTGAATCTTATTAACATCCGAGTTGTTTGGCACAGCATAAAGATTTAGAGCCAGTTCTAGCAAAAATGTTAAGAAGTGTGTTTGATTCTTTTTTGTGTGTGACTGAGGTAAAATGAAGGTCCGACTGCACTCCTGCTTGTTAACATGATGTAGGGGAAGACCAGGGATGATTGTAAAACCAGGGTTATACTTGCTGTTAACTACACGTGCATATATACGCAAGATGGCATGCGTATGTGTCCTGCGTTCATTTGGCACGTCCCCAAAAATGTACACAACCCATGCGTTTGGTGCAATACCAGCGTAAACGGCGGGGACAGTATAGAGAAATATACTCTCCGTCATGGCGACGAGATTGGCTTAATGACCCGATACACCATCGACGTTGACGCTGCTGCCACTGTTTCTGCCGTTTTCGTAAGATACATTATCTTAGCCTCTTCAACTCCCGCCATCTTAGCTCCCAAAGCAAGCCCTCCATCCGCAAGCTATGCTGGAAAATCTCGCTCTCTAAAGTCCGGAAAGTGTCTGTGTTTTCATTCATTGATGTATCCATGTGCTTATGTTGACGTGTCTCTGTTTTGGTTCTGTTCACGCCCCCGTTCTGTTATTGGTTAATCATCCCATGATCCCATCAATTAAAATGTTCAATGGAAAATGATTTATTTATGATTATTTATTTAAAGCCTCTGTTATAACACACAAATATAGCATCAATGTTTTTGTTTGAAGAAATGTTATAATACTTATAATACCATGCAAATAACCTGTTTGCATGGTTAGCCTGTATGGTTTCATCATTTCTTCCTGCCATTCTGCTTTTTTTCCCTTTTACTGCTATATTTCTACCCATATTGTAACATTTTGCCCCAAAGCATGTTACAACTGACCCAGGTTCTGGGGTAAATTGTAACAGTTCTCACTGTATTTGGCAATTATTTACATCTAATTGGCCAACAATAAGAGCAAGATTTATTTTAACAACAAGATTTTGAAAAAAACTTCAGAGCAAAGGACCGTTTGGGAGCTGATAGAGCCGGTTCTTATTAGTGAACAGCTGATTGTTAATCCTAAAATATTGCAATAGAGCAGGTAGAAGTTCAGAAAAAGTTTGGTTTCATTATCATTGGTCTCTTTCTGCTTGAATCACACAGTGCATGCTATTTATCGGTACAGCCATTGGTTGGAGCCAAAGTTCTTCTGTTTAGGCATGTCTTTTGTGGGTGTATTTCTCTTCATATATTGGTGTGCATAGAAAATACCTGCATGACATGAATTCCTAAATATCAGGTAAATTTTACATTTATTCATACAACAGATTTGTTTTCTCAAAGTGTCTTAGAGATGAGGCAGAATCCAATCCAATCATATAGCTCAACAGTTAAAGGTTAAGAGCCCAACAATGACTGCCTAACAGTCCTGGGATTTGAATTCACAACCTTTTGATGTGTGTGTGAGGGTAGAGGAGAGGGGTTCTGTGTTCAACTGCTTTGCCTGCAAGTTACCTGGATGTTGTTTTGAAGGCGAATCTAAAAATGTGAATTAATAGAGAGACTGAATGCTTTTTAGAAATTAATTATATTCGTACTTCATTTTGAATTTCAAATGTTCAATCATACACCCTTAAGCATGAATTTCAGTTTCAGATCAAAATTCTATTTCAGATGGTATCATACAAATTCAAAACAGTAATATTCAAATTCAGATTTTTGCATTTAAATTCAGATTTCTAATAGCATGATTTTAACTCCATAGATCTCATTCATAGCCAGTGATGGGCCCTTTTCAAAGTGAATGGGGTACTTTGGGTCGATAAACGCAAAGTGTGCACTTAGAAAAGGACGACAGGGCTTATGGAACAGGGCCAAAGTCTAGAGATAAAATATAAATAAGGCCATTAAGGTTTCTGAAGGAACGATTCTCTCATGGTTCGTAGAAAAGCCTTCTGTGAAAGCTAACCTCCCAGAACTACTGTTCCCATAGCTGGAGGCCTTTCAAAACTAGCCCTGCATGTGACTTGTGTGCGCGTGTGTGTGTGCGCGTGTGTGTGTGCGCATGTGTGTGTGCGTATGTGTGCGTGTGTTCCAGCCTGTTCCTGGATGATGTATGAAATGTAAATTAAAATAATCCTTTACTACACTCAAAACTGAATGACAAAAATTCAAAATCAATAAATCTTAAGTTTCAAAGGAAAGGACAGGAAACATGTTGCTTTGGTGCAATTTAAATTATCTTTAATGAACCAGTATAGGGGAAAAAAGAGGAGGCTAGAGCCATAGTCCAGACCTGAACCCAATAGAGCATCTCTAGAGAGACCTGAAAATGGCTGTGCACCGACGCTTCCCATCCAACCTGGCTGAGCTTGAACAATTCTGCCAAAAAGAATGGGAGAAACTTCCAAAGGAAAGGTGTGCCAAACTTGTAGGATCATTCCAAAGAAGACTTGAGGCTGTCATTACTGCCAAAGGTGCTTTAACTAAGTATGAAGTGAAGGGTCTGAATACTTATGTAAATGGAATATTTCAGTTTTTTATTTTTAAAACATTTTACAAAACATTCCCAAAACCTGTCTTAGCTTTGTCATTGTGGGGTATTGTGTGTAGATTGATGGGGAAAAAAAATTAGTTGAATCCATTTTAAGATGAGTCTGAAACAAACTTGAAAGGGTCTGAAAACTTTCCGTATGCACTGTAACTTGTATACATTGGAACAAAATGTTGTTTCTAGAGGACCATGGTGCAACACACAACAATACAGCAGCACAGTATACAGGACTACATAAAGTGCAAATACATATATAAGCCAGCTGTTATACAAGTGCCACAAGCAAAGCCTAGTTGTGCAAAAATCAGAGTGCCACAACTGAACACAAGGTTGAGTAAGTGCTAGTATTTATGAGTGCTACAAAACATTACTTACAAGGCAGTCAGTAAAACTATGAATGATACAATCTCGATACAAGTCAAAGAATATGAACATGCTCACACCAACTCAGGTTTAAGGAATTAAATTCTTTAAAGCAGAACTTGACTACATAGCAGAAGTTGTCATCTGAATTAAAACTGAGGCAGGAAAGCCAAAAGACGAGCCCGATAGGCAGACGGGACATAAGAGAAGATGTAAGCTAAATACATTAAGGTAGACTAACACAGGGTATCTCGCATCACTGTGTTATGTAACATTTGATAATTAGGGTCGGAGGTCAAAAAGGAGACTATAATTAAACATATACACAGCAGAAAGCCTTCTGTATACCCTGTGTGTGAAAATAATTTTAAGTCATTATATTAAACACTCATTAAGCCCCCTAAAAACAGTAGATTCCAAATAAGAGTAGTACTTGTAATAGTATTTTGATGGATGTCTTCAATTGGCTTATAACATTTCTGCACCGGGCAGCCTGATCTAACCAGAGAGCGCAATTTTCCACTAACTTCACAATTGTGTGAATTCTCAGGAATTTACAGTCATTAGGCCGTGTTAGGGTTGTGGATGGTTGAACATGTGGCAAGTTGATTGGTCTTGATGAGATGCTGCACGAGTCGGTCACGGGAGGAGAAGGTGGAGTTGGAGCAGAAGGAGGAGGAGGAGGAGGAGGAGAAGAGGAGGAGTAGAAGGTGCTGCACACATGCTGGTAGCCGGATTATCAGCTCCTCTAACTCCGTCTGTCTAGTGAGCTTGAGTGCTGTAGAGACATTTAATAAGCAACTTTTTCTCTTTTTCTCTGTTTGTAAGCGGAGTTATAGTTGGGGAATATTTTGCCTATGTGTTGCTAAATGGCGGAAGAAGCTTTAATCGGACCACATGGAAAAATTGGAGGGGTAAGTCAAAACAGCATTCACTCAGTTTTTGAATTAATGTTTTTGTTAGCTTGTCTATCTATATACCGTATCTACAGTCAGCTCCAGAATTACTTGCACCCTTGGTAAAGATGGGTAAAAGAGGGTATGGAAAAACTTTATTTGTGGTTAATTATCTTAATCTCACACTGAAAATATCAGAGAAATCTAAACTTTAATTGAAGTCAATTTATTCTAAGAAAATAAAAAACTCTTATCCAAAATTATATATTTTTTACACATCTTTACCAAGGGTGCCAATAATTCTGGAGCTGACTACATCCGTCATCGATTATATATACCAAATTTACCCAGAGCAAATAAAAGAAATATCACTTATGTTTATATCTAATGTATAAATGTGTATTCCCATTGATTCTCTTCATACTTGCTTCCTACAAATATTATATGAGATCGGATTGACCAGACAGTAAACATTTTTGTTCTGTTCAACCTTTCCATGTGTCTGAGTAAAATAGGACACGTGCTTAGATTGCATTGGAGCCAAATTGTGGATCTGGTTGTCTTTGCACAGGGGATTACAAGCCTCTCCCCTTGTCAAATTATTGCATTATATGTATTTTGGATAAAAGTTCCAATAAGCTTTTAATGCTTATTGGATTTGAATAACATTGTTCATTTTGGGCTCTGTAACCACGTGCCTGTTCCGCACTCATGCTGAAATTTCTTTTGGCACTGGTGATACACCTCCCTCCCATTTCTACTGGCATGCTACCTATTTATAACTGTGACCAATTGTTGGAGTTTCTTACAAAATGAGAGCTAGTGCTCCTGATGTTGGCAGGCCTTGAGAGAGATTTTAGATCGAATGAAAGACTGACTCAGTTCCAAGATGCTGGCTGGACACTCTCAGCAGTCTCGGCCACGTTTCATGCTTCTGCTAATGCAATCATGTGCAGGGCTAGATGGATTATTGTCGGAATCTAATCCATCATATTCAGCATATAGTGTGCAAACCATGTGACATACACAGCAGCCACTTAATTGGATACTTCTACTTTATTCCCATACCTAATAGGCTGCCATACCTGTTACAGTCTCCACACAACATTGTTGTATTAAGAGTGATAGTAACTTGCCTTGAACTTTGAATTGAGCAAAAGCCTCTTTTAAGAATGACCTGTTCCGACCTCAGGGCAGTTGTCGTCTTAATATACCTCTAAGTTAACACTATAATAATAATAAGGTAATATTCTCTTGCTAATGGAAAATGATCAAGGAAAAGGGCTGTTCAGAAAGGAAGAATTTGGCTAACCATTTACAGAGTTACCAGTTTTTTAGGTATTCCTCTATATTCCAGTGGGCACAAAAGCATCAAAACTGGACTGTTGACATCAAGTTTTCATTGCTTGAGTGGACCGCACAGTCCCTAAATCTCAACCCTTAGAGCATCTTTGGAATATGGTGGAAAAGGCACTTTGCGGCAGCTGGGCAATGCAATCATATCCGTACGTTCCTGCGCAATGTATCCAAGATCTTGTAGAATCCATGCACAGCCAAATCCATGATGTACTGTTGGCCAAAATGGTAGGGAACGTGGCCGAATGCCCTGACATCGCGGGAGGCGTGGCCGAATTCCTTGACGCAGCGGGAGGCATGGCCGAATGATGTATGCTGTTAATGTGTTTAAAATAAATGTTTGAAACGGCTTCACGCTTGTGTCCGCCTCCCTGCCGCACCGTGACACTAGGTAATTTGATGTTTTGGCAAAACCAGGTACCAACTGTTTGTTTCATGTTTCCACAGCATTTAACTTTGTCCCTGTTAGCAGCAGCATTTCTCTCCTCTTTTGGAAGCTCCATGCTCTATGGCTATAACCTGGCTGTAGTCAATTCTCCTGCTCAGGTTAGTAACATAAAGGTCAGAATATTCACATCAATGGCAGAAGAATACATTTGAAATTGTTTTTGAAGGAGTTCCATACTTGAAGAAAAATATTGGTCTGTTATTTTTACTTATGTAATTGTTATGTTGTAATTTATTCAAAGCAGAACTTTGTTGTAGAACCACTGTACTATGTAAAGGACTCACACAACGGAGGTAAGATCCAAGTGCAGGATAGGTCATTTCACTGGGAAAACGCTCAGAAATGCAAACCATTATAGCGGCAAGACTTGGGTGTGTGGGTGGACCGCACAGTATTTATGGAGGTGAGGTAAATGTCCATCAGGTGTGCAGGCAGATTCGACAAAGTTATGATATAACACAAAGTCAGTGTTTTGTTCTTTCTACCACTGCGTTATAGAAAACAATAGACGGTCTGTTACATCCATTGCACAACCAAAACTGATGCAAATATAGAAAAAACTGAGATGCTTTCTCATGTGGGAATAAAATAAAAGGTTATACTTTGTTGTAGCATTTACGATGTGCTTTGTGACTCAACTGCTGAGTTATAGGAGGACAGTTGGGAAGGCAACAACTGCTAAAAACAGGAGTAACCTTTCATTTGAGTTGGGTGGTATGAATTCTTTTGAATTAGCAATAGTGAAAATCGTGTTGGTAATGGATATAAAATGGATCACTCTTTCAACTCATTAAAAAGCCATAAAGAAGGTGGACTAATAGCATGTTTTGTGCTGCCATGCTAATTCCACTGGCTAACATCAGAGAAGAAGAGGCCACTGTAAAGAGATAGACTCGCTCCGGCAAATCAAATTTGTCCATAATCCATCATTCTTGATGGATCTTTTTAACTTTCTAATCCCCATGATGACATTTAATCAGATGACATTCATAATTGCATTAAGCCTGCATTTGCAGTCTCTGGAGCCTAAACTTAGTAACTCAATTTTGTCTTAAAAATGCTAAATACATTTACTGTTTAAGCTAAAGACTGGGTTTAAGTGTACACCCAAACCATGATTAATATATTAAAGTAGCTCAAGGTCTAGTAAGTGGATCCTTGTCACACTTCATTACAATACAGTTAGTTCCTTTGTACTGGCTGTCACTGTAAATGTGTACTCTAACAATATTCATGACAATTGTGGAAAGCTGATTTTATTTATAGGTTTACAGGTTTCTAACAGCATTATGGTTCATGTTTACTGGCTTATACCATCATTTTTGAAGAAAATAAGTGCATATTGTCAGGCAAAACCCGTAGTCAGACAAGCAGTAATAAACAGAACCAGAAGTATCCAAAATAGCAAAGGCAGAGGTACAAAGGGGCAAATCCAAACGAGCAAAACCAGAAATACAGAAAGGCTATGTAGGCTGTCGTGGACAAACAAGACTTTGCACTGAATTTGAAAACCAGAGGTGTATATATACTGTGTTTAATGAATGAATGAGTTTCAGGTGTGAGTAAAAAGCCGGTAAATCTGAGCAGATTGGTTGTTGCGGGGGTGTGGTAGTTTTAGGGATTCTGGAAAGTGGAGTTCCTGGAGGATGCAACACGTTAAACTGAAAAAAACCCAGCTTATATTTATGTAAGCTTTCTTTTTCATCTTTCCCATCTTCCCAGTACATAAAGGACTTTTTTAACCGCACCGCAGTGAGGCGCCATGGGACTGGCCTGAGCGAGGAGGGCATCACAGTGCTCTACTCCATTACCGTGTCCATTTTTGCCATTGGTGGAATGGTAGGCTCCATCACCGTGGGAATGCTGGTCACCAAATTTGGAAGGTACTGCAACAAACCATAATATTCTATAGACTTGGCACTTGTGGTTTGAAGTCAGCTTCTAAAATGATATCTCCTCTAGAAGAAATTTGATCAGCAGTTTTACTAAGGGCTTGTGATCAATATTTTCAATGCAGATTGTAGAAGGGTGCATTTGCTACTTCTCTGTGTTTTTGTGCAGAAGAGGGACACTGGTGAAAAGCACAATTCTAGTGTTTGTAGCTAGTGGGATGATGGGCTTCAGCAGACGGACTGGCATTCCTGAGATGATCATCGTTGGCCGCTTCATCACAGGGATACATTCAGGTACACCAATGTAGTTATTTAGTGTGCAAGTATGCAAATATGAAGCACGTCTGTGTCTGCAACATTTGCTTTCAGCGAGGAACAGGGAGCTGCAAATTTCTTTGGAAAGTCTGAATATTGAACACATGACATACAGGTGTGAAGTAGGCTAGTGTGCAAGTATGCTAATGTACAACTATGCTAGTGTGCAAGTATGCAAGCAAGTTAGTGTGCAAGTGTACTTGTATGGAAGTGTGCAGTACAGTGCTGTAGTGATCAGGTATGCTAGTGTGCAAGCATGCTGGAGTGCAAGTATGCTAGTTTGCTAGTGTATTAGTATGCTACTATGCTAATGTCTTAGTATTCTAGAGTTTAGGTATTCTAGTATAGAGGGCAGTGGTGGCTCAGTGGTTAGGGCACTGGGCTACTGATCAGAAGGTCGTGGGTTCAAACCTTGAGGGCCCTTGAGCAAGGCCCTTAACCCTCCCTGCTCCAGGGGCGCTGTATCATGGCTGACCCTGACTTCGTGATGAGCACCAACCCTGACTCCTTTGCTACTGTATGTTAGTGTGCAAATGTGCTAGTATGTTAGTATGCATGTTTCCCAGTATGTTAGTGCTACTGTGCTACTGTGCTAGTATGCAAGTAAGCTAGTGTGCAAGTTAGCAATGCCAGTATAATAGTGTATTATTATGCTAGTATGGAAGTGTGCTGTAGTGTTCAGGTATGCTAGTGTGCAAGTATGTATGCTAGCATGCAACTACGCAAGTATGCTAGCATGGCAGTAAGCTGTTTGCTGGTATCCAAGTATACCAGCATGCATGTTTGCTGGTATGCAAGTATGTTAGTATGCATGTTTCCATGTATGCTAGTGCTAAATAATGTAAGTATGCTAGTGTGCAAATATGCTAGCATTCAAGTATACTACTACTACTGCTGCTTAATTGTCTAATTCCTAGTCTATTTAAAAGAAAAAAGAAAAACTCAAGCACTTATGTTTCTCTTTAAACCACTGATGCTCAGGTGGGACAACATTTTTGCCTAAAACAAATATAAGGAAAGAGATTTATTCACTGTTAAGGTCTAATATGACTGCCTCTTCTTTTCTGCTTGTGCAGGGATCTCTCTTAGTGTAGTTCCTATGTTTTTGGGAGAGATCGCTCCAAAGAACCTCCGAGGCTTCCTGGGCCTTGTGCCCAGCATCTTCATCTGTGTTGGAGTTTTCATTGCTCAAATTCTGGGACTCCATGAGGTCCTGGGAAAGGTGAAGTTAAATCCAACTTAAATCGGATTACAAAATAACTCTCTTCGGGTTCCTCAAGGGTTCTTTGAATTGTTTTATCCAGAACATTTTTCTGGCAAGGAAACACTGTGTTATAGGGTTAGAACTTTTAAGGGTTTCCTCCCAGAGGCGCAAACCGAAGAACCCTTTAGGGTGGTAAATGAAACCTTTTTATAAGAATGAAAATGGGTAGTTTTAGAGGCACATATCTGATTTCATGTAGATATTTCATAAATGTGGTATTTCCCCAGTACTTGCAAAGTGTTTCATTTGCAAAGGAGCAGAAATTATCTACAGCATTCTCTGAAATGCAGGTTATTATGAGAACAGTCTGTGTTTTGTTATAGACTTATAACGTTAAGTCTTTTCTCCACAGGAGGATCACTGGCCTCTGTTTCTCTCTCTAGTTGTGGTTCCGACCTTTATTCAACTAATGCTATTGCCGTGGTTTCCCGAGAGTCCTCGTTACTTATTGATTGAGAAACACAACATTCACGCCACTATCAAAGGTCATTTTCCTATTCATTCAATGATAAATGTATTTAACTTGATGTCATCATTCTGAGGAGGCTGAGAATCTCCTTAGTTAAAGGAATAGTAATATACACTGAGATGATAGTTTATTAGGTACACCTAGCCTATCTAGTACCTAATACACTGGCAACTCGGTGAATATTGTTTTGTTTTTTTCCCATATATACTGAGTTGACAGTTTGTCCAATAAACTGGCCACTTGGTGTATTTTCAATATTTTAAATTACGTGAATTACGTTGTCAGAAAAGCAACTCTTTTTGCTGGACAAGGCCTATTTTCGTTCAGTTTTTAGGTCAGCTTGCTAACCCATGAGCAAACTCTCATGGTTTCTTAAGGACTCGCAACAAGTGTTAGCAATATTTCACAAATTAAAAATGAATGCGATGCTACCCGTAAATATTAGGTCTTCTTTACTGTTAGCCATGTTAGCATTGTTTGGGTGAACCGTTCAGGTTTCTGTTGATTCATGCTAGTCTTTTGTGTCCTGGTGTTGTTGGTAGCTCTGAAGTGGTACAGAGTGAAAGCTAATATCCAGGCGGAGGTGGAGGAGATGCAGGAGGAGCAGCGCTCGCTCTCTTCAGTGAAGACCGTCTCAGTGTATGAGTTGCTAAGAGACCAAGCTGTACGCTGGCAGGTCATATCTGTCATGGTCATCAACATGGGCATGCAGCTGTCTGGCATAGATGCGGTGAGTATGAAAACATGGGTGACTTTGTGATTTAGTTAACTGTGATATGGCTAATGAGTTACTCAACTTTTTTATTCAATGTACAGTATGTACAGTACTGTCCAAAAGTCTTAGGCACATGTGAAGAAATTCTGTAAAGCAAAAATGCTTATAAAAATTATGAAATTATTATTATTTTATAAGTTCCTGAATACAAAAAAGTACTACAAAGTGCAAACAGGAAACAGGAGCGCCCGAGTGGCACAGCAGAAAAACGTTCGCCCTATCGTCAAGAGATCGTGAGTTTGATTCCTGACAATGCCACAGCCATCTGTGGTCGGGAGTCCAAGAGAGCATAATTGTCCCTGCTCTTTGAGTAGTAAGGATGGCATTACACTCTCTCCCCTGTCTATTAGAGTGACGCTAGCCAATCGTGGGCATCTGTGAGCTCATGTATACAGAAAAGGGTAGTTAGTGCTTTCCTCCAAGCGCGTTCAGTTGCCCTGTGATGTTGCATGAGCAGCAGTTTGAAAAGATGCAGTGACTGGCTTCATGTGTCTCAGAGGAAGCATGAGTTAGCCTTCACCCTCCCCAATTGGTAGCTGTCATGCAATAGGAGAGAACTAAGCTAGTGGGTGGGAATTGGCAACGACTAAAATTGGGAGGAGAAAAATAAAATAAAATAAATA
>JAOUQW010000025.1:9313893-9320101 GCA_028565825.1 Olivaichthys viedmensis | reverse complement strand
TTCTGGTTGGCACAACCTCAGCGCCTTTGGTGTGGAAAGATGCTTCTTACTTCTTTGTGTATGTGTGTGTGTGTGTGTGTGTGTCGTCATGAGCAAACAGGCTCAGCCATGTTCCTTACTTTAATACTGCACTTTTCTTTCCTGACAATAACTCATTAAGGCACAGAGACAAACAAAGGAGTTAATGTAAGTGTGCTTGCAACAAGTTGTGAAGAGGTGTTAAACGATAAGTGTGTGTGTGTGTGTGTGTGTGTAGAGTACACCACTGAGTTATATTTACTTTTGTAGGGTGAGGGAGAATGTGTGGTTTGGCCGGCCCACCACTGATGGCGAGGGTTTTAGTTATTGTGATTGGAATCATATCGCTGTGTTTTTTGCTCATGCCTTCTGTTGATGTGGATTCTTCTCATGATTTAATGCACCAGAGTCAATAAAAAACTTAAAGCTCAGCAATTTCTCACTTGATTCTGTTTCATTTATTGAGGAAGCTACAAATTGGGATCACAAATCCAATAGCATTCAATTTGACTTTAAAATACGGAATTAAAATACGTTCCACGTGACAACCAAGTCAAAACGATTCGCATATTCTGTTACAGGAACACTTTTGCGAATAACAAGAAGACGATTCAAAGAATTATTTTATCACCTGTTCATTTAATCAGATAAATGGCCGACTTATCGAGCTGTTTTCATTTTGTGCAGCTATTACAATTACAACCCATCAATGTTTAGCACGTTGGCATGGAAGCATAATTTTACACCGGACCATAAACTCCTTTTTGAATAAAGAGCAAATTACTTTTTATTTTATTTTATACATATATATATATATATATATATATATATATAAAATAAAGCAAACGTTCGGATATTTGGATAGGTGCACCTTTTTATGACCAATGATGGTGCGTTATTATTTTAAACGAGTTTCTTTTTAAATGCGCTCCATAGGAAATCTGAAGTCACGCCGTTTAGGAGGTGTGAAATGTGTGGCTTCGGCCATTTTAGGTTTTTCCTCCGCCTCTCTACGACTGTCCCGAACGATGCCAAAACCGGAATTTGTAATAAAACGAAGCATAGAGGGAGAGAGGAAGACAGGGAGGGGGCAAGAGGAACAGATAAGGAGAGAAAAATCAAAATGACAATGTACAGTTAGAAAAAGACAAGCGAGAACATCTTTTTTTGTTTAAAACTCAAATCATACACGTCGACCATCATTGCTGCTGAATTAAACTGATTTGTGGTTTTATTTATTTATTTATTTACATTTCCCCAACGAACGATCAGTGAGTCCTTTAAATAATTAAATAATTAAACCTGTGGCTGGCGAAATAACGGCACTCTGTGTGTGATTGCATTACGCACTGACATGTAAGAGAGAATAACAGAGAGAGAGAGAGACATGGCAGAGCGTTGAAGCTTTGTTCGACACAGCAAGATAGCCAGGACAGATCACACACACACACACACACACACACACACACACAGAAAATTACATCATCCTACAGCTTAAATTTTATTTCAGCACCTCATTGTAAGCAGATCAGAGTTTTCACAAGATTAATGGAAAAATAATATCCATCTTTCAGAAAAGAGGCCGACAGAGGAAAGCAAAACAAATCTCTAAATCTTGCTTCTTTGGCTGCAGAGCAAGTCTGGAGTCGGAGTGCTGCGCCCTGCTGGGGTTCAGACCAGCACACACACACACACACACACACGCCTGCACACAAACACACACACGCCTATACACAAACACAGGGTTGGTTTGCGGAGCGCACAATGAAATGATAGGAGAGTTGGGAAGTGCAACGGCCATCTAAGACCAACACAAACACATACTCACACACTCGCACGCAAAGGCCAAGTGTCACACTAACTGTGAGTGGGAAGGACTGACCTGCAAAAGCCATGAATAGCTCCACTAAAGTGAAAAATCCATGACTCTAATACACTGACCTTTATTCATTTAATCCTTTTAAATCTCTGACACTTATAAAGGTGAATAATTGTACATTAGCTTTAAATGACTTTCCATATGAGGGAATGGATTTGGGCGCTTTGGGTTTGGAGGGTCTGGCTTCTAAAGAGATTGTGGGAGAAGACTTGCCATCTTTCTTTCTTTCTTTCTCTCTCTCGTAGAGATTGAATCTTAAGATTATTTCCGAGAGATTGAAGTTCAGATGATTTATTTTCTATTGATTATTTCTACATTTGCTTAATATTTGTTTGTTTTGTTGTTGGTCTAAACTAAACTAGGGCTTATATTACATTTACTTTGTGGTATTTAAGTTCAAATTCTTTGTAACTTTTTTGGGGGGATTTAAAAAAAAAAGTTTTTATATTTGAGTTATTTTAGGTTTGGATTTTCACACAGCTTTGTTCGCACTAGCTAGACTTTACGTATATGAAAGTTCAAGCGAAATATTCTTAAGCCTGCACGTACACTACCGCAAATGGCATAGCAAGTGTTTCACTTTTTAGGAGAGAAATGTAAAGCTGGAAAATAGCGAGTTGCGTGTATATGAGGGGCAGAGGCTTTCTTTTTAGAACATCATATGTCACGTTAATATTCTATTAAAGTCTTAATTTGGCATATTCATAGTCATAACATTGCTGTGATATAATGCAATATAATATAATATAAAATTATACAATACAATATAATATAATATAAAATTATACAGTACAATACAATATACTATAATATTATACAGTACAATATACTATACTATAATATAATATTATACAGTACAATATAATATAATACATCAAAGATGACATTGAGGGAACTGAAGTATTTTCTTTCTCAATGGCAAGTCTTCCGAGTAACCGATCTCTCTTTTGTATCGTTTTCAGGAATGAATCTGCTTTTCCTCAAAACATACACAGCATATAGGACATGCCATCGGACGCTCTGTCTCTTTCTCTCACACAAATATTTTTTGTCCGTTTTATTTATAGTGTGCTGTTAGATTGTGCTCAGTCGAGCATACAGTATGTTAATAAAGACAGCTATAGCAAGAGAAGAAAGATAGAGAGCAAGACAGAGAGAGACACACACAGAGAGAGAAAAAACGAGTACAGCCCAGTCTGCCATTTTTTTGGCACCCATCTCTGTGAGCTCTGTGTAGAAGGTGCCAGAAGCTCATCTCTGCCAACCTCTCTCCCTCTGATCCTTTCTTTTGCTCCCGCTCTCTCTCTTTTCACCCATTCTCTCTCTGCTTCTCAGGGCGCTCAACCCCGGCCCTCTCCCCCTCTGCCTTGACGCGGCCGCAGCTTTCTAAAGTAACAATTAACGCTTTTTCAACAATTAAAAAAAGACACAAGTGTAACAATTTCAGCGTAACAAGAAGAAGAAGAAGAAAAAAACCCATTTCCCGTATTTCTCGCTTTCCCACTTCGACTAACTGCCTTTCTCTCCCAGGATTGCCTCGACTCGGTTTATTCCGTTAAACATTAGTGTATTTTATTAGCACGGTTTATCAAAAGGCATGAAAAAACACGAGCTCTCTAGACAGAGCTCGGTGTAGCTTCATTTTAATTGTTTTCACAATCCACTTTCAGCGTTATTTTACCGAGAGATATTGCTGCAAAGTCATTTACTTTAGCCCGGTTAAAGTTTGTGTTTTAGGGGCTTGTTTCCTATAATAAGTGCCAACAGCTCTTAAGACATTATAACAGTTTATTTTCCAGCTCTTTTATTGGTCCCAGCAGAGAGGACTGGGTTACAGCCTTGTCTTATGATCGTCTTCTGTTTTTAAGAGAGTCGTTTTAATCTGTTCTCTCTTGTCTCTTCATGATGTAAGAGCGTGTCAAACTCAGGCCCCAGCAGGCCACAGCGCTGCAGAGTTAATTGTTTATCCTGGTCTTACACACCCAAATCAACCTTTAACGGCCTCTTAATTAGCTGGTGGGTTGAATCAGCTGTGTTAACGGTGCAGTTTATAATCTTTAAAAATGATTCTAGAGCCACAGTTGTCATAGAGTTTCAAAGATACCTTCGAAAAAACTGTTATTCGCAATATTGCCGGGAAAATTAAGGTACTGTAGGTTTCTTTGTTTCAGGCTTCTGTTGACATTTTTCCAGCCCAGAAATTTTTCTCCGTCCCTTGCGCTTCTCTTTAGGAAACTGAGGCCAGATAGGGCAGGTGTACCTCAGTGATTACGGCTCTGTGCGAGCGATAGGATAGGTTGTGAGTTCATATCCCAGGACTGCCAGTAAGGGAAAGGCCCGTAACTTCCAACAACTGTGGGCTTGGATTGGATTTTGACTCACTCGTAAATTGCTTTGGACAAAAGCATTTGCCACATGAGTGAATGTAAATGAAAAAGGATTGTTGGAAGAGTTCAAATCGGCTCTTTTCCTCCACACACAACTTAAGAGCAGTGAGAAAGGAAGAGCTGGCATTTCTGGTGGCTCTTCCAGTATGTGAAAAGGGAGACGGCGTGTTCTGAAGGGTGTAGTCGTGGACGACTGGCACAACAGAAACACGGGGACTCAGAACATCAAAAATCACATTGAATCTGAGGTTTCAATTAAAAAAATTGGGCCACTTTCATGTGGTACTATTATTCGATACAAGATCTGAATTTGTGGCAAGGCGTAATTTTTTCGCGCAGGCAGAGTGTTGTTCTTGTTCTTGCTTATGGCTACACGGAAACTCCGTAGCCATGTTGAATCCCTCGAGATTTATGTAAGTTGGCTGGCGTCATTGATTAATACCATAGAAATGAACACATTGCTCTGGCTGGCTTTACAGATGAAACTTCCACACAACTAGGTGCAGGATGCATGTTGCATGAAACATCATTTTTGACGGCTACACAAAGCAATTCAAAAATAATAATGAACATCGCATGCAGCACGTAGTCCAACAAAGCAGAACAAACACTGGCTCAAGAAGCCATTCAAACAGCTGCCATGTTACCGTTAGCTGGATAGCTAGATAGTTGATGCAGTAAAAAAGCAACTTTCTTTTTTCATCTTTTTGGTCAGTTTAGGAGCGTGACCTGCTCAGACTTTCAACCCAGCGAATTTACGAATCTTGGAAGTCTGAGCCAACAGAAAAGAGAGGGCAGGCAAGAGAGTAAAAACGTCCAACATCCCGCAACTTTTTCGTTTGGGTTTCATAATAACTATGTGAAAACAAAAAGGCCTCCAAATTACTGTGTGTAAATGAGTGTAGCTCAGAACTTAAAAGGAAGAGCATCCCTTCTCTCTCTCGAAATGAAAAAAAGGATAAAAAGCGCTCCCCCGTGCGGCTCGCCGCTGTGTGGAGGAGAGGAACGCCTGCCGTTTGTTTACACACATAACAGGATGATAGAGTGAGAGAGGGTGGAGGGTACCAGAGAATTACGGCGAACAGAGCTAGTGGGACAGTGTTTGTCTATGTGCTTGTGTGTGTTTCTAGAGACAGAAAGCATTGTGTGTCAGCAGATGAAGTGTGTGTGTGTGTGTGTGTTTGGGCAGTGGTGGCGCAGCGCTTAAGGCTCTGGGCTACTGCTCAGAAGGTTGTGAGTTCAAATCCCGGCACCCGGCAAGCTGCCACTGTTGGGTCCTTGAGCACGGCCCGTAACCGTCATCTGCTCAGCTCGATTGTAAGTCGCTTTGGATTAAAGCGTCTGCCAAATAAGTGAATCCAAATGTTTCTTTCCTCACACGAAAAGCCTCTCATGGCTAACCTACATAATGTCCTTAGATACAAAGAGCGCTCTTGTACGTGAATGTGTGCATGTGTGAAGGCCAGTGTTGTCTGGCACCTGACATTCCATCTGGTGTCCAGGTCTTGGTCTCTGGTTTCCATGACAGCACAGGATGGCATTCACGGTCACCGATACTGAGGTCCAGACGATAGTGGCAGCATACCGAAGAGTGTGTGTGTGTGTGTGTGTGAGTGTGCACACCAGTTTTCCATTGAGACTTGGGTGACAACTAGCTGCTAATGCCTCCAGTCACACCTCTGCTTGGTGTAAAGTCAGTAAATGATTTGGACAAAGGACAGATGAATGAACTTCATCAGGTTTTTATCTCAATACAGACGCACACTATTCTCTCTAGCTTAAAGCATAAGGTTTAATTTTGTGATTTATAATTTCAACAAACTTGTTTTTTTAATTTTTCTTTTTTGGGAAGGCTATTGTATAGTGCAATGCATATGATCGTGCATTATTTTTTAAATTTAATCTTAGACCTACAGCAGTGCCA
>JAOUQW010000025.1:9306393-9308893 GCA_028565825.1 Olivaichthys viedmensis | reverse complement strand
TACCTCGATAGAAACTCTATGCTTTTCTTAAAGGGGTAACACTTGGCCACGCAGGACAGAAGCACGTGTCCCCCATACTCTTACAAGAATGAAACAGCAAACGCGCTTGTTTGAACACGAACGTTAGATAGAAAAGTGAAATAAAGGCAGAACGTATTATATAAATAATAAACCCTGTGTTATCATGGGCTTTAAATAATTATAACCCCCCTCTCTCTCTCTCTCTCTCTCTCTCTCTCTGTCTCATATTCAGCACATCCCCTTATTTTCTAAAGATGCAACATTGATGATTAAGTGTTTTCATCTCAAGGACTACATTCAGCCCACCCACATCTCAGCTCCCACAGTGATCAAAAGCATCCCCCTAAAACACACACACACACACACACACAGACACACTAATTAGAGGGGGGGGTAGTCAAAAAAAGACAATAAGAGGGGAAGAGTGAGCCCAAAAATCGAGCTCTTATATAACATGACAGAGAAGTAATTTAATTAATACAGTGTCTACAGCTAAAAATTTTTTACTTCATTTTCAGTGTGTACACCGAGCGTCATAGGGGATGGGTCTTATATAAAGTGGTTTGGGGGGTGGGTTAAAGTTGTCTGAATGAGGTGGCCTGTCTGCCGGGCCTGCAAAACAGCATTCATGAGGCACTACCAAACACTACTCCATTCATATAGCTAGGGTTAGCTACACACACACACACACACACACACACCTTTTCATAAAGCCATTGCCAGCACACAGAAGGGAGGCAGTGACGTTAGGGAACAAACTATATGTTTTGCTGACATTAATATGACATTGAAATAAGGATGAACAAGTAATACTGTACACATGAATATGACGAATAGAGAGAAATGGTAGAGGAGACTTTATTCAAAATGTAGTAGAATTTAAGTTCTGTGAGAACAGAATAAAATGTCCTGTTTTCTTTTATTCTGAAAACAATCCCAAGATTCGCTAGTGGTGTACACACTCATCGCCGGGTTATACTGCAGCCAGACAGAAATCAGGATTACATGACAAATCAGATTAAAATTCAGGTGCCCAGAAACAAAGATGTGGGACAAACAAATGAAGCGCAGCTATGCAAATTAGTGCATCCATAACCAGGTGGGATACTTACAGGGAACATGAAAAGGTCACTAAGCTCCACAGCAAGAAATGAAGAAAGGTGTATCGAGAATCAGTGTACAAAGATACTTCTAGGATAGTGTTTTCCAATCCTGGTCCTCAAGAACCCCTCCATTGCACATTTTAGTGTTTTAACAGCTCCTATGACATGTAATTCAACTAATCAGCTAAATAACACAACCTCCTGAGGTTAAAGTGGTGTGCTAGAGAAGGAACACATTTACATTTGCCATGCAGGGCCACTCGAGGGCCAGCTCTGGGAAACACTGTCTCTGTAATCAGGTCTTACACACCCTCATGTGGCCAACAATTGAAGTGTAGACTAAAAATCTGGCATAAATCTGAGGATGTGATATAATTGTATTCATGGCTCATTCTTAACCACCCATATTTTAAAAATGAGAAAAGATGGCATAAACAGTAATAATCAACATCAAATCCTTGGCACAAATCCTCTTGATATAGTCAAATAGTTCAGAGCTCAGCAACAAAAACATATATAGCTGATATAACAAAACCCATAATGCAAATGGTCTATAAAAAAAGAAAAGAAAAAAGGCTTTGTACAGTACCCTACAGAATTATTGGCACCTTTTGTAAAACTGAGCAAAAATGATTGTATTAAATAAAAACTACACACAATAATTAAAATTTTACACTCAAACAATAGGATAGGAAATATTTGAAATAAGTGCAAACAAATTGGCATCTTCGAAAAAATTCTATTACTTGTAAATTACTCTCAGTCCCCAGGAACTTTGTTGTTGTCTTTGATCATTTCCTGTTTTTCAGGGGTATAAATATGAGGTCTATGAGGTTTAAATATATATATTTAAACATATATAAAACCTCTTTGTTATGCATCACCATGTGGAGCTTTCAACAAAAAAAGAGACAGATGGTTGTTGATCCGCAGTCAGGTCACAGATATTAAGAAAAAAATACATAAGCAGTTAAAAATACCATGACACACAACCATGGCCATAATAAAAAGGTTCAAAAGTCTGAAAAAGTTGAAAAATTGCCAGGAATTGTACCCATGGATCAAGACATGGCTGTAGATGGATCTTTCAACAAGACACTGACCCCAAATAAACTCGCAAATCGACACAGAAATGGTTAAAGGAACATCAAAATCAGCGTTTTGGGATCGCCATCTCAGTCTCTGGATTTTAACCTGTGGTCGAAATTAAAGAGTGCAGTCCACATGCACAAAACCATGAATATAAAGCAGAATCAAATGTTTTGCATGAAGGAATGGTCCAAGATCCTCTACAAATGTTTCCAAGCTTTTTAGGCGTTACTTGAAGGTTTGGAGAAGCCTTCCCTGGAGAGAATAACAGTACAGAGTGTGCTGTT
>JAOUQW010000025.1:9263342-9284714 GCA_028565825.1 Olivaichthys viedmensis | reverse complement strand
AAAGGAAAGGTAAGCTACTAAAGAAAATTAGTAGCAGTATACCCACCCTTTTTCAACCTAATCTCTTACAGGGTAGCGTGTCAAAATTCTTGTCTGTGGTAATTGCAAATACACTACAGATGCGGTGGGTAGAGATCAGATACAGATGCGGTGGATAGAGATAGAAAAACGCCGTATCCCTGAATTTCCTGACATGGTGAAGTGCTGTTTGGTAATTAACTATTCTATTCAGTCAATGGGAGTCATTAAATTAAATTAATGCTGCTATGATCATTTGTGGGCATGTGTTTATTACAACTCACCCAAACGTGCAATAATGTATTACGTCACTACATTAAATGAGCTTTGGCGCAGGGGTAGTTCTAGTTCTAGGGGTCGACTGAGGTCGTTGCGATTCGCTCTAAAACAAGTGATGGACAGCACCTGCCTCCCAGCTGTGCTCCGAGAGAGTGCGAAAGCGAGAGGGAGAGACAGAGAGAACAGTGTATTTGTGGCCTGCTTTATGGTCGGGGCAGATGTTTTAGGCTCCTTCTGCTCCTCTTTCTGTGTTGAGTCCACTTGCTGACTCTGTGCTCCTTTTCTGTGTCCTCTCCTCTACTCTTCTGTTCACTAAGTGCGATGTATTATAAGCGATAGCTGGTCTGCAGGGATTTGGGTCTTTCTGAAAAGAAAAAGAAAAAAGGTCAGTTGAACTTTCATTCATAACGATCAGAAAACATTCAGTCCTATCTACGTTCCCTTGTCAGGTCTCATTCTCTTTCTTTGCTCCTCATCATTTCTTTCTGTAAGTACTGCTCTCCTTCACCTGTATGTATGGCCCCCCTCTCTCTCTTTCTCTCTCCCTTGCTCTCCCTCCACGTCTCGCGTTTTTTCCACATAAAGCTGTTTTTCATAAACTCTAGCCTGGAATAGCAGTCCCCGAGGCGAGCGCTGAAACACTAGCCCTCTCTCCTAGCTGCGCTCTGTGTGTGTGTGTGTGTAACAGTAGATTTTTCTGAGTCGCTGCCAAACAGATGCAGTCTCTTGGAGTTCCACCAGAGGAGCTTTCATGCCTCCACCCCCCCCTCTCTCTCTCGCTCTCTCTCTCTCTCTCTCTCTCTCTCTCTCTCGCTCTCTCTCGCTCTCTCATATTCCCTGTCTTTTCGTTAGAGAACAGTAGTGTCCTGATATGCAAGCTTCCCTTCCTGCTCTTTAGGCCCACTGTCTCAGATCAGGCCTGCGTTGTATCAGATGTCTCAGGGCTGTGTTTGAAATATCCATTTGCCTCCTCCATACGACAGGGCTGATGGGAGTCCACAGACCTGGAAATTCAGGCTCAGAATCAGCTCCCTCTCTCTATATACAGCTGCGCTTTTGAGGTTTGGAAAGAAAACAACCCGATCTCAGATCAGCACCTCTGGAGACCACATGTGACCACACGATTTGTTCTGTATATTGTGCTCTTTATTGTGTTTGACAAGTTGACTAATATTTATTTTGTATCCTGTCTCTCTATTCCCAATCGTGGAACAAGTCAGTTGAATGGTTGACTATCATTTCAAGCACTATCATTTAATTCAGAACAACTAGACGCCTTTGTTGTGTTCACAAACATTATCCAATTCAGTTCAATTCGATTCTATTTGTATAGCGCTGTATCGACTAAGCGGCTTTACAGAAATCCGGATGTAGATCTAGATCCCTAATGAGCAAGCCAGAGGCGACAGTGGCAAGAAAAAACTTCCCTCAGACGACATGAGAAAGAACCCTTGAGAGGAACCAGACTCAAAGGGAACCTTCTGGGTCACACCCGATAGCGGGATTATAGGCCACTACAGTAGACCGTCGTATAGAGAAAAGGCAACAGCATGAAATGTATTGAAAGGATACAGAATGTTGGGTATGATCACATTGTGAATAGAAGTCTTGGGATGAGCATGGGATAGACTTTCTGATTATCGCAGCAGTTCTACAGTATCCAGGTGAGATTATTCACTGAAGCAGGAGGTTGAGTCTTAGGCATTAACTGTTTTTGGGAAGTGCAGGTTTTTAGGGTATCCAAGTGAGATTAGGTAAGTCAATGCAGAAAGCGGGAGACGCAGGAGGAGCAGAGCAGGAGTAGATATAGCATCAGGGTCAATCAGGCAGGTCCCGAGAGTGAGAGGATCCACAGCAGGAGGATTATCAAATGTTGCAGTAATTCGTGGCGTTGCAGCTATTTCAAGCATCACTGACTGACTGACTGTCTCCTCATTGTTGAAACGCATAGCTCTGCTCAGATTGACCAGTAGTCCTTACAACAAGTCTGACGATTGCATAATAGATAATCCAATAGATGTGTCGTAATATGGGGGGGACGTGTCTCCAGTGCTTTGCTATGGTTGCTACAGTGATGTGAACGACTTCTGAGCTTCCGATCGACGGACCGCTGTCGAGCAAAAACTAGCCTTGATGTTTAACGTAAAATGAAAGCAAATTTGATCATATAAAGCAAAAATGTTTTCAATTTTTTCCTAATCATCATCACATAATAGTTGTCAAGGTATTTTAAAATATTTATTGCAATATTTTGTTTCTTATTGCCCAGGTCTACTTAAACATAACACTCTCCTGGCTGATGATATACACACAACAGTGTACACCTCCCTAACCCAGTGTGCACTGTCCGACCAGACACATGTATGGGACCCCCATTATTGTGCCTGGCCTGACTTAAACTAGACCATAAAAGCTGGTGTCTGCCCGGTCTGCCTTGATCTGTCCCCTAATATGCATCTTTTTTTTGGGTCCATGTTGCACAAAAACGTTTCCCTCCGGCCGAAATTAAGATATCTGATTACTGTGTGGCAAAGCTGAAGTCTTGTGAATGTCAAAGTAAGTATGTTCACATAGACATATACAGATTTAAAATACCAGCTTGCAGCAAACACACACACACACACACACACACACACACCAATGCGGTCATTGGACTTTGACCTGTATTGCGTGTCTGTTTGTTTAGGCCGGTGTGTCGCTGTCTGTCTGGGAAATGCTTGTTGGTGCTGTAATCGGTCGTTCTCTCTGTGTGACAGGGCTAAAAGGAAATGCTTGATGATGTGTGTTTTGATCGATTGGTTATAGAGACTTGTGTTGTGTGTACTGAGCAGTCAAGCCCCTGTGTGTAACACTGTTACACAGACGGATTCCTTTGCTGAACAGCTGTCTTGCTTGCCACTTGATGCCCTCACATGACCCGTAGCGCACCAGGCACATGCGCACGCCCACAGTTACACACTTTTGACCTCATCCAACATCGAGGGCTGTCTGTATCAGATAACACAATACACAAAGGGCGTATCTGTGTGCGCCAACCTGACCGCTCTGTGCATGTGCACAACAACGTTGTGGTGACATCACAGATACCTTCAAGACAGAAATTTTAGATAACAAAAAAATAATAAACAATAGAATTCGGTGGAAACCAGACATACTGCTGTGATAACCCAAGATATCTGCAGATGACGGACATGCAGTACACACACACTGTAGTTTTCAGTTCCGCGAGGCTCCGTCACACAGAGTTGGAGTTGTGTGAATGTTCACACACTGCCATAAAACACCAAATTAATCTGTGCCATTGCAGGAAAAGATCATAATGCTCTTGTTTTCAGCTGATTGAAAACCATATGGCGATTCCACGTTTTATTATCATAGCAGAGTTTTACTGTGTGTCAGGAAGTTGTGATATTTTTTTATTTATTGGCATCTTAAATCAATTTCAGATTGATTTTATAAATGGGGTCTGCATCATTGCTAGATTCATATGATATAAATGATATAAATCTGTCTGCATTAAGACAACTAGTACGTGATCTGTGTGTGTGTGTGTGTGTGTGTGTGCAGCAGTCGGTTTTCCCGTGCTGCTCGAAACACACTAAGCTATTGTGCTGCTCCTCTAACAGTCGCATCCTGCCTCGGTCATGGGGTGATCTGAGGACACACACACACTTAGACAGCCTGGTGCACTGACACACACCAGTGACTTCCGTGTCTCCCTTTTCAAGCATATACTGTCATAATTATTATTTTTTATTTTTTTCACTTTTATGTCCTCATCTTGTCCAGTGTCCACTCATTCACTAAAATATGCCATTCAGAAACATTACCCTTGATGCTCTATCGTAGTGATAAAACACTCTCTGTTTCTCTGCTTGTTTGGGAAACACCTTTTCCCACTGATTCATGATCAGGTTCCCCCACCTGCTTCCTATACATAGACGAGAGTGATTTAAATGCATCCAAACGGGGACATTTACCACTCCTGGTGTCAGATCAGGGGGTGTCCCAAATTTTGTGGCCCCTTCCATATTTGCACACATTCTGGATTAGTACCTAATTTTCAGAAATTGATATTCTCGTGGATTTGGGTCATTGCGGTACAAAAAGGAAAATAAATAAATAAAATGTATTCTGCACAGTTAGTCATATTTCAATCGTGATTTTTGGTTTGCTCAATTAAACATAATCGACTGTGGCATCGGTGAGCTCAGCTAAAGTGAGCTAATTGGCTGACACTAGATATTGTTTTTTATTGACGCTGGTGCATTAAATCAGCTCCACATTAATACATTTTTACGGTCTGTCTGTTTTCTGTTGATTTAAAATGATTTAAAATAATAATAAAGTGCATACGTCGTGGCTAAATAGTAATAAATAAGCGTGAATTTAATCTTGAGCGAAATAATTGTGATGATCATTTTAGCCATTATTGCACAGCCCTAAATGATCACATCTTTTAACTCACAGAGGATCTGAAGAAAGCTGTCCAAAGTGTTTGCTTCGGGAACGAGTTCACCTACACACAGACTACACTCGAAACTTTCTGAGACGATGATATGATTTTATAAGAACCTTTCGTTTTTTAATTTGTGAAGCACGTTTCAGAGCGCAGCTGCTGTTTTTAAGCCGACTTTGTTTTAATATATATATTTAAAAAAAAAGTATATTCAGCACAGCCTTTCCACAAAAAAAAAACCTGTTAGGCTTTATATTTTATGACAACATGTCCATGTTTTATTTGCTGTTAATGGCTGTTCATTTTTCAGTAAGATTTCAGAAAGCAGACACTGCATTTGAGCTGACTTTAATAAGAAGCAAAGTGGGGGGAAAAATTGCAACGGAATGTAATTATGTTATTCCTAATTTAGTGCTGCCTTTCCACAAAAAAATTGTAGGCTACATATTTTATGCTAACATTTCCTTGTTTTATTTGCTATTAATTGAATAAGATTTCAGTGACAGAGAACAGTTGTTATTAACTATAGCCAACCCCAACTTTCCCAGACCTCCCTAGGCAGTGCTCCCCCACTCTCGATGTCGCTTTGGTGTTTTTCACTACCAAGGACTAGAAATGGTACAGTCAAGGTTGTGTGGGTTATTCTGTATATTGACTTTATGTTTGACAAGTCAAAAGTGCTTGGTTAGGCATTAGGCGTAGGGTGAGATTATATAGAGGACATCATTGCTTGGGGTTAAGGATGTGTTTGGTGTGGTTAGCCATGGTGGTGTGTTTGCAGCTATACCAACCAGCCACTAGAGCCTAGGAACGGCCAAGTCTTGGCTTCAGATACATTTGTCTTTGTCTCTTAACAAATGACCATATTGTCATTTCACCCACATTAAGAGGGCTTTGTCTGAATATGGTGAGTTTATGTCTGTTCTATAATCCCACGTGAGACATTTAAAAGAGCAGTTTGACAAAAAAATTAAGTGTACAAAATTTTCCGCTTACCCCGTATGTAATCAATTATCTGAGACATGTTTGGTGTTCGCAGTTTGCTTCTTTATCTTTGCTTATAGCTTATAGCTACCAGTTTAGCATCATGCAAACTGTTTACCTAAATGATCACACTCTCACCTTGTGCTGTTGACTTGTTCAGTATCTCAAACAGACTTGGACGAAAGGACGTCACCGAGCTAAAAAACAGTCGGAACTGCCATCTTAAAGGCGCAAGCTTCAGACTCAGGAACTGAATGTAGTTTAGATACCGAGTTTATGGTTCAGAAGAGTGATGCAAATGAGTGCTAGTGTGTGTGTGTGTGTGTGTGTAAGATGGGACTGAGCCCAGGGGGTCCTTGGAGACTGTGCATGGCTGTCCTATCAAAAGCCTGTCAGAATCGCTCCAAGGCATAAACCCACTTCAGCAAGCTGCTCACACACACACACACACACACGTTTTTGTTTTTTTTCTCCCCTCAAGCTGCCAGTCCATTTTAATTATGGATAAATGTTCTGTTGCTGGTCTGTGACAAGCATGCATAATAGTTAGTGCTCCATGATGAGGCCTTACGTCGCATCTGAGTTCTGAAAATAGATCTGATTCAGAGAGCTTCGGCTCTTTGGAGCTTAGTGCTAAAACCAGGAATGACTCACACTAATTAAAAACACTAAAAACATGGAAGAAATTAAAGAGAGAGAGAGAGAGCGAGTGTATGTATCATGCCAGCACCTTTTTTCCTTTTCTTTCTCTCTCTCTCTCTCTCTCTCTCTCTTTCTCTCTTGGCTGAGGCAGGCGGGCACCCAGATGGGTGGCAGGCTGAGCGCGGGCCACTCACACCACACCTGCTCCCTCGCTTTCTCTCTCTCTCTCACACACACACACACACACACACACACACACTCACACACACACATGCAGGTGTTCTCACAAACACACTCACTCTGACTGACTCAAGTACACATACACACCCATACATACATGTGAACACAAACACCATCAGTGCCTTTCTGCAGATGCTAACACAAACATGTTCGTAACTTTAACCGCAAAAGTTCACAAAAATATATCTATTTTAACCTTGAGGTATGATACAGCTGTCCCATTTAGGGCTATTAAATACTATTTAAATTAAAAGCCAGCGATTTTGCAATGTGCAAACTGCCTTAACAAGCCATAATCTTGCTGATCGCGAAAGAATTAGTACTAAGGATGTGTATCTCTCTTTCCGAGACAATACAATGCACATCTCGATACGTGATCAACAATCCGATGTATTGATTAACAGAGCCAATGCTTAAATATGATGCAATTTAGAGCTGTTTTGTTACAATACGATGTAAAACAGTAGAATTTAGTATTGTGGAAACAGATTTTTATTGAAAAGTGTTAGTGATGAGACTTGGAACTAACAGGCGCATGGGCCCCGCCTCCTTCACTGGGACTGACATATACAGAAGCCACACCTCCTTCACTGGGACTGACAGGCACAGAAGCCATACCTCCTTTACTGGGATTGACCGGCACAGAAGCCACACCTCCTTCACTGGGATTGACATGCACAGAAGCCACACCTCCTGTACTGGGATTGACATGCACAGAAGCCACACCTCCTTTACTTGGATTGACATACACAGAAGCCACAACTCCTTTACTGCGATTGACGGGCACAGAAGCCACACCTCCTTTACTGGATTGACAGGCACAGAAGCCACACCTCCTTTACTGGGATTGACATGCACCGAAGCCACACCTCCTGGGATTGACAGACACAGAAGCCACACCTCCTTCACTGGAATTGACATGCACAGAAGCCACACCTCCTTTACTGGGATTGACAGGCACAGAAGCCACACCTCCTGGGATTGACAGACACAGAAGCCACACCTCCTTCACTGGGATTGACATGCACAGAAGCCACACCTCCTTTCCTGGGATTGACAGGCACAGAAGCCACACCTCTATCACTGGGATTGATATGCATAGAAGCCACACCTCCTTTACTGGGATTGACAGGTACAGAAGCCACACCTCCTTTACTGGGATTGACAAGCACAGAAGCCACACCTCCTTCACTGGGATTGACATGCATAGAAGCCAGACCTCCTTCACTGGGATTGACATGCACAGAAGCCACACCTCCTTCACTGGGACTGACAGACACAGAAGCCACACCTCCTTCACTGGGACTGACAGGCACAGAAGCCACACCTCCTTCACTGGGATTGACAGACACAGAAGCCACACCTCCTTCACTGGGACTGACAGACACAGAAGCCACACCTCCTTCACTGGGACTGACAGACACAGAAGCCACACCTTCACTGGGATTGACAGGCACAGTCACCATCTGCTCAACAACTTTTACCCGACACCCGACTTTCTGAATCGGTCAGTCTTGCCCTAATTAACACTTTTACTCACAGTGTGACTCTTCAAACTCTTTTTCTACAGTGATTCGCACACATTCTGCAAACAGATAAACAAATTTACATAATAATAAAAACAAATGTGTCGAGAAAATGACTCGGTTTAATAAGTAACTCCTATTGGAGAGGAGATAAAGTGTCAAATGAAAGAGTGTGACAAACAGCTGTGTTGTGTAGTACAGGGGATTAAAGCACTTTGGAACATTTTAAGTACATTACAGATTAATAAAAGGTCAGAATGTTTAGCAAACACAACACTAAACCTCTTATGCCAAAGCAAAATGGGAGAACCGCAAGAGAGAGAGAGAGAGAGAGAGAGAGAGAGAGAGAGAGAGAATATTTGTGTTTAATATTGTTCAAATGGGATGGCACTGTGAGACGGTAAATAGACACAGATGCAGTCAAGTACAGATACATCATTCTTGCGTCGTCCCATCTCATTAATCGCTTCTTTCATTGTATGGGTTTAATAAAAATAAATGATAACATTAAACAAAGAAATTATACATCCTAGCTACAGGTGCACACACACACACACACACACACACACACACACTGGATTTAACTTGCCCAGCTATTTGTGACCTGTTACGAATACTTCTCTTTGTGTGTGTGTGTGTGTGTGTGTGTGTAGTCTACATTTGCTATGTGTTTGAGTTTCACAGTTGAGGGCTCATGACAGTCATTGCACTCCATGATGTGTGTGTGTGTGTGTGTGTGTGTGTGTGCGTGCGTGTGCATGTGTGTTGTAATGCAGGACACAGTTAATCTAAAGAGCCCAAAACAGCCAACAGAAGTGTGTGATAAAGAGAGATCACCTGCCTCCTTGTGGCTGAAGCTTGTAACTACACCATCAGTGAAGCTCCATTCATTCTTCAGTATTGTCAGAAATCTAAGCTTTCAAGTCCCAGGGAATATAGTGTCAAAAATAAATAAAAATTGTTTGTATGATACAAAAGTGTTGTTTTAAACCTCGTGCAAAGTATAAAATGTAAAAAACAAGTACACGACCAATGGCAACATGCAGCCATGTAAACGCTGCCATGGTGATAGCATCATGTGGTGCATCTATACAACTACAACAAAGCTCTACTAATTTCATGGTGCACAACACATTGAGCACCTAGTCACCATGGCTCAACTCATTTTTTTATAGTAAGTTATCATTTGTCAAGTACCGTTACCAGTCGTAAACTAGCTAGCTGACCGAGTTAGATAATGTTAGCTTAGGTATGGATAGGCAGGTTATCCATTAAGAAATAACACAAAACACTGTTGTGTTATCTCGATAGTCTTTTACATTTTTCATTGATAGATCATCGGGTGCGCCTGGACAGCAAATACAAGCAATATGACAGCTACATTTACCAAAAAAATCAACCATGGGTTTATTCTACCGCTACGGCACAATGGCGAGAGTTGGGGAAATGTAACTCTTGACGGAACGTTCTGCTGGGCTTTGCGTTACACTGGTACTATAATTGACGGTGACCCAAATTTCCATCGCTGCTCTATTAAAAAACATGACACATCTGGTTTGTCATCTTCCATAATAATGTAAGCACAGCCTAAAGCTTACGCAAGCTTTGCCCAAGATTAGCCTCACCCACTTTACATTGAAATGGGAAAGTTCTGCCGATGTAGACGTTGGAAATCACCGATTATTAATACTTCCCAACATTAACCTCATTAGAAAGCAATCACAGATTTATTGGGCTTTTAAAGGAACTGATCTCGGAACAGCATTTTAAAGCATTTCATTCAGTGCCAGCTGAACCCAAAAACACACGACGACTCTTGTCACAAAGATTTGAAAGTCACATCCACATCAACATTTCATCCCTTATTGTTATCGTCCCAAAGCGAGTGGTTTATTACGGACACCGCCACTTATACGAGTGGACAAAAGTACGTCATTCTCCATGTTGAAACCAGCCGTTAATGGCTTTAGCTGCTGTCTCTGCCTGTGAGTGCTGCAGCAGATGAGTCCCACTGAGGTGAACGGAGGTGAATTTGGGCTCTGCGGTGGTTTTGTTAGATTTCTGTTGGATGCTATATTTTCTAGGTTTGCTTATAGGTCTGAGACTGTGTTTATATTTTGCGTGTGTGTGTATGTGTGGAGGTGTATGCATGCTGTCAGCTAGTAGGAATGCCTCTGCACCGCCAATGCTAAAATGGCTGCCAAACGCTAACATGGCTGCCAGGTTTCTGGAGGGAGAGAGAGAGAGAGAGGGAGTGAAAGAGAGAGGTTAGACTCTCATTCACTCTCACTTGCTTTCTTGTGCTTGAGGTATTTACTCTAAGAGAGACTGGTGTCTCTTTGTGTCTCTATCCTAATCTCCACCGCACTGTATCAAATCATGCTGGCATGTGCCACTACATTTTCTTGTCACCTGTGGGCGAGTGATACACACCTACACGCAGTAATACACACACACGCTCTCCTCGGTACACCAGCGTCATCTTTATAAACAATGCTGATTTAAATGTACCATGTTCTAGATGCAATTTCTGACTCTCTTTCCCCATCTCTCTGTCTCTTTCTATCTCTCGCCCTCTCTCTTGTAGAATCAGGACAATCAGACAGTTCCAGCCAACAGGCAGACTCAGACATCAAACCCCCACCGAACGGTAAGATTTGAGCTTTGAATCTACACACAGCCATTATAAGGCGTTATAACACACCCATTCTCCTGAAGGTTTAAAGCAGAAGGAAGCTTCGTCGTCAGCTGCAGGTTTATACCAGTTACAAATCACTCCCAAAACAAAACTTGTTGTCTGAAACGATGCTTTACTTTCTATTTCTTTCAGACACCGTAGTGCATTATGGGTATTTTGAATCTAGGCTACATTGTTTGGACGCTAACCTATTGCGGTGCATTGGGAGTTTTCCTGCATGAGCTGAATATTCTCCAATGTGCTTTCAGACATGACTACAAAAACTCCCAATATAGTGCACTTTTGTACCACTAAGTAATATGCTGTAAGGTAAGGTGTAAGGTGTCGAATTAAGTGGTGAATTCCTTTTTCATGAGCGTAATAATATGAACCTGCGCCGTTAGCTTTAACCGCACAGAGTCGCCAAAAAGTGCAAACATCCAAAAAGTACGTCGTGTCCACATTCTGTTTTAATATCCAGGTGTTAAAGGACAATGTTTCAGATTTCTGGTTTAACACATAAAAGAGGCAAGAATAAGCCTCATTAGAGTTCGGTGAAAAATGAAATTTACACAATTTCCCCCTTACCCAAAATCTAGTTCATCAGCCAGGACATATTTGGTGTCTGAAGGCTGCTTCTTTCGTTTTGCACTGGAGCTTTGAGGCTAATGTAGCTAACAAGCAAGGCAAGATTTTAACCTCCAGTTTAGCATCATACAGTCTGCATGCTTAAATCATCACACACTCGCCTCAAACCGCTTTGTCAAGCTGTTCAGTATCTCAAAAAATCTTGCTGATGTGGTTTCTGACACTGTATGACACACTGTCATCTATCAAAAATTGACCAATGGACGTCACAGAGCTAAAGACGATAATCGTGGCCATCTTGAAGCTGAATCACTTTCTGCCTCAGCACATAGCAAGCATCAGACTCGGCTAGGAGGCGTGGTCCAACTTTGAAGGTGGAATTGCACATTACAAACAATATCTTTTGAGGCGAGTGTGTGATGACTAATAGTTATAAGCTTGTTATCACTTGTTATAAAGCTAAATTAGCCTCAAAGCTCCTGTACAAAACTAAAGAAGCAAACTTCGGACACCAGACATTTCTCGGCTGATCAACTATATTTTGGGTAAGTGGGAAATGATGTAGATTAGATTTTTGGCTGGACTATTGTTTTAAATAAAGTTTTATAAAACTTGACATGGTGCATGAAATGAGGAGTTCCAAACAGAACCAAAGGCGTTTCGTTCAGAAACATGACAAAGATTGATTACATGACAAACATGACAAAGTATGTTTAATACCTTTGACAGTGTGCATTTATTCCCTTTTTCTCAAACCCTGTGGTTATAAGAGGTTATAACATCTGCCTCCCCGCAGGACATTTGAACTTCCAAGACTGCTTCGTAACATCGGGGGTTTGGAACGCAGCCGAGCTTGTACGGGTGTCACAGAGTGAGTGAACATGTGCTCACACACAGAGCTTTGATTCATCTTCATGTAATTACACATATAAATATAACAATTTTCTGTTTTTGATGTTCTCACTGTTTTATGGGCCTCCTTTAAGGCATTTGTGCTCCTCACTCTCCTGTGGGGTCCGTTTTTCCCCTGTGCATTGCATGCTGTGCATTAGGATCCCACGGGACCCAATAAAAAGTAGTGGATATGAGAACACAACAAAAAAAGATTTTCATCCTGAGTCTCGCGTGGGCGGAAACAGGCGCTCAGAATCGAGCTTGCAGTACTAATGCAGGAAAACAAATTGCCTATAATTGCCCCTTCAAAATCAGACGTTAGGACCAGGTTCTATCTATCTATCTATCTATCTATCTATCTATCTATCGATCGATTGAAACAGGACATGCAGGACATCATCAAACATTTCGAATATGAACTGGTTTCACCTCCTACAGCCTCAGAAGCACATTGCTTGCACAGCTGATGAAGAACTTTTGTCCAAAACGTTCTGTTTCTCTGGAAACTTCGGGTACTACGCTGAAATTTTTACTACATCTACCATTATTACTGAAATACACTGCAGTTACTTCCTGGATTCTATCTATCCACCCATCCATCCATCCATCCATCCATCTAGTTTTCGGGTTTGGACTGTATAATACTCCGTGACCAATATACTGGACGTTTGGAATTGGGCACGTAAAATCTTTAGAATTTTGAAATGTATTATTTATAAATTATTGATTATTACCAATTTAACAAGGACAAACCAACTACGGCACATTTCCTGTGTTTACTGTATATAAATAATATAGTGTATTACAGGGTTAACATCTAAAAATCCTAATGTACAGAAAGAAATTCCGTGAGGGTCATTAAAATCTCATGAATTGTAAAAGCACTTTTAAAGAGCTGTAAAATATTCAAAAGCATCACGTATTAATGAATGCAATTCGCAATAATTAAATCATTTATTATACAATTTTGTTGCTAGTAATTTGTTTTATAATTTAATTCGTAAAAAATAATAATTATTCAATATTAAATACATCGAAATTAAACTGACATTCAGCAATGACCCATTTTAAGTTTCCTCTTCCTGTTCTTCTGGCCCGCCATAAGAATAACTGAAATCCCCGTCACTTTCACTATTACTGTTCTGATCGTACTCTTCCTCACTACTCTGAACACTGCAGTTACTCGTATCTAGTAACCTTTGAACATCAGATATAGCTAATAGCTAGTATGCTAATCAATGTATTATTTAACACACTAATTCCATATCACCAGATTACTGGACATTAAATTTCCACTTAAAATGAATGCATGAAAAATGAACGTACCTTTAATAACAGGAACCTTCTATAATGACATATGCACAATGATATTTTAGATAGAAATATGGGGTCGTTCAGGAAAATAAAATGTTTCATTTTGTCTCAGCAGAAGCGAGTACCACGTCAATATCTGCCATTTGTGCTTAGTTTTTTTCCAAAGAGAATTCATTTTTTTTCCAGCAAAGCACCAACCAATATAAAGGCATAGTTGTGTAGAAACGTATTGCTTCATCTACAGCGTCCAGGCATGTTGATGAAATATAATGTCATAGCAGTGTACAGATACACAACCACTACTGACATCTGGACAGAGCTATGGAAAAAACATTTCTGCCTTGCATTGCGCCATTTGCTATATTAATGCTGAGCTTCAGTCTTGTTTCAAGGGTGTTATTTGTGATTCCCTTTGAAGACTGTGTTACGAAATTTGAGAGAACGTTTGCAATTTGCTGTTCCAAATATTGCACGCTTTTGGAAGTAATGTGTTTTTGATGGTGGGGTGGCTTGAATTCATAACAGACCACACTCCCTTATTTGTAGCACCCACATCTGTAATGTGACTATGTCTTGTGCCTTGGCTTTGAGGTCACCAGCAAACACCCAAATGATGGATATATTGCAGGAGGCAAAGAAACTGGGCCCCCGTTTGCGTATTTGTCGACGCAAGATGAAATTCCAATTTTGAAATATTTGACTCCGTTCTGCAGTTGCGAGCCAACTCTCAGTCTAGCTGAATTGCATGTATCAATATGAACTCACTGCAGCCTTTGCTTTGCTCAAGCCCTCCAAAAATGCAACAAACGACCTTGAATCTGACAGTAACGTTCCCTGCCCAACAGCAGCAATAAAATCTGGGCTCTCAGAAATGGCAGCTGTGTGTGTCTCTCAACTCGAGGAATTGATGGGAACAGCAGCAGCTCCGCACCACATGAGACTCAGGAGAGCCACTTTTCTCACCCCAAAACTGAAATGTCGAACCATATCACCGGAACAAAAAAACAAAAAAAACAACTGAATATAATCAGCTCAAGGATCTGGGATTAGTCCTTATTACATCCGTTTCCCAAACGTGAACCACCTGCCAAGACACAGCACACAAACATGAGATTATTGGACTGGGAGGACAACAGGAGGGTTTCGCTTAAGATCTTGGACGATGAAGTGGCAAACTATTTGTATATCTGTCTGAGTAACAGCCAAAAGGCATATCTTGTGCATCACAGCAACCAGTGCGGCGTGTCTGCTTTGTTTCAGTCTGCGGAAAGGGTCGTTTGAACCTGTTTAAAAGAGCAGCCTGCATAAGCTCAGCATTAAAATTCATATATATATATTTTTTTTTCATTGATAAAAGCCAGATATGCTAAAGCTCTGTCCTGCGACAAACCCACACCAGTAGGCGGCAAGGAGCACTTACTTTTAACCACGTTGTCATGCAGGGAGAAGGCTTCAATAGCTCGACTGTTTTATTTGGTCATGTCAAAGTTTCACGATGCCAACATTTTAGCCAAATTAGCTTTCATCAAGGCAGGGAACAAACACAGTATGTGACGAGGGGAATTGTAGCGTTTGAAATGGCATACTACTCACATGCATACTAGTCACATGCATACTACTCACATGCATACCACTCATGTCAGTCCTCTCGGAAAGATTTCAGGCTGTAATCATCATTTAGATGGGAGAGTCGTCTTGTAATATAACCACTAATGGCTTGGGTGGACACGTGCTCTTCCATGCAGCATATTCTTAATGCAAGTGCAAAAAACACAGGGTTTACACATGTGGGTGTGGAAGACACGTTCTTGAAATTTTCATGACCGTCGGCACGGGCGTAACCTGGAGAAAGAACGGCTTAATTGCGGTTAGGCGTGTCTCTGCAATATTTAATCAGATCAGCACCTCTTATTAACCTTTTAAAACGTAGCGTGCTCCGTATTGACATACGATTAGATTTCACTTATAGATTATGATGGGAGAAATAACCAGCTGGCTGCCAGAATTTACAACAATTGTGTATTCTCATGCGCCTTTGTGTGTGTTAACGCAATAAATTTGCCGAGTCTGGTATGTAAGTAGTTGTGTTCGACATTATGGTGAGTCTGTTAATGATGTGACATCCCATGTCATGGGGTAGCTTTAAAAATACAAGATTGCGAACGTCACGCCCGCTGTTGCGCCACTCCACCCAAGTAAGATGCAGGCGCTTTCATTTCTGACCACAAAAAAAAGCAACTGAGAAAGTACAGGAAAAAATGGGATTATGCCCAACTACACAAGCTGTAGCAGTACACAGTGAGTGTTTCCCTTGTGCTCTCATGTAAATAGAGACTTCCACATTGCCTCTGTGTATAGCTGCGTTGTGTTCAGATATCGGTTCTCTGAGAGGATTTTTGGGCTGGCCCACATAGGCCTTTCCACAGGGATAGGTCAGTTTATATACTACAGAGACGGTGTTGCAGTTAATGAACTGTCGAATGTAAAAGCTATTACCTGTCAGAGGGTGTGTAAAATATTTCACATCTGTAGCTGCCCAGAGCTTCAGGAAAGAGTAGATCATATAGATATAGAGGGTACCACATAGTCCCATGTTGTAGATGCCGTTTGAAATGACAGGGCCAAATAAAACAGTGGTATCCAACTGGTTATGGATAAAATCTCTATTTTTGTTTTCATTCAAATCAAAATCCATTTTAAAATGACTTTTGTTATGTTCATTTTGCTGGTTTGGACCAAATGAGTTTATTAGAAAACCGACCAGAATATCTGCGGGAGCAGGCGGCCGTGGGAAGTTCCACACACAGCTCTAGCTGGTACCGCTTCTGGTTCTCTATTTATCGTCTCTATGATTTGGGGGGAGAGAGAGAAAGAAAGATATGTGAAAGCATAAAACTTAATGAGTATAATTTTTCCCCTGTGATTTGAAAATCTTACTTGCTGTTTGACTCCGTTAAAGTCAATAATATATTTTTATGTGAATGGAGCATTCTCACTTCTTTTCTTGTAACTCTCCAACCTCTCTTTCTCTTTTTTTTGTCTCTTTCTTTTTTTTAATCCCTCTTTTTAGCTCCTGTTGCTTCGGCCTCGGGTCCTAATTTTTCATTGGCTGACCTGGAGAACCCCGGGTACTACAACATCAATCAAGTAGCGCTGGGGCGACGCTCACTGACATCACCACCATCTACCAGGTACACACACGCGCGCGCACACACACACACATACACACCTGCTGTCCAATCTACACACACACACACACAAGTACAGAGGCACACTTTTTTGTAAGCATGAATACATTGTGTTCAAAATTCGACTTTGCGACTTCCTTTCTCCATCACTGTCACCATTTCTTTGCTCTCTTCCTGTCCCTCTCTGTCTCCTGTCATCTCTTTCTCTCTCTGTCTGGCTGCTGCTCCAGGGCCGAGGTGGAGTTGTACGCGAGTCTTCCTCGGAGGTAGCCTATCTGTCTCTTTACTTGTATGTGTGTATGTGTGTGTTGGCATTCTTCAATGTTTGTTTACATAGTTTTTTTTTTTGACAATATCCATTTATAAAATTCTCTCTCTCTCTCTCTCTCTCTCTCTATCTCTCTCTCTCTCTCTCACTGTGTCTCTCTCTCACTGTGTTAGCTCCACTAAACGTAAGTCTATAGATGACAGTGAGATGGACAGCCCAGTGGACGACGTCTTCTACCCCACACGCTCCCCCGCTGGCACCAGCTCACAGTCCAGCGGCTGGCCCAATGATGTGGACGCAGGTACACACACACACACACACACACACACACTCACACACTCACACACACACACATAAACACACGCGCACACACACACACACACACACACACATAAACACACGCGCACACACAAACACACACACACACACGCAGACACGCACACACACACACACACGTGCAGACACTCACACACACATGCGCACACTCACACGCACATAAACACACACACACACACACACTCACACACACACATAAACACACGCGCACACACACACGCGCGCGCAGACACTCACACACGCACACATACACACACGCGCGCACACTCACACACGCACACATAAACACACACACACAATCACACACACACACACACACATAAACACACACACACGCGTGCATACACAAACACACACACACACACACATATATATATATAATGTTCTCCTGTCTTTCTTTGCCTCTCTCTCCGTGTGTTAATAAAGTCATTCTCCACTTGCAGTTCAGCACCACTTGGCGAGCGTTCAGGAGAGGAAGATAAAACATGAAAATGATGGCGTGCAGTTTTCATACCATGGTTAGAAAACACACACACACACACACACACACACAGACGTACAAACTCACACATATACAGGTGCGCCTTCAGGTGTTTGTGCCAGGACCGTACATACACACTCCCTCATACACACTCACACTCTCTCAGCCTGGCTTCTGGTCCCAGATGGCACCTCCGTGTGTCTACAGGAGACATCTGTTCTCGTGTGTGCGTGTGCGTGTGTGTGTGTGTGTGTGTGTGTGAATGTTATAATCAAACAGCAGTGGTCTGTATTGCAAATGGTTTAAATGTTTAAGGAAGCTGCCTCTGTTGGGAAAGCGAGAGAGAGGATTCAGGACGAGTAGCAAATTTCCTGAATCTTTATATCTAAATCCAAGAACATTGCTTTAAGAAGCTTGTTAAATTGTTAATGCACGGCGTAGGCAATTGTATATAGTGCACTGTGTGTTTTTGTGTGTGTGTGTATTTTAAACTTTATTTGGGTAATCACTGCTGGTTTTGGTGAGATTAGCTCTGCAGTTTCACTCCTAATAGCGCGCACCCTCCGGGCCTTTTCACAATATTTATGGAATGAAAGAAACGGAGCGGAGAAAAGAAGTGATGGAGAAAAGAAACGGCTCCCGTATTCTCCCTTACACACTCCCACCTGCTCCAGACTTAACACACATTTCCACACACCCACACACATGTCTAAAAAGCACATTCACACACACAACACACATAACCGACAAACTGAAACCAAGGGATTTAAGACTAAATGGGATTTAATGCTTTAATGTACGGAGGAGAACAATAACACAGAAACTGAAGCTAAGTTTGAGAGAGAACGTTTTAGAAGCGTCGCGCTCCATACCAGGATTTGATCAACCGCCCTCCCCAACCCCCCTCGTTCAAGCCATTTTTGGATGGAGAGTGTGTGTGTGTGTGTGTGTGTGAGAGCAGTCTTGATAATCTGCCACTAAAGCGCTGTCCTCCTGTCACTTGCTCCCACATTTTCTCACCTCGCCATGTTATTTTCACCCCCGCCCCACACACGCACACAATCCATCATTTTTTTCTCCATCATTTTCCCATCTATCCATCATTCTCGGTTGGGCGATGTGTAGGAGCAGCTGTTGAACTGTCTGTTAACACACAGCCTTGTACATCGGCTAATGTAGTCCAAGAATAGCCTGGATGTGTTGCCTGTTGGAATGCTTTCCAGTTTTTTTTTGTTTTTTGTTTTTCATTTACGTAGAGAATGAACCTGACATCTGAAAGACACGTCTTAACAAAGCGTAACCTTCCCAAGTTTCAAATCCAAACTGCAGAACTACTGCCAATGGCCTATGCAGGATTTTTTCTTGATACACTATTACCTTAAAGCCCAAATCAGCCCTAATTAGTGGTTATATTATTATTATTATTATTATTATTATTATTATTATTCAAAGGCCTTTTTGGGTTGTGGTGATTTTTAATTGGTTCTGTAAAAGACACCTCAGATGATGCCATCATGTTGTGATAATCACAATCACAGTGATTAAATCACAACTCCTCAGCCAATTTTGCATAAAATTGCTTTGTTGAACTTTAATAGTTTATCATTTTTAATGAACAGAAAACAGCCCCTTCGTTCACGTTGTGCATTGTTAGCCTTTACTCCTTCAAAGGCAAAAAATCTTTCAAGATTGCTCCTTTTTTTGATTGCTCCAAGATTGCTCCAAGATAGCATTTTTTGAAATGCTAAACAGAAACAAAATTAGAAAAAGAAAAGAAATGAGTGACTACACCACCTCAGTATGCAACCAAACATTCAATAAAAAAAACCCCGATATCTAATGTCTGCCAATTAGTTAACTTTAGCTGATCTTACCAATATCTTAGTCGGTTGTGTTTAATTAAGTGCGGAAGTCAAACATTGTAATGACAATTAAAGTATGATTATTTGTTCGATGTCTTGTGGTAGCCTGCTTAGAATGACCTGTTCATTTTATAGACACAGTTCTCAGTAAAGAGGTTCTACTGTTTTGCGTGTTGGATTTTTAAAAGAGCTCTGCCTAGATTGAGTAAATTAATAAGCATGTATTTAGTTATTTAGTTATTTTTGTAGAGGTTCAGGGAACATCTGGAAGCCTAATCAATTCTCTGGCAATTTACCTTCCTTTTAAAGGATGATTGAGTGTAGGTGTTGAAGAGCTTTTTAAACAAACAACTTTCATTTGAACAGTTTATTTAGCTTGAGACAAACAGATCTGTTTGCCAGCTAAGCCAGTTAATCTGCCAAGGCAATTATAATTTGCTTGTATACTCAATATTTTGGTATTTCTTACTTCTATGCCCACAGTATAAGCAGCACTATCATTAAGTCCCAGTCAGGAATTGCGCTCTTACCATCAGAGAGCAAGACATATACGTAAGATTTGTACGTTTTCCTGCCCGCAGTTTTGTACCATTGTAGTTCTTGCCGTCGTTTGAAAAGCGCTTTTATTGCAGTGCTAAAAACTAGCTGTGCTAGCTACTAGGTGTGGAGATTCCTGACGGGGGACATCAAGCCTGTAAGTGAAGAGAGCATTGTTAGCCAGGGCGTAGCTTATTGTTGTTTGTTGCTTGTTGTTGTTGTTGTTGACATGTGGTCTCTGGCAGGGCTGTCCTCTCCCGGGTCTCTAAAGAAGCCGTCGGGGAAATTCGATTTCGGCGCCCTGTCGGCTCAGACGAGGTCCCCCCGCATGGCCTTCACACACCACCCACTGCCCATGCTGGCGGGAGTGAGACCAGGTGAGACACGCCAAAAAAAAATCGACCATGAAAACCCCCAAACAAATTGTGCTAAAGAGAATCAGGCCGAGCAGCATGGTGGAAAATTAGAGAAATGAGGAAAAGAGACCCGGGTTATATAAAAAATAACAACTGTTTATTAACAATTAGATATCCTGATGCACGTCCGTGTGCAGCACTCAGGAAAGTTTCTAGAGTTCCACTACTTCACAGTAAATAAGTCAAATGCTCATGTAGGACACATCATCGCAGTATCCATCTATCCCTCTCTTTTTTACATCAAGCCTGTCATGCATTCCCTCTCTCTTCTCCCCCTCCATCTATCACTCTGTTGTTCTTCGTGCGGTTTGAGAGTGACAGTCACTCGCCAGAAGATTATTGCTGAGGGGTTGAGTCATAGCACAAAGTCTTAACATATCTGTTCTTTGTTTCCCACTGCATCAGACTCTAAGCCGTAGCATCTGTTTTATATTTGGTCATAAAACACAGCGAGCGCTCAGTTTAACTGTTTCCAAAATGGTATCTAAGCCACTCTCTGCACTGGGCAGTTATTTTATTTTAACTGTTAGCAGATAAGTTTGCATTAGAGGCCGGTTGTTGGGAGTTTGAGTGCGCCATCCCATGCCAAACATGTTCATTTCATTTTTCATTTTTGATTTAAGGCTCCCCGATGACTCATCGTGGAAGATTAATTGTGGTCTG
>JAOUQW010000025.1:9245714-9261754 GCA_028565825.1 Olivaichthys viedmensis | reverse complement strand
ATCATAGCTGCCCCTTCGCTCTGACCCCAGCTTACCAACATGCTGGGATATGCGAAGAATCAAATTTCACTGTACTTTACTTGTATATGTATATGTGACAATAAAGAAGCTTTAAAAAAAAGAAAGAAAAAAAAGAAAGAGAAAAGTAATGACTTGTCACTGATACTTAGCTTGAATTTTCATTTCTCAGGCGACCCAGGATTTCGTTTTTTATGTTTAATTAGAAGATTGATACATCATTTGAAATCCATGTGAAGTAATAAATGACATCATTCAGATCTGTTTCGATACATCAAGCATCATTTAGCCAACAGGTTAAGAAGACGTGTCTCGACACACTTCGGGTCGGTTACAAAAAATGTAAAACGTGAGAGCTTAAACTTTCAAATGTGGATTCTTTTTTCAGCATCGCCTTCGAATACGCACACACTTACACAACCACCGACACACACATATTTCATCAACACGGAGCGATCTCCTACACGCGCCTCACAAGCTTTACTTATCTAACACCACTGCTCTGTCTCTCAACGCTCTGTCTCTTTTTGCTTTCATCCATGCCCTCTGTTCCTCACGCGCTCATTCTCTGAGTGTTTGGACGTGTGTGGATGGTGCGAGAGTGTGTGTGATGCTGTCATCCCTCACTGGTACTGTGTGTGTGTCTGCAGCCTAACGGGAGCGGTCAGAGCAAAATGGCCTGCTCTTTCCTGTTTCCTCCGCCTCCTCCGGTGGCACGGCCGGTGCCCCTCCCCATGTCCGACCCCAAACCCAGCCACACACACCCCGACGGGGGACTCGGCTCACCCACATCGCCCTGTAAGTGACGCCCAAAGCTCCGAGCCCCTTCACGAGACCCTAAATATACCAGATATACCAAAAGCCCCAGTTACACAGTTAACTAATCACTGCGTTCCAATCGGGAGGCAGCTCCCTAAGTAGGCAGCATGTTAGGGCTGTCCCATTCGGAAGGCCCTCTAAGGTTCCTTATTTTTTATCAAATATGAAGGCAGCATCGCATGTGTCGCATGTAACTCGCTAGTCAGCCTCAGGTAAGCTGATAAGCCAGCGAGCGATAGTGAAGAAAAACAAATTGTCATGTGCACTAAAAGTGATGACATATGATGTCACTGAAGAGCATCCTAACAGCAATGGTTGCTTTTCGGTTAAAATGCTGCCCAATGAGACTGAGACCTGTGAGTGATGTGGCTACTAAGGGAGCTGCCTCCAGAATAGAACCTCATTTGAGAAGGTAATATTAAAAGAGCTAATTATTAAAGATACAGATGCAGGAAGGAAGGAAGAATATCTGAGCAGAATTCCCTTCTAATCCCAAAACAAGCTGCTGTAATGAGACAATCAGGGAAATGCCCCCCCCCCTATGTCGGGCATTTAGCTTGTTCAAACATTAAGAGGCCATGACCCATCACCGTTCACCCAGGAAGTAGTACATGCCCTCATAATCCTGAAACAGTCAAGCCAAGAATTCAAACAATACTCTAATGCTTCTCCCCTATCTATTTTTCTTTTTCTAATTTTTCCTTCTTGAGTTTCTTAATTTATTTATTTTTTTTTCACCTTTTTTATTTGATGTTCGGTCATTATTAACAGCACAAATTCAGATTAAAATGCAAAACTCCCAGTCACTGACTTCAACAATTAAAAAAAGGCGTATTTAAAGACCTAGTTTCCATACTCACTGTCAACTCTCTTTTTTTTTTCTTCTTCTTTTTTTCTTCTTCTATCCATTTCCTTTGCTCTTCTCTCCTTCCTGCCTCTTCTGAGAGATCAAATTCAGGGCAGTTGGCATGGACTCCAAACTCACACAAACAAAACAGACAAACAATAAATAAAAAGAAAGAAAGAAATGAATCGACAGTATGCTTCATTTAAAATCATACTGCCATTTGACACAACAGTCTCACTGAAAATAACCAATTCAAATGAACCAATTTTACATTCTGGTTCGCCAAGATTCAGACGTTACCGTACCCTGATTCAGGAATCTATTTAAATTGTGTGTGTGTGTGTGTGTGTGTGTGTGTTTGTGGTGGGGGTGTTGGGGTGTAAGTTTGGGATCCGTGTGTGCTGCGGGGGGTATCAGCGGAGGAGCGAGGTGAAAGGACGGGCCTCGTGAACTATCCCCCTTCCAGAGGGAGCTGGATGAAGACCATCCCTCTCTTTTTCTCCTCTTTTTTCCTGTTCGCATCGTCTGTTTCCTTCACGCACTTCAAATGTTCCTTTAAAGATCTGTTTCTCATTCTCACCCACTCTTTTTCACGTGTTTCTTACTGTATATCTGTAATATTGCATCAGTCACATGCCACCACCTGCTTTCATATTTTACTGACATTTTTTACTACCTTCTTTTATCACTTTATATACACACACGTGCAAATGCAGACACGCACGTGCAAGCTTGAAGCGATGCACGCGCTGGTTCGCCTCTCAGCGCTTCTCTTAGCCCTGTTTAATCTCAACAGCGTGAAACTGTCTTGGACATATTTATTCTGAATTTTGGAGTCCATTGTATACCGCTGCCCGGAATTCGATCAGTTCAGCACCCCTGTCAACGAAGTTCATAAGACGTTCCTCAGAATTACCACCTTTAAATATTTCATTTATGTAGGTCAGTCAGTCAGTTATGATGTTTATTATAGAAAAAAGACATTTGCTGCACTTTATTAGACACACCTACCTTGTTAGTCCAGCTAATAGGTGACAGTTATTGACTACAGCGCATCTTTTTCCAGGCACAATGTGTGTTAATCGTCCTCTAGCCTTCATCGGTGTCAGTTACTGATCACAGCACCGGTGTTGGCTGAAGATTTTTGGCTGGTGGACTGTTTCTCAACCCAGCGCAGTGACATTGAGGTGTTTAAAAACCCCACAACACTGTACCAAAGCAACAGACACTACCATGTCAGGAACACCGCTGTGCTGAGAGTGGTTCACCACCCAAATAATATTTGCTCAGTGGATGGGGAAGAGGGGGGGCTGAGACATTGTGCATAGCAACAGATGGGCTACAGTCAGTAATTGTAGACCTACAAAGTGACCTATATGGTAGCTGTACCTGATAAAATGGCTAATGAGTGTAGGTATAAGCTACGTGTACCCAATAAACTGGCACAGTATATATATATATATGGGTCTCAAAGACAAAAGGGGTTTACACTGTCCTACAGTATAACAGAACATTTAATATTAAGATAAAACAACATACTTTTTATACTTTTTATTAACTCAAATCTATGTTACAAATTTTTTTTTTTACATGTATTTTAAACGTATGATTTTATTTTGCAATTGTCTGTTATACTGAAGGTCATTTTAATGCACTGAAGTCCTGTTAATCCCATTTAAAAAAGACTTTTGAATATTATTCCTGAATACAAACAGTACAACGCTACAGGAAATATCCTAAGGTCTAGGACAAACCCCTCAAATGAATTCTTTTTACATTTTCTGCAGTTTTAAAAAACTTTGACCCATATATACGATATGTTTTTTTGGGGGCCACCGTAGAATAGCCCCAGACACTGACAGGTGTGTGTGTGTGTGTGTGTATGTGTGTTTATGTGTGTGTGTGTACGTGTGTGTGTGTGTGTTGGAGCAGCATACTCCCCGCCAAGCTCCACAGCTCCCAACAGGTTTGTCGGCATCGGAGCACGGGACAACTTTCTAAACATCCCACAGCAGACGCAGGTATGCATACACACACGCACACGCACACGCACACGAACACTCGCACACACACACACACACACACACACACACCTGCCTTTCCCCATCTCCGAGATACAAATTATTTGACACTTTCTGAGTCACTCCCACATAATTATTGTGAATTGGCTACTTGTGTGTTGTCGCTTGTTTGTGGTTAGTGTAGTGGTGTGTTAAAACCCAGATGTGAGCTTTTAGGGAGCAGGCCTGCAGGGCATTAGGATAAAGACACTCCTCATGTGCATTTGGGACGTTGTCCTGGCCCGCAGATGTTGAATACTTTCACTCCTGCCCGCTCCACGTCTTTCATCAGGAACAAAACCGCAAGCTAAACACTAATCCCGCGCACATGGAGGCAATCTGGAGTGTGTCTCTCTGTCTCTCTCTCGCTGCGCAGGACATGCCTGTTGATTCAGGATGATGTTTACAAGACTTGTGAACACCGAGATGGAGATTTTACAAAACCCCATCACTGTCTTAAAGTTTTATCCTGTGGTGCACAGAGACTTTTCACACTTCCACACAAATTTGCATCTTTACCGACATGCAGTTGATAACAGATGGACTCTCAGTGGCAGGTTCTGGATAGTTTGAACCTGTCAGAGTTTTCTGTCCTAGTGGAGAGATGCAGGTATAGAAGAGAAAGTTGGGGGAAGAAAAGCGGATCTAGAAAGTAGAGGAGAGAAAGAGAGTGAGAGATAGAAAGAGGGAGAGAGAGAGAGTGTCACGTCTTGGCTGTCTGGTTGCCCCCAGCAACCAGACATGATGTCATAGGCAGTTGAAAATGAACTTGGTGGGGAGCGAGTGTTAGAAGCAAGGGTGGACACTGCCAACGATTAGAGAGAGAGAGAGAGAGAGAGAGAGAAAGAGAAAGAGAGAGAGAGACAGACAGAGACAGACTGTGTACCAGCCCGCACAAACTTTATCTGAGTGATGTAGCTCTGCCGAAAAGCAAACCGGTGGTCCCTGCAGAGTCACAAACTTTCCTCAAAGCTCGGTTACAAAATGTTTTCCCGCTGTCCATCTTAAAGTAAACATAGAAATGTAACCTGAAATGTAAGCCTTTTATTCTTCATTTATCAAAAAAAAAAAAAGGGTCTAATCTTTATGACCAGAACTTCAAGATGAGTAAAAGACTTCAGCATGTGCTACGTTAGCCTCTCTCACACTCTTGTGGTCAGTCTGAGAATTGCCCTGCTGAGATGCTTCTGCATGGACGTGTTGTTGTTTTTTTTACAGTAGAATCTTTATTCACTTTTAGATTGCTACATAGGAATTATACCCTTTGCATATGCTGACGATTTCTCACATCCCAACCTTGGTGAAGGCATTGGGAGTTTTTAAACTTTGACATGACCCAATAAAATAGAGGTGCAACTGAGTATTGTCCCTGCATTGACTTCAGTGTTAAGTGAGTGCTCACCTCCTCTTATTCTGGCCAACAAAGACAAAACGCAGAAGCTAACATTTTGGTTGAAATTCGGTTATGACTAAAAATGTACTTTTGGGCTGTTTCATCTGTTTAATATTGTGACAAAGTGATCAGGTCCATATTTTTTCTCTTTTGGAGAAAATATGGTGTAAAAATCAACCTTCAACACATTTGGATGAACCCTTAAAAAAGGGTGTTGTTTGCCTTTGCAGGGCAGTACTGTTGTGGGTTTGTCACAGTTAAGAAAGTACAAGTCAGAGCACTCTTAGGTGCCCCTCGAGCAGTTAGGGGTTAAGGGCCTTGCTCAAGGGCCCAGCCATGGAATCGTCTGGTCACGGGCGCGGTTCCTCAACCACTGAGTTACCACGGCCCCACATGAAAAAAAAACAAAAACATAAATATGCTATACAGTAGACTGTATACATTTTGGCTACTACCATTTCTTATCGGAACTTTAAAAAAAAGCTGGAAAGGCCACGCCCACAAGAGACAGACTGGGAGCGACATGAGCGACTTATTAGTGTGAACACAGGCGAAGATTGCCACTAGGCACCTGTTGATTTTTCGTTGAAACAATTCCTCGCATCCAAGTTGTCACACTATGAGTAGCCTGGATTTCCAATTTTGCAAAGAAGTCTGGGTCTACTCCATTTTTTATTTTTTCTGTGTGAAACCAGTGGCGTTGAATCAGATTTTTTCACCCAGTGCTGTTATACAATAGTGTCCAAAAATGCTTGGCTGACATGATTTAAAAGCCTGTTGTTATGCAACATCACATCTTTATCCCTGAGATATTCTCCACTAATGAGCCGAGCTGTTAAAATATAGCTGTATTTTGGAACAATGGAGGAGATGTGTTAAGTGTTTCAGAGATTTGCATTTGTGCAGAGTGTCTATACACACTGATCTGTATTTTTGTGATTCTTGTCCTTGGTGCACTTAAAGGTTAAATTCATGATTGTGTTTAAATTCATTGTTTAGCTGAGTCAGTTGAATAAAATACGAAAACCTTCGAATGCCATTAACTCATTATGTTTTCCTTCTCGTTTCCACTGTTTTACAGTCTTGGTTTCTTTGACAAGATGCATCTGAAGCACGCAGATACGAAGTCTGTAGCTGAAACGTGAAACACAAAGCTAGGTATGGACCGCTATTAGCTAATCACTCACAACCCCCTGATCGACTCAGACCTGCCAGCTCCCTTAAACCTTCAACACGAGCCCTCGAATCAGGAACCTGGAAAACGTCCATATGAGTCTTCAAAACCGGCATGATTCTGCAAATCAGAAACGGAAGGAAAAAAAAAAAAACAACACACCCATCAGCAACGCAGAAAACAGGGGTGGAGGACGTTCCAAAAAAAAAAAAAAAACCCCAAAAAAACTGTTTTGGAAAAAGAAATGATTTGATTCCATTCTGAATGAAGAAGAGATTTCATCATAAGAAGAGTCTTGAGTATTGACCAATCTTTTCATCCTTCCTTTTATTAGTTTTCCATCATCCATCAATCATACAGCGGGGCCGAAAACAAAATACAGATTTCACTCGATCACAGGCTGAGCTGATTTGCTGAAATTGAAAAATTGCAATTCTTTAATGCGCCGTGAAAATTAAGCAAGGCGTAAATAAGAGCTCCACCGGGACGGTGCCATCCACATGCATCTGATTCCTCAGCCTGTAGTTTCAGCATCCTTCACATCCATGCAACCGATAAGACGGACAAAGCACAACTCTGGTTTGCTCTGCCCAGCACCCTGCGCTTTAATCTTCATGTCAATCATGAAGACTGACATCAGACATCAAATCATGGGTGTGTCCAAAACGCTACAAGTGATGTCTAGTTCGTGTTCTTTCTAGAACCTCAACCATTTTAAAGAAACGTCCCGAACGTTAGCGCCTGCATTATAGTCGTTATTTTGAAGTGTTCATAAAAAGTGGAGTCAGATTGAAAGAAATACTCCAGCGTTTTTCAGCCTGATCTCTGTACTGGGAAAAGACCAGAAAACTCTAGAAACGAGTATTCCTTCAACACTACGAAAATGCCTGCAGCATCGGTCAGTTTGTTTCCAAATGTAACATTCAAATGATTGTCTGATGAAATAAAGCGTCGAGTTCCCTGCACTATCTGCAGCATACAGCTAGAGGTAGAGGTCTGCGCGGAACCTTTTAAATCATGTGCCCGCTCGCTCCAGCAGTTATTTCTGTTTGTACCCAGCCGCAGTGTTTTCTAATCAACTCACTGTTCCCATTCTGTGCATGAACACAAACCACAGAACGAACACACCAGTTCATGTTATGTCCCACTATTTAGGTATACTCGCTTTTAGATTGTAACGAGCCAGGACATAAAAATTGGCTTGGCAAAAAAAAAAAAAAAAAAAAAATCAAACGCTGGAACACGAAAAAAGGGATTCGGAAATTAAATCTGTGAAGGTGCGAATCTTGGAAGCCTGAGCCTATAGACAACAAGAATATGGGGGCTGTTGTCATAATTATTAAGTTGCGGTCACATTGGCTGCATCCCACGATCTTTATTTCTAAGCACTCGCTCCTGCGCGAATGAGATTTAAAAAAAAAAAAAAATCTCATTTCTTTCATTCCCAGTCCCGATGCACACCTTTACCTAGAGGGTCTCCGCGTCCTCTGACAGGCTCAGCTGAGTGGGTTGATTTATACAGCGAGAGTGCTGTTTCACTGACCACTAATGAGCTCCTGAAGATGTTATGAATCCGGATGTTCCCGTTTATAGCGACTCTTCTATTTGTAAAACTGGTTCTTTCAAGTTTTTCCCCGATGGCCGTGACTCATCTCTCGAACACTAGCGTTTGGGACACACCCAATGTTGAGCATGCACAACTCATCCAATGCGGTTTATCCACGTACACATATAAACCATTCAACATTAAATTGTATGAGGGATGCTTGAGGAGGTTGTAGGCCGCATTTGTGTGTGTGGGTCTGGATCCTGTGATCAGAATTTGCAGCAGCAAAAGCCAGCTTTTTTTTGTTGTTGCAGTTGGCAAACAGGCCGTCGAAGCACAATAGGGTGGCCTTGGCACCATCTCTCTCACACACATAGACGCACACACAAAACAACTCTCCTAGCAATACAGCAAGGACAAAAAAGCACACACGCAACATACAACAAAACACCTAGGAGTGCGTTCACACACAAACTTTGACGTTATCAGCTTAATTACACTAATAAACAGGTTTTGTTCGCAATAAACTGCAAACAGTGACGCATTAGCAGAAATAGTGTTGTAAAGCCTTTATGAATGCACAAATTCAGCTTTTACGACCAACCACGGTGCGTAAAAGTTCGCACCACTTCCAGTTGTAACTGTTTTTATGCTGCATTTATGAAGGGTTTATGCTACTCGCCCTCGCGTTGTGTACCACTGTACTTCAGTTTCGGTTTCAACCACATACATCGGTAGGATCTTTGGAAAAGGGCTCGTTTTGCCTCTCTCTGCTGAAATTGTGTTTTTGTTTTTGGTTTGCAGTAGTTTTCCTTCATTTTAGTTTGTTTTAACTGGTTTTAATTGTGTCATCTGGGTTTATTGCTTTCACAGCATTAACTGCATGCGAGTTTAGCTTTCAAGGTTTGCTTTCACGAGAGTAACAATAGAGTACAGTTTCTGCAAGGACAGACATTTGTTTTTGGAGGTTCCCCCCCCCCCCAAAAAAAAAAAACCCATAACAGCTGGATAATAACATCACTCTTGATTTCTTGGCTTCTTAATCAATACTGCATCCTTCCCTCCCTCTTCAGTCACTCTCATCATAAGTGCTCACTTCCTGTCTAAGACGGGAGTGGATTTCATATTACTGACATCACTTCCTCTGTGCATGATTTTATCTGTCTACAAGAACACCACAGTTTTGGTTCAGCCTGCAAATACTTGGGAAAGGCCATCATTACAGATCGTTCTCTGGAGCGCACACACACACACACACACACACACACAAATATTGCACTATGACATTACAATTAAACCCTTAAAATGGGAAGCGTTTCATTCAGTTCGGCCCACTTTATGATTTATGTTCCTTTTATTTCATGTTGATACGAACAAACCAGTAACAGCTTTACACTATTTACATCTGCATACCTACAACACCATTGATATCACAAAATAACTGGACTGCCTGTCTGTCAGTCACCAGCTCAATGCCCGCCCCTCCTTTGGCTCTTAAAAAAGTGCATGAAGCTTATTACGATTCCAATCCAACACCCGTCGTGCGTCAAAGTGCCTCTGTTTTCCCCTCTTTATGCAACCTGGCATTGAATTCAGGGTCTGAATTGCGTGTATAAGCTACAGAATTAATGTACAATATGTATCATGGCTTAGCAAGAACCAGAACATAGGAGACTGGAAACATCGCCTTTATAAATATATATAAATATATATATATTATCCAGACATAATATCATACTCTTATGTGCTGTATATATATGGAAATATGTATAGTAGCTCTTCTTTGAAATACGGCAGTCTAGTTATTTTTTGACCTTTCACCCCAGTCAGTGACGTCATCTCACATTGTCCTCCAAAAAACAAATCCTCAAACCCAGAAAAACACGGTCATCATGGTATTATCACCCATGGTTCATAGACGATACGAAACACGATCAACAGACTGATGAAAAGAAATCAGTGTATTAGTATTTAGGGGGAAAAAGAATGAGGTGTTTGTGGATGTGGACTGAGTCGTGTGTTGGGTAGATGTCTGTGAGTCTGTATGAGAATTTTAAGAAAGCAATTTTGTTTTTTTAAGTCCGCCCGTCCTGGACTCTAAACTCAAGGGCCATGAACAGTATCCCAATCTTTATAAAATTTTGGGTGATTATTATATATATATTTTTTTCCATTTACCTTTTTTTAACGTTGTATTTGTAATCTTTTGATTTTAAACTATTGGGGAGGGTGGGTGGAATGAACAGTTTTGCAAAATGTCAAAAAGTATTGTATGACAGTACATTAAAGTATGATCCTGGTGCTTGTTTCATATAAATATATGAAAGTGCGTTCGGTCTACCAATATGAAAATAATACTAAACAAAGACTCTTTCTCTTCAGACACAATTAGAGGATATGTTAGTTCTCTTCTTCTTTTGTTTTGTACTTAGTGGGGGTGGGGTTCGTATTTTTCTAAGTTGTGACAAAAGGCATTTTATTTCAACCTTTAAGAAAGCAATTTCATTTCTTAAACCTTCCCTCCTAATATAGGAAAAATCGAATCAGCAGAATGGATTCAGAGCAGACGGTTTATTTTCACAGACAGACACACCACTAAAGGCAGTTTTCATTTGTCCAATTCATTAACATCCATTTTTTTCATTATTTTCAGAGACCATTTTAAAGAGTCATTTTCAAACTGGGGAAGCATCAGGGTTAAATTCTTTAATTTTTTTTTTTTTTTTTTTTACTGTAAATTAAAAAAGAAAAGAAAAAGAAAAAGTAATTAATCAGCAAAGTGTTTTGCCTTGGTGATGATTTGAAAGATGTTGTAATGAGTATTCGTAGAAGTTCTTGTAGTTTTAGACAGTTACTGTCAGTGAAGACGGGTTCTTGGAAAAGAAGGAACGTTCCAGAGACCGAATCATGTTGAAGAATGAAACTTAGATGGGCTCCATCCCCAGTTCCCCCCCAAATGAACACGTCCCCTTTGTAAATGACCCTTCCTTGTGCTCGTGACGTAGTGTAGTAGTAAACCAGCATTTAAAGGTTGTTTCCTTCAAAGTGCCTTTTGTTCACAGGTTCCATCTTGTAAAACATGAAAAAACCCGATTCAAGGACAAAAAAGTTTGGCCCCATCTTTCCTTGTCCCCTTTTTTCAAGCTTTTCGAAGCCGTATATATAGTATATAGTAATACAGGAAATGGATGTGATTTAGTTCTTTTTATTGTTCAATACTGAAAAAAAATGTAAAGGCAAAAAAAAAAAAAAAAATCTGCTTCTTCTTCTCTCTCTCTCTCTCTCTCGCTCTCTTTCCCTTTGTGTTTTCCAGTGTCTCTTTCCCTCTTTGTGTTACTGGAGATGTTGTATAAGATGTCCGTCTTACCTTGTCGTACATCCACCCTCCCCCCTGAAAAAAACCCGATGCAGAACCCTTTTTATTTTTTCCCTCTTGAGCGGAATATCTTCAGCTCACGGTATCTCCTTGTCTGTATGCTTGTATGCCATACCGATCCCTCCCATTCTGCCGCTTCTCCATTTCTACTGCTAGTGTAAGTGAAATGTGGCCGTCTGGGCTCTGTGGGGTCAGCTACAGGGTTTAGGTTTTACACAGCACCGAGAGACAGCGAAATCTCATTTCAGAGTAAAAACACCAACCTATGCCATCACGGTTGGTGAAGGAACCATGCAAATGTTTCGGACTGAGCTATAATGAGTGTATTATTTTACGTTAGCGGGTAATTGTGTGCCGAACAGCTTTGCTGGAGATGCAGGACACCGGGTGAAAGAAAGCAGCTCAACGTATTTAAAAAAAAAAACATTTTTTTTTTTTGTAATTTATTTGTTTATGCTACAATTTTGTACCTTTTTCTTTCTTTTTTTTAATTGTTTTGATGTCTTCTATCAGGGTACGGTCCAGAACATTCTCTCCAAGGGAACCTTGGACCTTAAAACCATTTAAAGCACCTTTCTTTATTAGAACAGCCAGCCTACTTTAAGAAACTGTTGACTGATGACTTGCTGCAAGCACCTTATGAGGTAGAACGCACTTGTAAAATGCACTTAAAAAAAAGAAGAAAATCCAAAAAAAAATCACACGAGTTACACTATGGAAAGTTTTTGAAAATGCATTTTTTAAAGTCGTATTCACCGTATTTCAGTCCATTATAATGGAGCATTGACGTGTTGAGTTGAGGAGATGTGTTTCGTCAAACCGAAGTCAGTATTAGTATTACAGAGGATGAGGGTTTGCTTACAGAGTGGGCCTTTTTATTTTATTTTATCAAGCTCTGACAACATTTGTTTAAAACGTAGGACTCGGAGTGTCTACGTGACTTCCTGGACTACTGTATAGTCCTTTACATCAATCCCTAAGCGTTCAAAGGAATTGCTTCACACCGCCTCGTGTTTTTCATTAGAATTTTTGTTTTGCTTTCTTATGCTTCCATACATTTCTGAGCTGCAGAACTTTATTCTACAGATTTCTACAGTCATAGCGCCCCCTAGCGGATCCCGGTGTCCTGCACTTTTAGAAGAAAAAAGAAAGCTACCATTTCAGCTGGCGGCCCCTCAGAGCCCACTGGCAAATGTGCATGTGTTAACTACAAATTCTTTTCCATTATAAAGAATAAAAAAATAAAAAAAACAGTTTGTAAAGAGCAGCAACTGGTTGAATAAATGATGTTCTTGACTGTACAAAAGCGTCTGGGTGCTGTGTTTTGTTTTTTCCCCCCCTCCAAAACAACTTCTTTAAAGTAAATATACACAGTGGGGTCCAAAAATCAGAGAGCACGTTGAAAATCTGGGATTTTTTTCATTGCCACTGTATTGCGCTCTAAAACGAGTCCGTTTGTACGATGTTAAACTGGTGGCTATAATTTTCTCTTACTTGTTAGCTGCAATGGGCTCGTGGCCCGTCGGACACAGAACACGTCTTGGCTAATCGCCTTAATTTGAGGTAAAAGGGACACCGTGTCAATTTCACTTTTGGCTGAACTACCTCTACAGTCCTTAAGTCTCACTGGGGCTTTAAAGGGATGTTTTAAAAAAAGAATCCAAACTACTCGCTCCGAGACGCTGAAACAGAGACCCACGGTCGGCCTGACCGATTTTACACACACAAATTACAGAGGGATTCTCTTGGTGTTTTGTGGCCCTTAACCAATAGTCATGAAAGCCTCCTCTTGGAAAGTGTCCTGCGGCGTTTCAGTCCAACTCGCGTCCAAGACACTTTATCAAGTTAATGAATTCTGAAGGCTCATGACTCATGACATACATTTAAAACAAACTTGGGTTAGCAGATCACTTACAGTGGGAATGGGAATACTCCACTCCAAAGTTCAACTCCTACACTTGGATCTAATGTGCACTTTGTAATTTAGTGTGCCAGCTATGACCTGAAGCCCTTTATGGGACGGGATGTGCTGGGTTGGTTTAGGGCTGGAACTGGTCTCGGAGTGGCATTAGACCTCCAGGAGCAGGGTTGGGCGGCCATGAATTACACCAGACACAACTAGGAAGACAAAGACTTGAGCCATGTCTCCATAATTTACTCGGTTTAAACCTCTGCTAAAAAAAACCCAACAACTTTGATTAGCTTAGCACAAATATATACCAGTGATTTTGACAGAATTTAGCTGAAGTTAGCTGTTTTGAAATACAAAATCCAAACAAATGCATCCCTTCAGTTCCCTCAAAAAAACAATGCTTACTAGACTAGAACTCCTGAATGCTAGTGAAAAAGGGGCAGAGTTTTCTGAACTGACAGACTCCTTGTCCTGATTGGTTGGATGTTGGTGGTCCACATAACATGTTTTTTTGGGGGGTTTTCCCTCCCCGTTTATAGACTTGGGGCACCACAGAGTCCGGAGTCCCTGAGCAGATATTTTACTGATGCTGCCGGAATGTCAGGAGGAACTTCTCCAAATATCACAAAAAGTGTTCCAAGTTTAAAAATAAAATTGGCTCTTATTAGAAATCTATTTGTCATTCCCAACATAATCAGACATTTGGGCAGTATATAGATCATCATATCCATTTTTTTTTTATTTAAAGTCTTAACTTGACCATCAAGTCGATCCCATCTATGATTGTACACTCGCTCTCACACACAAACTTCATACACACTTGAAGGGAATGAAAAACACAGGAGCCACGCCTTACGTACAGCACGCTACATATTTAATTATTCTGTTGAACCAATAATAAATGTGTTTTTTTTTTTTTAAAAGAAGCAAAACCTCAAAGTGCATTTCTTCAGTTGGATTCTCTGCTTTTCTTCCCAGTCCTCCATCCCATAATGGCCATTTCCAGTCCTGCTTTATGAATAATATACATGACTATATAAGAGCACACACAGCTTGTGTAGGGAAGTAAAGGGGCGAGACTTGCGGGCGAGGCGGCTTAAGACGTCTCATTCGTCTTTAAAGAGGGCTTGACTGAGCGGGAAGTTTACGGCCAGGGTCCTGTTTTCCCCTCACAGATGAAGTGACTCGGCGAAACCCAGCTCTTTTAACTGAAATAAAGAAGAAGAGACAGAGAGAGGGATTAAATTTACACCTGGTATCAACATGCGTCTCGAGTGATCGGGTCACAAGTGGGTAAACGGGGTCACATGCGTCTCAGACACTCATTATGATCCGATCACTCAAACCACAGTCAGGGACGCGTACGGCCACACCGCATCTGTAGTGTAAACGCTAATGCGTCTCACTGCGTCCCGGACAGCTTCGAAGGAGCGCCCTAAATGGAAAATACGTCATCATTCCTTCTTCGTCTCCTCTCTCGTTCGTTCACAAGTTGCATTAGGCCGGGGTTATATTTGCTGCGTGGTTACATGTACGCGTGCGGACGCCGCAGCTACACGAGCGCCATCGATCACATACTCACTTCCGTATCAAAAACTCTGGCCACTAAAGGGCCGAAAGGGTGCGAGCCGAGGGTGAGAGCCGAAACATCAAAGGGCACCGCAATATCTTCTTCGACCGCTGCCTTTAGAATAATTTCCCTCCTTACATGATTACAAACACAGATGGCGCACACACACACACACTACAGTCCTCACCCTCTCAATTGCTTATCTAGTTGTCAGGCACTTTGTCGTTTCCCATGGTGCCAGTGTGGCCATGCTCCGCCTCCTCTCTGTCTTCCTCTCCCTCATCCCCCGGCGCATTCAGCTGCAAACAATAAACAAACCATCAAACACATTTATCACACTTACAGATGCACACACGCAAAACACTGGTTACAAACACACAGTAATGAGGGGGTTTGTGTGGTCCCCGTTTTCACTATAAAATAAATGAACATGGTTCTGTTCATGCACATTAAATGAAGAGACCGGGGCTCTTCTTCATCAACGCGTGTGCACAAACAGCTTGTAGTAAAACAGAGTGTACTCACCGGTAAACTGATGATGGTATACGAGGTACGAGGTACGAGAGATACGAGGTAGCAAACCTGACGCATCGGGTAATGATTTTTGCTAACGGTCGTGGTTTAATGTTTGTAACAAACCTGCGGCTTTCATTTTCATTTCAGCCAAATTCACCGTTTACCAACAAACCAATCATAAAACACCAAGTAATACATTTACATTTATAAAGTTCTATTTTTTGTTGTTGCAAGGTTCTATCTTTTTTTTTTATTATTATAAGGTTCTATCCTTTTTTGGGAATTATAAGGTTCTTTCTTTTTTTTGGAATTACAAGGTTCTATCTTTTGTTTGGAATTATAAGGTTCTATCCTTTTTTGAGAATTATAAGGTTCTAACCTATTTTTTTATTTTTATTACAAGGTTCTATCTTTTGTTTGGAATTATAAGGTTCTATCTTTTGTTTGGAATTATAAGGTTCTATCCTTTTTTGGGAATTATAAGGTTCTATCCTTTTTTGGAATTACAAGGTTCTATCTTTTGTTTGGAATTATAAGGTTCTATCCTTTTTGGGAATTATAAGGTTCTATCTTTTGTTTGGAATTATAAGGTTCTATCTTTTTTTGGAATTACAAGGTTTTATCTTTTCTTTGGAATTACAAGGTTCTATCTTTTCTTTGGAATTATAAGGTTCTATCTATTGTTTGGAAATTACAAGGTTCTATCTTTTGTTTGGAATTATAAGGTTCTATCCTTTTTTGGGAATTACATGGTTCTATCTTTTTTTTTTCATAAGGTTCTATTTTTTGGGGGGGGGGTAAGGTTCAAT
>JAOUQW010000025.1:9217799-9235685 GCA_028565825.1 Olivaichthys viedmensis | reverse complement strand
CACTCATACTCCTCATATATATACACACACTCGTACACTCCTCATATATACACACACACACACTCATACTCCTCATATACACACACACACTCATACTCCTCATATACACACACACACTCATACTCCTCATATATACGCACACACACTCATACTCCTCATATATATACACACACTCGTACACTCCTCATATACACACACACACACACACACTCATACTCCTCATATACACACACACACTCATACTCCTCATATATACACACACACACTCATACTCCTCATATATATACACACACTCGTACACTCCTCATATATACACACACACACACACTCATACTCCTCATATACACACACACACTCATATACACACACACACACACTCATACTCCTCATATATATACACACACTCATGCACTCCTCATATATACACACACACTCATGCACTCCTCATACACACACACACTCGTACTCCTCATATATATACACACACTCGTACACTCCTCATATATACACACATACACACTCATACTCCTCATATATACACACACACTCATACTCCTCATATATATACACACACTCGTACACTCCTCATATATACACACACACACACTCATACTCCTCATACACACACACACACACACTCCTATACACACACACACACTCATACTCCTCATATATATACACACACTCATGCACTCCTCATATATATACACACACTCATGCACTCCTCATATATACACACACACTCATGCACTCCTCATATATATACACACACACACTCATACTCCTCATATATATACACACACTCATACTCCTCATATATATACACACACTCATGCACTCCTCATATATACACACACACTCATACACTCCTCATATATACACACACACTCACTTATACTCCTCATATATACACACATACTCACTTATACTCCTCATATATACACACACACACACACTCGCACACTAAATACAGTTTATACCGCGCTAGAGTAACACTACAAAGGAAACTGATGTACTTGTCCTAAAACGTTCCTTGTTGTAAAACTGCTGCACGTTCGGGCGTTGGGTCGTGGAGACCAGCGCTCACACTGCTGTAAATCTTTTTTTTTAAAATAGTTTTACTTAAGAAACATGCTTTCGGCATTGAGTGTTGCGTAAATACAGGAACAGGAATACAGGAAAAAGGAATACAGGTCCTTAGAGTTGTTCTTTATACATGGGAAATTTAGTTTTTCTGACCATGTAAGATAACTCCACACATAAGATACACTTTTATTAATAGGTAAGAGAGAGAGAGTCCGAATGCCCTTACACACTTTATAACAAGACTGTGTGTGTGTTAGAATATAATGGATAGATTGAGAAAGTTATTGCACCCTGTTTACATAATTCTGATGATAATCCAATGTGCCATGGGCAGTTTAGTCAAATGTTGGACATGCTGGTGTGTGTGTGTGTGTGTGTGTGTGTGTGAGAGAGTGTGAGTGTGAGTGTGAGAGAAGTGAGAGTACACTACAGGGTTCATTAATTTTCCTTCACTGACCATTAATGAGTACTGTTTCATGTTAGACATATCAGATTTAAACTGTAATGCTGTGTTTGGCCTCAGTAATGTGAAATATTTCTTCTGAAAAACTTTGTCACATGCCTCACCCAGCTGACCACAGTCAGATATTATCACGTTATCAGATTACAGTGTTAACCTACTCATGCCTAATGATGATCATTAGTGTCAAATTATTCTGAGCAGGACTTTCCCAAGATAAGAAGCCACAGAAGGGTAGGTGTTACATCTAATACCGAGTGTTCCTTATATTATTTTCGTCTTGACCTTGACCTTAAAGCAATAGTTTGACAAAAAAAGAAAAAATTCCAGCAATTTTCCACCTTACACCAAATGTATTATCAAGCAAAAAGTGTTTGATTTCTGAAATTTGCTTCTTCACGAGGCCAAACGGCAGATCTAAATCATCACACACTCGCCTCAAACGGCTTTGTGGAGTTGTTCAGTGACTTTCTGACTCCATGTGACGCACTGTTATCTATAAACATGGACTAAAAGGACGTTGCAAAACTAAAACCAGTCGTAGCGCCATCCTGAAGCCGAATCACCTTCTTCCTCAGCGCACAGTTTGTATCACTCCGCGCCAGACTCGCGTAGGAGGCGTGACCTAAAGTTTGAAGGCGAAATTGTACATTAGAAGTGATTCGGATGATAACGCAGTTCACATTTAATTTGTACACTCAATTTTTAATACAGATTTGTTTTTGCGAAACTGTTTTTATGTACAGATGGTTTCACAGGTTAGATGTTAGCTACGTTAGCCTCGTAGCTCCAGTGCAAAACTAAAGAATCAGACTTCAGACACCAAACACGTCTTGGCTGATGGACTAGATTTGCGGAAAAAGGGGTCAATGTGGACATTTCATTTTTGGCTGAACTACATTATAACCTTTAGTCCAGCGTCAGGCTTCGGTTGTGCCTGGGACGCGTCCTCAATCATTTAGGGTGCCAACACATTCGCACACGAGCTGCATAAATCATGCATCCGGAACACACAGCTTTACAAATCCTGACAGTTACTTTTAAATGAGCAACATCATTGGGGATTTCCTTCATCTCTCAGAGTTTTTTATTTTATTTTCCAGTAATTAATAATTCACACAAAAAGGCGGAGTTAATTCTTCTAGCTTGTCTATTGTATATTATCAATCACCTCAAGTTACCTCACGTTGGACTCGAGACGGCATGGTGCAACTCGGCTCCGCTTGGCATTTGCTGAGGCTAAGACTCTGTGAGAAGCCTTTAATCCTGTAAAGCAAATGTTTTTGTAGCCTGCACTGCCAGGCAACAGCAGCACCTGTGGAATTTGAGAACCGAGGGTTTTCTTTTTTCTTTTTTCTTCTTCTTTTCTTTTCCATTCTTAGTTTACATGTGATGTGAGCCATGAAATCGTTTCAGATCCAGGCATCATTACAGAACTGGCTTTATTGCAACAAATGTGTTTTAGCCAGGGTCAGGTTCACTTTCTGACTTGCAGAGCTGCACTCTTGAGGGTCAAATGTCCTCATGGGTGTTGTAAAATGTCACCGAAAAAACAACTTGAGGTCATTTTCCACTGGTCCTTACAATTTTGCATGGACCTTTAAATAATGTTTCACCTTAAGTGGTTGTGGTTAGTGTTATTTAAGACCTGACAAGTACAGTAATATAATCCCTGAATGTGTGTGTGTGTGTGTGTGTGTGTCTCTGCAGGAGCGCGTGCAGGTACCTATGTACCACCCCACGCCCAGTCAGGCCCGTCTGGCCACCCAGCTGACGGAGGAGGAGCAGGTGCGCATCGCTCAGCGCATCGGCCTCATCCAGCACCTCCCGCGCGGCATCTTCAACCCGGGCTCCGAGCCATCCGACAAGAAGATCAAAGAGTCTGTACCGCCGCACGCCTTTCGAAAATGCTGTGATTCGTTTAGTTGTAGGCCACTGGTCTATAATAAGAACGGTTAAAGGTCTAGTCCAGCCAAAGCAGGCATTGTTTCATTTTGTTTGCTACATTTCTAAACCGTCCTGTTAAATAAATTTAAAAAAGGTTCAGTTTGTAATGTTTAAAAGTCTTTCTAGACCTGTAATAATCACGTCATTTTAAAGGCGCCTTAGAAAAACTGTGATTTGCAAAACAGCCATGCAATGGATCTGGCTATTTTCTTTATTTCAGACTTAGTTCGGAAATTAGCTCCGCCCCCAGTCAGAACAGCCGCCCGGCTTTGCCTCTTTTCCCTAAAAGGGAACTCGCAAAAGGCATACGTAGTTTCAGCAGAGAGGGTGGGATCGATTTGGGAAATGGGGAAGGCCTGTTGATGTTTTTAATGCAATTGCGATTCACCTTGCAGGCAGCAGAATTACACACTGCTCCTTTGAGGACCATATTTTACAGACTCTAAGAGATGTTTTTGTCCTCTAACAGGTGCTGCGACCTGTACAGCGAAGCAAGGCATATCTTATAGTTTTGCGTTGGTCTAACTTTGTCGCCTGACTATTTTTATATAAATGTATGCTTTAATAATTCTCACACTTGTAAGCAAAAAGTTGTTCTAGTATGCAGAAATCTCCTAAATTAAATTTAAATTGAAGCTAAACATGGCTGAGACATGCAGCTGTGATGTAAGCGAAATCATAGCAGCTATGTAGTTGAAACATTGTCTTTACATGACGAAAAACAAAACTTGCTTCTTTGTAATACACAATACAAAACTATAACAGTACACATTATGAAAGAGGTAATGCCGCTTCGGTGGGTGTTTTAAAAAAATAATTTTTTATCAGCGTTAAAAAATTGAGGTGTTTTGTTTACTCCTAACTGAATGATATGAAAATAGCAAACTCTATTTTATTTAGCTAACTTTTCACATATTAATAGGCTCATGTTATACGATTGTTGTTATGGCTACGTCTCAAATTTAATTTAGCAGCTCCTTAGCAAAAGCAAAGCGTAAATGGCTGCATTCCAGCACGGTTGAATAGTATGAGGAGCGTTGATTTATAGCTGTTATAAGAAAATATAGCAATATAAGAAAATAATGGACACCAGCCAGCCAATTAGAAATTAGTGTTTTCTGTGGCTGTGATATACATCTCCTATAACACGTATTATATTAACACACTTTTGCATTCGTAGTAACTTGTAAGTGTGTGTGTGTGTTGTGTTGTGTGTGTGTGTGTGTTTCTTCTCCCAGGTGTGTGATCTGCATGCTGGACTTTGAGTACGGCGACCCGATCCGGTTCCTGCCCTGCATGCACATCTACCACGTGGACTGTATCGACGCGTGGCTCATGCGCTCCTTCACCTGCCCCTCCTGTATTGAGCCTGTGGACGCCGCGCTGCTATCCTCCTACGAGACCAACTGAGCGCGCTCACAGCCTCCGAGACACGCCAGCACGGGGAACATATCAGTCGAGTCAGCCGAGGGTCACGAGGGGGGATTAGGAGGGCAGGAGGTGTGTGTGTGTGTGTGTGTGTGTGTTTCTTCAGATGCAATGTTAGATAGAGGAAGTGGTATAACGTTTTCATGAAGTTATGTATTAGTGGATGGGCGGTATAGAAGCTGACCAGATTAGCTTTAGATCTTTGATGAATGTAGGCCTCATTAATGATAATTTATCGGGCGAATTGTTACATTTAAATGTGGTTGCCGTGATTGTTTGTCTCCATCATGGTCACCTTCTTTTTCAAACGTGCAATACACAGAAGAAGAAGAAGAAGAAGAAGAAGGCGGCCGTGGCTGTGAATTATCCTACTGAAGCACAGCGCTCTTTAATTACAGACAAAGTGAAAATGTGAGACGCGAACGTGCCATGGCTGACATGTCAGTCCCATATATATTATGCACTCCTCGCTTAGTGCTGCTGCTTGGCTGAATTATTTTTTGTTTTTTTGTTCCAGTTCTTGAGAAACAAGGCGCTGCACAGATTTGGGTTTTCCTTAATCAGCTCTAAAGCACCTGATTAAACTCGTTAGACCATTAATGAGTCAAAATACAACAATAGGTAGAAATAGGAAACACTAATTTGTAGGGATGCACTGAAACTGTCCAAAAAAAAAAGACACTTGGCTTATGTTTTATGCTAAAACATTTTCTTATTAAAAATTAAAGGTGCCGTTTGTTATTTTAAAAAGTTTGTAGAATTACAATAATCCTATAATTTCAAAGATACCTTAAAAAACAATACATGCAATGGATCTGGCTAGTTTCCTCGTTTCAGCCTTCTGTTTACAGTTTTCTGACCCTGAAATGAGCTTCCCCCCCCCCGTGTCAGAGCCACTCAGCTCGGCCTCTTTTCTTTAAAAGTTAACTCACCAGGCATTCATAGTTTTAGCAAAAATGGTGGACTCGATTAGGGCGAATTGTTTTTCAGCAGAGGTCGCTACAAATTACAAACCGCTCCTTTAAATACAACCACGTATCAAAATATAACACAAAGCACAAGATGAATCGTTGCAGTTATGATGAGAATTATACATAGTGGTTAAAAAAGCGCCGCTTTCTTTGCAACAGTGGCAGTAACTTGTCCTACGTTGCCAGATTAGATAAGATTCCCCTCAATTTGGTTGTTTTAACTTGTATCACCTATGAATTTTTTTTTTTTTAAGTTTATTCAAAAGCAGAAATAAAAAGAAAATTAGTTGTTGGGTTTTTTTGTATTTTTTTTTATCAACGTTTGCCACATGTTTTCGTGTTTTGGGTTTTTGTTTTTTCTCTTTGCTTCCTGGTGTGCCCTGAATTTTAGTTTCGGCCGAGAATCTTCATTTCGGTGCATCGCTACTGAATAACGCAGTGCACAGATAATTATCTGTCCCTGCTAAAATTGTTATTCTCATTTAAAAAACGCAGATATATACTTTAAGCTGAACATAAAAGGCTAGATGAGTCTGTTTAGCGCGTAATGTTCATTTCGTAATAATTTCTTGTGTTCTGTTCTGTTGCGGATTGTGGAACCAGGCTTCTGCGCTGCTGTTTTCTCGGCTCTAGGTGTTGCTAGATGTTGTTTTTGCGCTTATCCAAGACCAGGATCCAAAGCTCTGATCTCAGATCAGCATCAAATCACATCTCCACTCTGAAACCCGTTTTCTCATATTTTTTGCCTTATATATAACGTACTGCACATCTCTTTATCCGCGTCGCTGTTAGCTTCACCTTCTGCGCTGTTCAAATCGCAGTTTTGTTGTGTACGTAGCCGTATGTGATGATGCAATCATCTTTGTGCACCTTCTGAATTTTCCTCGGCGCTAACCGGAAGCCGACGTCGAGAAAGAATTGAAGCTTTAAAGTGATTCTCCTTCCTTTTTGTAATGGTTTTTTGAAAAGAGACAAAGAAAGGAGTGAGAAATGCATGTCCTATTAAGTGCTTCTCGGTTTTTAATACTGCTGGTCGTAATGTCTTTTCTATCTGTTGGCAAAATCTTGAAGAAAAAAAAAGAAATACAAATCCCATTTCTGTTCTATGTCACCCTGTGAGGCATTTATGCTGCAAGAAAAAGACTTGTGACTTGTATTTTTTAACTGTTTAAGTGTAGGGCTGAATGAATCAGGTTCATCATACTGAGCCGTGTGACTATAAGCACTAATGTACAGAGGGTGAGCACGGAAATTCCTAAAGGCCATGGATTCACATATTTTATTAACTGATAACAAGGTAATTTTATGTGTTTACTCATCATCTCGAGTTATTTGTGTCATTATCACAAGAAAACAAATGTTTTAACAAATTGTCCTGAGATAACGGGATCATTTTTCGAGACATAAATCGTTGTTTTCCCGAGATAATGATTAATAGCCTATAAGATCTCACGAATACAAAACGTTGCACATTCAGTTCGTTATCTCAGAAAAAAACAATTGACATTAGCTGGGATGTCACACTTAACCTAAGCCAATTTCTTGATTATAAAATGTGCTTTTTATGTTAGTTCTGTTCTAAATTTGTATTGAATGTTACTTTATTATGGTCAGAATCGCGATGGATCCAGTTTTATTTCCAGTAATGAATTTTTGTCTTAGGCTGCTGTAGGCCTACTATCTTGTTTCGAGATCTCAAATTATTATGTTGTCATTTCTGGAAAACAGCGTTTTGCTTTATCAAGATCTTGTATTATGTCGTTGTCTACAGTAAATAGAGATTCGTTCATTCAACATCTCAGATTGCGACGTTATCTCGGGAAAACAACGATTTGTTCTTTTAGTGTCTTAGATTGTGTCGTTATCTCGGGAAAACAACGATTCGTTCATTCAACGTCTCAGATTGCGTCTATCTCTGGGAAAACAACGATTTGTTATTTCAACGTCTCAGATTGCGTCATTATCTCGGGAAAACAATGATTTGTTATTTCAACGTCTCAGATTGTCGTTATCTCGGGAAAACAACGATTTGTTCATTCAACCTCTCCGATTGCGTCGTTATCTCGGGAAATCAGCGTTTCGTTCATTCAACGTCTCAGATTGCGTCTATCTCTGGGAAAACAACGATTTGTTATTTCAACGTCTCAGATTGCGTCGTTATCTCGGGAAAACAGCGATTCGTTCATTCAACGTCTCAGATTGCGTCGTTATCTTGGGGAAAACAACGATTTGTTCATTCAACGTCTCAGATTGCGTCGTTATCTCTGGAAAACAGCGATTCGTTCATTCAACGTCTCAGATTGCGTCGTTATCTCGAGAAAACAGCGATTCGTTCATTCAACATCTCAGATTGCGTCGTTATCTCGGGAAAACAACGATTCGTTCTTTCAACGTCTCAGATTGCTTTGTTATCTCGGGAAAACAACGATTCGTTCTTTCAATGTCTCAGACGTCTCGTGTTATCTTACGATAATGACAAATAACTCTCAATAACTTGTTAGCACAAAACTGTGAATGAAATACATGAATCCTTTTAGGGCTTGCATTCATAAAGTATTGTTACACTCTTAGAAAAGGGGTTCTTTAAATGTTCGAGGGGTTCTTTGTATAGTTACGGCTTCTTCGCTAACTAAAAGGGTTCTAGTTTGGAACCATTGCTGATAGGGAAACACTCTGTTGCCGGGTTATATTTAGAACCAGAGGAACAACTAGATTTGATCAGGGGGTTTTTTTCTAAGAGTGTACAGAGCTGATCTCGGATCAGGTTTTTTTTTTTTATGCTTAAGGAAAACTTGATCCAGAAACAGTTTATGAAAACAGAGTCTGAATTCACCATGAGAAGAATGCTGGTCTTAAATAAAGCTACGTTCACACACACCAGGGTGCAGTGATGAAACTTCAGAGGTCTAGGAAATGTTGCATCCACAGATCTGATTCAGTGTATGTAGACAAGAAGAGATGATGCATAATGGATGTGTGACAAAAAAATAAATAAACCGGGCTGTCGTAAGCGTAGCCGAAGACTAATTTAGTAGGATGTGTATATTACATTTCAGTGACCGTCATCTCAAGTCGAGTATGTTTAGAAATGTAGCTCTAGTACAGACTCTTTCTCTTCTTTCTTTCTTTTTTTCCTAATGCAAAATGACAAAATAGTGATTCACTGAACTCATGTGAAGTACAATCATCTTTGTGAGACGTGTCTTTCTTTTTAACAGAATATTTGACATGGTTCCATGCCAAGTTTGCCACAGTAGTGTGCAGTATTGAATATGGTGGGCAGTCCTTGTGGGCTGCCAGGTATGGATTTTAAAATGTGTGTGCGTTTTTGTACGTGTGCGCGATGATGGCACAGCTTTTAGGAATATAAAATAACCATAATGATAATAAATGAATGAATAAGTTAATAAATAAATGCAAATTCTTCCAGATACCTGCTTGTATGTGTATTTATATGTGACCTTAATTGTTTAATTGCGTGTTAATGGTTTTTTATATATTTTTTTAAATACGGTCAAAATGATTAACATTAAAAAAATAAAATAAAATAAATAAATTAATTAATTTAAAAAAAAGCAATGTTTAGTTCTGGAATATTCTCGGGACAATTCGGGCTCAAACCATTTTGGTCCGATCAAGGATTGAAAGGTTGAGTCATCGACCAAATCCCCAATTGCTCCCTACTGTACATGTAGTCCACTGCGTAGGCTGTAAAGGACGTTATTTTATAAGCTATGTAGTGCACTTGTGTAGGGAGTGGGAAGCCATTTGGCATCCAACCATTGACTCGTCTCCTGTGAGCTTCCCGTTGCAACTGAACTGTATAAGACGCCATGTTGGCTCGAACGTTTCGTATGGTCACCTTTTTGGGTTTCAACGCGGTTTGAGCCAAAATGGCGTCGTTTGCCGTGACTATAAGATGATCAGTGTTGTAATTTTGGTATATTCCAGATTGAACCGTTTACAAGATGGCAGCTTCGTTGGAAGACGAATTTGAAGACGCGCCTGACGTAGAGCCGCTAGAACCGACGTTAAAAAATATCATAGAACAAAAATCTTTGAAATGGATTTTTGTCGGTGGGAAAGGCGGCGTGGGCAAAACGACATGCAGGTAATTTTCAGCGTAAATGTGTCGGGGGGGCGGTTGGAATGAGGCTAGCGGCTAAAGTTAGCTAGCGACCGAACGTTATTGCTAGCTAGCTAGCGACCGAACGTTATTGCTAGCTAGCTAGCGACCGAACGTTATTGCTAGTTAACTAGCGACCGAACGTTATTGCTAACAAGCTAGCGACCGAACGTTATTGCTAGCTAGCTAGCGACCGAACGTTATTGCTAGCTAGCGACCGAACGTTATTGCTAGTTAACTAGCGACCGAATGTTATTGCTAGCTAGCGACCGAACGTTATTGCTAGCTAGCTAGTGTGCGGTCAGTGTTGAAGCTAGCTAGCTAACATAGCTAGCGCTCGTATTTCTAAATTAAGTCGTTGTTTTAGATTTTCTTTTTCTTATTGATAAATTTACCGACTACTGCCATCTTAGCGCCTCGTTTCTCTTTCATTAACATATGTGAATTACAAATGCTAATCAGTTGTCAAAAAGGCTAAACGACCAATGAGAAAATCGATGTTCGGGGAACGGATGTGTGTCGGCAGCGTCGATTTGGATTCATTTACCTTCTAATAAAGCCTTATGAACGAACCAGCTAGTTATCTGCTATGTTGTTGTTGTGGTAAACATTAGCAGAGGCCATACAGACAGAATGCCGTGGCATATGGACATAGCGGGTTAGTGAGGTTAACGCCAAGAAAAGAGATTCAACTCCATGTTTGAGGTTGGAGCAACTCATTACTGTGTTACAGATTCTTGTGAGTGGGCTTCAGGACACACGGCGTGCTGCCAGTCCAGGTGTTGTGACCTGGTTTCATTCCAGAGCTGCTATTAAACCGTGAAACTAAACTAAAAGTATGCATTTGTATTAAAAAAACAACCCGCTCTCTCTGTGTCCCCGGCTTGTTTTCCAGCTGCAGTTTGGCCGTGCAGCTGTCCACGGTGAGGGAGAGCGTCCTCATCATCTCCACCGACCCGGCACACAACATCTCCGACGCCTTCGACCAGAAGTTCTCCAAGGTTCCCACCAAAGTGAAGGGCTATGACAACCTCTTCGCCATGGTCAGTTCTCTCTCCCTGCACGATACGCTCGTGCTTGTCTGAGCTTTCGGGGTTTTGTTGTTGCAACTCCGAAAAATACAGCAGGGTTGGAAAAGTGTGGAATTAAAAGACACACTTTTAACACCTGAAATCAAAACGGACCTTGTACACTTTGGTAGTTCATGTCCGTGGACGTATTGTGCACAATTAAGTGGTATCAGTCACTTAAAAGACACATTTCTTGTTTTTCTGTTCCGGGTCTCTAAACGTCTAACGATTTTTGCAGGCGTGAAAGAAATGATATTTTACACAATGATAACATGTCTTGTTTCATTTCTCTCTCACCTCAATTCCAGCTATTATGAGCAAAAGCTGCGAGTCTGTTTTACTTACAAATACGGCGCGTTATGGCAGAAAAACGCGTTAGGATTGGCGTGTAACGTCTTTAAAAGCACTCATTTCCAGACCTGCAAAAGAATATTTATGAGTATACACTCTGGGGTAAAAAAAATGAATAAAAAAAAAATGGGCCAAGCTATTGACACCCCATTGAGAACATCTGGTCTCACATTAACCAAATGAACTGGACACAAGTTTTTTCACCGCTGACCAACTGGGAGGCCATTAAAACTGAATGGAACGACGTTGACACGTCCGCGTGTGTAAAAGACCGTCTGCAAGTTTACCCCAAACACTTCACGGTTTGAAAAAAAAAACATGTTCCGTATTAACTTGCGTTGCATGTGACTTCAGTCTTGTTAACTTGTTTGACTTTTTATTCATTGCTAAATTTAAAAATACTACATTTCATGCACTTTATTTTTGAATTTTTTTTGCCCCAGTGTATGTGGCTATTCTGTTGTCAAAGTGAGACTAAAGACACCGAGGCTTTAAATCTGTTGTCCCTTATTCTCTGCACTTACGCACTAGCCTCTCTAACGCACATCACCTTTCATATTTTGCCTTTTCACGATGCAGTTAATGACTTTTTTTTTTTTAAATAGCAAGAAAGTTCTAAAAAAAATATATATATATATATATATAAAATCAGTCTTGAAATGGTCAGAATTTTTATTATTATTTATTTATTTATTTCACGAGGAAAAGACAGGAACACCTGAAACATGACGATAAGAGGGTTACGACCAAAAAGGTTGCAGCTGAAATGTCGAGCTACGGTTATTAAAGATGTAAATGAAACTGCAAGAATGACCTACAGTAGTGTGTCGTGCTGGTGGATTAGCTTTGGGCAATAAAGACATGTTCATTCAAACTATAATACGAAGTACTGTATTATTAAAAATACTACTTTTGCAGTGTTAATACTACACTAATACTAGTACAGTGGAATTTGCTGATGAACTGCTATATATCTGTAATATGCAAGCTGTCTCACTGATCCTTCGCTTGTGCAGGCAACACGACACTTTGACATTCAATACGAGCTCAGATGTCAACATCCAGAACGCTGGAATTGCCCAAATCCATGCTTCACGGTTCTCTCTTCTCGTTCTCTGTAGGAGATCGACCCGAGCCTGGGCGTGGCCGAGCTGCCGGACGAGTTCTTTGAGGAGGACAACATGCTGAGTATGGGCAAGAAGATGATGCAGGAGGCCATGAGCGCCTTCCCCGGCATCGACGAGGCCATGAGCTACGCCGAGGTCATGAGGTCAGACTCCATGTCCACCACTGACTCTTTCTAATGAGCGTCATTCTTGTGCATGTTGCAGGTTATCACAGGCAGTTGGTAAAAACGTACCGTAAAGGCCGTTGCACTAAGACAATAAATAAACACACAAACCGTATGGCAACCTGCACACCGAGTCCGAAAATGTTGTGCACCATTTTATTTATTTTTTTTTTTTTAATTTCGGCGTCTTTTTCAGATGCGTTTAAAAAACTTACTGGCCAATAAGAAAACGGTTATAATAACAAAATTATGATTTAATTTTAATTTTTTTGGTTAAATATGGCGTCTAAAGTTTCCTTGTAGTTTGTGCATTGTTTTGTAATATGTGGTGATCGTTACAGCAATCTGAATCGTTAAACCAGTCAAGTTTAAGCTCTTGAATGAGTTGATGGAATTCATCGCACTTTTTTCTTCTTTTTTTCTATCTTTCTTTCTTTCTTTTTTTTTCTGTGCTTCAAAATCGGTCTAATGTCCACGTTTGCTGTTTCTGTGACTTTTTTTAACATTTAAAGGAGCTGAAAAGTCGTCTTTGAAACGACTACTCTGCATTTTCAGGTGATCTGTGATGTAAAATTAATTCTTTTACTGCAAATTTATTTATTTATTTTTTATACTCCCCTCCCCTTTCTTTATTACGGATATCCTTGCACACAGGATAGACGAATGCGTTTTGGTGTGCAAAAGCCTTAACCGTCTACAGGTCATGAAGCGAGTTTGCTCATGAGCCACCAGGTGGCGCCAAGAGACATGTACAGTGATGCAGTCCGAATGCTTTCCTGTAATTTCCTATTACTGATTTTCTGGCACTTGGTGTGCATTTAAGCTGTGCAGATCATACACTCGAATCTTTTAATCAATCCATACTTTCACACCCTCCACGTTTTCGTGTGCGTTTTGTTTGGCTGTTCTGCGGGCTGTAATTTAGACGGACGGGATGGATTTCTCAGAGTGATGTAGTCTGAAATGGCGATTACGCACATACAGTGCATTCAAACCGTTTCTGCTATTTGGGTTTATCTAGTTTTTCCCTCTTGCTGTGCTGTAGGCTCGTGAAAGGGATGAACTTCTCGGTGGTGGTGTTCGACACGGCGCCGACGGGCCACACCCTGCGCCTGCTGAACTTCCCCACCATAGTGGAGCGTGGCCTGGGCCGCCTCATGCAGATCAAGAACCAGATCAGCCCCTTCATCTCCCAGGTCTGGAGCACTGCATTCTGGGAAATGCAAATGTAGAGTGTGTGAGGACACATTAGTATGGAATTGAATAACTATATACAGTTGCACCCCCCCCCCCTCTGTTTCACAATTTATCAACAAAACAGAATTCCATGTTTCTTATTGAAAACCTGTTTCAACATGCAGCCTGAATGTTACGAAGTCTTTAGTGGTAACCATCATCCAGCAACAGAAGAAACGGACACAAAGACACGGAGTGAAAATAAATAACTGTGGGGAGGGAAAAAAAGAAAAACCTGCCAGAGAGATTCGCAAAAATCCAAATCATACAGCGGGAAACCTGCAAAAAGTCCTTGGAAGTGGAATAAAAGTCAATTTATTGCACATTCATGAATATAATTTTGATAGTTTCACTTTTAATATCTTAACATACTCCTTTTGATCATTTTTTGTTACTTGTGAAGCATAAATTTCTGTAAATGTCTTGTTTGTGTCATTTCCTAGTTAAAGCGATGCAAACTTTTGCATTCAACTGTATGACCCTGATGTGTCACCTGGAAGCCTTGCATTGTGGGAAATGTGGTCTAATCAAGATTGTGATTTTTTTTTTTTGTAGATGTGTAACATGCTGGGATTGGGCGACATGAACGCGGACCAGCTGGCCTCGAAACTGGAGGAGACGCTTCCTGTTATCCGCTCAGTCAGCGAGCAGTTTAAGGACCCGGTGAGCACCGATGCTGCCTGAACAAACTTTTAATCACGTCTTTTGCCTTTTTATGCTCATGATTTCCACTGTGAAGATTTCAGCAAGGATGCGATATGGTATTAATTCACTGTGGAACTGAACTATAGGGTGATAGTCATGAATAACTGCCAGACCGAATGAGTAGCAGCAATAAATTCAACCTGCTCACACCCTGTAGTTGACGAGAAGCAAACTAGCATGTCAAGGCTGTGTAGTCCTGCTGCTGTATTTACAAAGAGTGCTTCTGGGTGACACCAGAGGCTCCTAGCTAAGAGTATCTTCTTAAAACCTGTCCGAAACTGCTGAGAGGAACTTCTACTAAGGAATCTAGGAGACAAGCCAGGCTCGTCACAAGCGCTATATCTATATATAATGATATTATTCCTAAATGTGCGTTTTTATTTCGTCTGCGTGTTGAACAGGAGCAGACGACGTTCATCTGCGTGTGCATCGCCGAGTTCCTGTCTCTGTACGAGACGGAGCGGCTGATCCAGGAACTGGCCAAGTGCCGCATCGACACGCACAACATCATCGTCAACCAGCTGGTGTTTCCCGACGGCGATCGGCCCTGCAAGATGTGCGAGGCCCGACACAAGATCCAGTCCAAATACCTGGACCAGGTGTGTGTGTGTGTGTGTGAGCGCGTGTGATGTAACGGATGTATGGCTTCACGCATGCACAAGTGCTTGTATTATATTTATTTACTCACTCAAAGCTACGTTGGTGAAAAGTCATGTTTCCCCGACTTTATGTAGTTGATCAGCCATGACACGTTTTTTAGGATTAGCCCCACCCACTTTCTGACTTGTCTGTACTGCAGACTCCGCCTACAGAACCAACGTTAGAAAGCTATTGCAGATTCAGGTTTCCTTGGGGTTTAACGACGTGTGTGTGTGTGTTTCAGATGGAGGACCTGTATGAAGACTTCCACATAATTAAACTGCCTCTGCTGCCTCATGAGGTACGAGGAGCAGACAAGGTCAACACGTTTTCCAAACAGCTCCTGGAGCCCTACAATCCCCCCAACAAGTGACTTAGCTTCCCCTAAACACACACACACACACACACGCGCACACACAGCCTTCTGCCGCCACTCTCCGGTCCATTAGCCCTCTCAGAAAGCACAGCTACACATCTTCATCGACATGCTCATCATCCTCAGATCTGGAAAGCTCAATAGTGATAAAGGCACGCGACACTAAATACAGCTGCGTCTCTGTGTGGGTGCTTCTTTCTCTTCATGCTCTCTCTCTCTTTCTCTACTTCTCTTTGTGTCATTTCGCATCAGAGAGGCAGCGCAGTTCATTTTAGTCACGGCCGTTCTCATTCGTTCTTATCCGTTAAATATTCACGTGTGTGTGTGTATTAAAGAGTATTAAAGCTGCTTTAAAGATGGTAGGGGGGAAAAAATGCCTCTGAGCTGTGTGACCCAAGAATGTATTTGATGTGTTGAAACTGAAAGTCATTTGAAGGCCAATGTAAATCACCTGCAGTCTCTCTCCTCACTCCACCACTCCAGTGTGAGTAACAACCTTGTATTAGTTAGCAGAAGCCTGTGATCTGTCCAGCACGGCCGTGTGTTTGTTCTGTTCCAAATCCCAATGCAACTTCGCCTAGCTAGCTGTTTTTCCACAGTCCTTTATGACCGTCTCCGATGTGATGTGATGGGAGGTGAAAACCCGGAGTGGACCACGCTCTTTGATTGGATTGGAGTAGGAACTTCTGGGATGATTCTTGATTTGCTCACTCAACCATGGTTGCAGGCTTAAATTTCAGAAGCTCTGTAGCGAGCCTATGTGGATCCATCCTCTGTTTCAACCGGGAATTATTAGCAGTTTTTTTCTTGAGTACGTTAGTGCAAATTTAAAAAGCGTGAAAGTCTTAAAGGGATGGTTTGGCGAAAAATAAATAAAATGTGTGCAATTTCCTCTTTACCCCAAATGTAGTCAAATCTCCCGACATGCTTGGTGTCTGACGTTTGCTTCTTTAGTTTGTTTCAAGTCATTGAAATGTGTCTCGACCCACATCCAGTTGTGCAGTGATGTCACACTGATGCGGTTTAGGGCACACTGTGACTTCCTGTTATCTATAAACATGAACTAAACTCCACCGTGTAGCTGAACGCTGGAACGTTATGGGGGAAACCGGAATCAACTTTTTTCCTCAGTGCTGTTTGGAGTTACTCCGCCCCATTAGGCTCTGCCTCCCAACGTTTGAAGATGGCTGGAAGTGATGTGGATGATGATAATGATAAAGTTCCACTTTTTTAAACTATTCCATCTGTATTTGTAAAATTGTTTATTTAAAAATAAGATGACGGAGCGTCATGATGTCATTTGGAGCAAGTAGGTGAAGATTGGGGCCTGTATTTTAGGTGAGATAGACTTCTGTTACGTGTTGGCTACATCAGCCTCGTAGCTCCAGCGCAAAACTAAAGAAAACCCTTAAACGCTGAACTTTCAATTCATTTCAATGACATGCAAATGTGTCATCCAATTTGCTCCCATAAACCTGTATAAAACATAAAAGACCAAGTTTTAATTTATTAATTTGACATGAATGAGTTAAGTAACGATTGCTTTTACTGACATCTGTATTAAAACATAAGAAATCGAAACACATCTAATGGCTTCTGATCAGGTTTTGTTCATGTTTAGCAGCTTTATGTTGTGCTTACGTTATTTGGATGAATAAAGTATGTACTTTTTTTTTTTTTTAAGTAAACTTGACTTTTCGTTTTCACAACAGTAATAAGGGCCAGGAATCTTTGATCTTAATCCTGTGCTTGCTTTGCCTTAAACATCATTGCAGAGCTTGTGTTTTTTTAATTTCCTAGCATTTTTTCGTTAGTTTCCTCACAGTGAAAGATTTCTATTTGTAATTATTGTGTACAAACAGTGTAATTATTGCAGTTAATTATATTGAGAAACACTGACAAGATTTCTGTTTTTGTGAGCTTTGATTTCAGCAGGGTGTTTCTCTGAACTCTCTTAATGAAGCACACAGTAAATGAACATGTTTTACCCTCTCTCTCTCTGTCTCGGAGCTTTTTCAGCCGTTGCTGCTTACTGTTGGTTATAAAGTCTGAATGCAGGGACATTTCACAGTGGTACAGTTTCTTTCCGAGGTAGAGTTCTGCAAATTCACAGCACAACAATGTACACTCACCGAGCACTTTATTAGGAATAATATACTAATACTGGGTAGGGCCTCCCTTTGTAGCCCATCCGCCTCAA
>JAOUQW010000025.1:9184991-9201401 GCA_028565825.1 Olivaichthys viedmensis | reverse complement strand
ACGCAGCTCGGCTATGAGCCAGCCGGGATTGCCCCCCTCCCAGGAGCGGAGGGGGGGGGTTCACTGGAATCTTTTGGGGGGGGGGGGGGCTATGGACGGCTGCCGCAGGAGGCGTGGCCGAGCTCCGGGACACCGTTGGAGGCGTGGCCGAGCTCCCAGACACCGTTGGAGGTGTGGCCGAGCTTTCGGACGCCGTAGGAGGCGTGGCAGAGTTCCCGGACGCCGCGGAGGGTGGCCCCCCGGGTGTCCTACTCTGCCCTACTGCCAGTCCCCAGGGAGGACGTCACCGGGGACGATGTTCCTTTGCCTTCCGAGCAAGGGGAAGACGTCATAGTGCCGCCCCCGGGCTTCGGGGACGACAATGTTCCTCCGCCCCCCGAGCAAGGGGAGGAAGTCATAGCGGGTGTCCGTCGCCGCCACCGGGTGTCCGTCGCCGCCGCCAAGGACGTCATCGCCCAGCCTCCAACGCACTGGTCGCCAGCACAGGGCCAGCTTTCGGGCCACCACCCGGACAGGGATGTAGACCCCACGGGCCCGGGGCCCCCCCAGGACTGCCTTTTGGGACGCGGCTGTGCGTGGGACATAGCGTGGCGGTCGCCATGGCGACGGCTGCCACGTGCGCGACCACGCGCTTTTGTTTTGTCTGTTTAAGTGGTCCTTGTTCCATGATGTTATCCTGTCCACCTGTGTGTTGTTGTTATGCAATCAGTGTCCCTATTTAAGCCCTCCTTGTTTCCGTTTAGTTTGTCCTTGATTGTTTGTCTACATGTCAGATGTGTAGTGTCCCGGTCAGTGTTAGATGTCTTTGTGTTTAAATAAATGTTATATGTTTGAAGTGGCTTCACGCTTGTATCCTGTTCCCACCGCTACGCAGCCCTGACAGAGGGAAGATCTCGTGTCCATTCAATTTCAAAATTCAATTTCAGATGGTATGATACAAATTCAAAATAATAACATTCAAATTCTGATTTTTGCATTTAAATTCAAATTTCTAATGGCATGATTCTAACTCCATAATAATTCTTAGTTGTTATTTCAAATAATACAATGAAGCGCTTCAGTGTATGGTGTAGATGTGAATTAAAAGTCTTACCTTTGCTTGACTGGCTAAACGCAATGCAGCGGATGCACTCATTTGCATGAACTCTGCTAAACTTATGAAGTCGCATAGTGAGCTAGATTTCATAGCAAACTTGCAAGTGGACATCTACCATAAGAGTCCTTTAAAGTCCTCTTTAAAGTAAATTTTCCCTAAGCAAATACATTAAAAGTTGTACTGCCACTTCACTGTTATATGACATCTCATTAAATGTCAACCTCTTTAAAAATGCTAAATTGTAGGCAGATACCATGACATACAGGAAACCATGAAATTGATGGTTTTCATACCGTTCTACCACTTGTTTAACCTACATTATTGCATTTATGCCTTGCATCAGACACCAACTTGCCAACTTGGTAAGGCAGAATACAATACGAACTCATCAGCTGGGCAGTGGCTCTCTGTCAGTCGTAGGATTTGAACTCAAGAACCTTCTGGTCTCTAGCAGAGAACCTTAACCACTAACTTGCCACTGCCTATGAGCTGATTATTTGATTCCTAGTATAGTATGTAAACCACAGTACAATATGCAAACTTTCCAATAAACAAAAGTGTAATAGATATGACGACCTACACTGCAAAAAATAATACCATAGCAAATGAAAACATCTTGAATATAGGCAAATTTATCTAATATTTCTCAGAATGCTTCTTAAATGAAGCAAAATTATCTGCCGGGAAGATCATTGGTATTAAGCACTGTTCCCTGTTCCTCAGATGCCGCTCTATAGCCTGGAAGCGGTGTTCCTGTTCCACAGCTTGGTGGCGGGAGTGATACTTATCGCCATGTCTGTGTTCGCCCGCATAGCACTGCGCTCCAGCCGCACACAGGTTAAAATGAGATTCATTTTTTCCCCTCACCTCTCCATCTAATCCTCTGCTTCAGCTGCACATGACCTGAGCTCGTGTTGGTCATCACCAACCCCTGCTAGGATGTGTTTACCTTATAGAACAGACAAAGTTGTGGTGGTGTTCGAATTAAGTTATATATTACATTATCTATATTAGTTAAATTAAGTAATTATATAAATTTTCTGATGCACACGAACGTTCAGTAGTTTGGAATCACCTATCATATTTTATGAACAGTCATTATTCTATTCACTAAACACTAATATATCTAATATATAAAATATATAATAGATCTAATATATCTAATATAAACCAGGCACCAAAAGGCATTTTTAGATGTTTTGTTTGGTATTTAAAGTATTTTGGGGAAAACGTTATTTAAAAGTCATTAAAAAAGTTATGTTAAATGATAAAGGAGAAATTACTCTACATGGATAATTCCAGTATATTATTTAAGTCTCCACTTCAAGATTTGATCACCGCTTTCCAAAAAAAGAGGCATTCTGGCTATTAATTTTTATATTAACATCACTCTTTCACAGTCATTTTGGAGTCGTCATTCTGGACACATGATGTTTCTACAAATGATTTGAAACCTAAAGTACATAAACACTAGAATCATATTACAATCATTTTATAGATGATCTGAAACAAAATGGAGTTTATATCACTGAAAACACTGATTCCAAACTTTTGAATGCTAGTGTATATTTAAAATCTAAAGTAATGTTATGATTGTTTGGCATGCAGAAGCAGAACAGAGTGTTTGCACGGTGATAATACTCATTACTCCCACATGGGGAACCAGAAAAAAGCACGAATATGCGGTTTGTTCATGTTTTTAAGTGAACTGTGTTGTAATTACAGCTGGCTCCACTTTGTCCCCACCCTCCATGTTCCATGTTCAACTGACGTTGTATATACAGGCTTTAAAACATGAAACAGAAACAGGATTCCGGTTGGTTCCAGAAATCTTAAAACGAGGCGCGCTATAGCTCAATTCCCGCTGGTAATGGTCTTAAGTGCTGTGGATTAAACAGAATAATAGGTTTGGATTTCTATGTAGACATTTGAGTGAAAATGGCTACTGACCTTTTTTAGAGTACGTTGTTAGCGCCTCTTCATGCACATACACAGGCATATGAGCAGCACAAGCACTGCAAAGCCCACTGAGATGAAGATGATGTGTATAAACCCAGCTGCAACTCAAAAGCGAAGAGCAAGTCAATAAGCCACAGTTCAGCCAACACAGAACGGTGAATGATGAAACAAAGTGCATCAAAAGTAAACGAGCACAACAAAGCAGAAATAAGATATTTTGTCCTACTGCCAAACGCAGGGTTCGTGCAGCTTTTCTGAAGTGAAATTTTATCTTTTTTTAATGAATAATCTGACTTTTTCCAGTTTAACCTGCTGTAAAACCACCACAGCCTGTAGAGTTCATTTTCTAGCTAATTTAAGTTGAACAGGTAGCCGATTGGTGTAATGTTAGCAGGCAGGTCATAATTATATACTTGTAGAGTGCTCAGTGGTATATAATGGTATAAATGGCCTCAGGCCTTGAAAATATAACTTCTGAAAAATCAAGCATTTTTAAGACTCTCAAGCATCTGTATGAACCTTGAAAACACTAAAAAGAATTGTCTTTTTTTTTTCGTTTTTACTCACTCTTGTTCAGAGCTACAGAAATGCTTGTCTCCAGGCCCTGGTGGAGCGCCGTACATGTGACTTGCTCCTCGTCCAGCAGTCGGGCCTGGAACAGTATGGTGGTGACTACCAGCGTGGTGCCGTCACCTTGCTGGTAAACCGAGGTCTCGGAGGGCGCCAGCGTGCGGTTATGACCCTCCACGTTCCACACGAGTTCGGCAGGAGGACGAGACAAGGACGTGCAGTTGGCCTGGATTACTCCTTTCTCCACGGCTGCATAGCTCACCTCAGGTCTGGGCAGGACTGTGACAAACAACACAATTTCCCACGATGGTTAGTTTTGAAGACTCTTTGGAGCTCAAAATCACAGTAAAATTATCGCCCTGGCTCTTGAAAATCCATCATCAACCAGAAAAAGTGCTTCAAAACTGGAACTCAATACCACTTTTTCATTAAGCAGTCAATGCTCTTTTAAAAAGCATTAGAAAAAATATTTTTAATATAGCATTTAATTAAAAGTACTTCCTTTGTTTTGGTATTTATATATTTTTTATTTTAGTATTTTTAAAACAATTATTTTAGTATTTTTTTATGCTCATTTTTTGTATTTATATTTTCACTTCACATTTTATCTTCACTGTTTGTGTATTTTATTTTTATCATACATTTTGTTACTACTTGATTGGACAGCAATTTGAGCTACTACATGTATGAAAAGTGCTCTATAAATAACATTTATTATTATTATTATTATTATTCATTGCTGGTGATTATCATCTTGATGAAGTCCAGAATTTGACACATGAAACCTATCATCATCATCGTTGTCGTAACCTTTAAGCGGTCATGTTTTGAAAAGCCACATTAGTCATTTATTGTAATATGCCATAGACAGAATGGCATTATTCTCTGTCTTTACCGAGACAACATTGGACACGCCTTCAGACGTAGGTCACATCTATTACAGCTTCGGTCTAAAAGGGACAACTGTGACGCACGGTGTTTGAAAAATGAAAAACACAGGTTGTGAGAAGACACCAGACAGTGTGAGAGGATGTGTTTCAACCCACTGTCTGGCTGCACGATTATCCTCTAATGACAAAAGCCACGCTGTTCAGACAAACATTATCAGAGCAGAGACACAGAGGTCCACTGTGTTCAGGAGAAAAGTGACACAGTAATGGCAACAGGCCAAAACCCTTTAAACCGGCCTCACAATCACAGCCTAGCACTGTAAAGCAAACCAACTCAGGATAATAGCTGGTGTTCAGGCCAACAGCAGGATCTACTGTGGATCTAACAAAGCGGTGGTCCGAGCACGAAAAGAAAACCAGCTGTGTAAACAAACGACATGGCCGGACTAATCACAAGACCTCGGTGCAATTCCAAGACAGAGTGCAAGAGACTTCAGCAGAATCGCAAACCTGACAGAATTACTAATCACTTCCTTCTTCTCTGGGAGCTCCTCGATCTTTGCATGCATCAAGTGTACTTTGTGCTATTGACCAAGATTTTGGCTAAAATCACCCCAAGCACGCATGCGAAGGGATTACCAAATGGCCCCTACATCCTGTCAGCTATTGACCAAAATACCTCTGTGTTCGCATTTCTAAAAGGAAAGTGCTACAGTGCACCTATTTAGGGCCCTGTGGATTCAGGTTTTTTTTTACTAAATCACACATTAAAACCAAAAGTGTCATATAAATTTCACAGATATTCTTTCATGATTACAAATACCAAAAATGGTCAAATAGTGTATGTTTAGAATATTAATTGTGAAAACCCCCCAAAAAGATGTCAGTTCAAAGGTTTGCATCTCCCTTTCTGAATATAGCAAGGAGCAGTACAGGAGGTCTTTCATACTCACTGCCATCAGACTCTATAGCTCAACCACCCTGTGGCGTTTATAATTTATTTACTGTGTAATTAATTCGTTTTTATTGCTGCTGTTTTACTTATTGACAATCTTGAGTATAATCACTTACCACTCTATCACTGATGTCACTTTACTTATTAGTACTACTTATTTATTTATTGTCTGAAACTCTTTTTTTTGTCCTTGTAAGATTTGTATTGTGTTTTGTGGTGTCCTTATAATTTGATGTAATTTGACGCCCACCCTTTGCCTTTATAACCGTCTCCAACCTATTTTGTATCCATTCAGCAGATTTTGGGTCCTCTAAAGTGCAATATTCGCCCCCCCCCTCAATTCCTCCTGACATATCTATCGTAACTCGGCCAGGTGTCACACACGGCCTCCTTCAAATCTGTAGCCGGTCATGACAAAACTTATTTTCAAACTGTTTACCTGTTGATTTTATCTTATGTTTTGGATTGTTGTCTTGTTGCAGGATACACCCACATTTCATTTGTAACATTTTTGGATTTCTATTTGTTTGTTGATAAATTGTAAAATAGAGGTGAATTTCCCTTTTTTTGTTTTACCTAAGAAATCGGGGGGGGGATGCAAACTTTTGCAGTCGACTGTAATTACTTTGTTAACATTACTTAACATAAAACAACATGAGATAATGAAGCTTAATGTAAAGTGTTACGTTAATCAGGAATATGTTTAAATTTTCACAAGTAAAACTTATAAATCACAAACAAGAAAAAAAAGTCTCTAAAAACAATAAAAACAGGAAACATTAAAATAGAAGTTGGGAAAAAATAAAACAGAATCCATACATATTTAGCAAGAGAGACCACGCCAAGCTAAATACAGAGCGTAAGAAGATTTGTGGCCTGCTTTATCTCTTGCTCCAGAAATCATAGCTTGGTTATATAATGACTTCCTTTTTCCTGAGTGGTGCAGCGGAGACAGTAAGTAACCCCTTGTGTGTGCTCACGTGGACAGATAGACTCTCTCTCTCTCTCTCTCATTTCCAACACACATTTATGTATATAAACACACTTACACACGCATGCAGACAACCACACACAGATTTGTAAAGCATGCCCTTAAAAAAACAGCCGTTCTTTAATTTAGGACAACATAAGAAATGTCATGAACCTTATATGACCTGACAGACTGAAAAATTTGAGTGCAATGAGGTGGAAACACTTCTCTGAGGTATAAACCGAACTAAATGGCTATATTTATATTACTAATTCAAAAAAAAAAAAACAAGTGTGAGATCGGATCAGTGATGAAGTGACCCTCCCTTGTGTTAGAGTAAGATTTAGCACTGAAAGTAAGTCCACCGACCTTCCACATAAATATGCTTATTTGTAAAAATTTTGAATCGTTATCATCGTTATCATAACAATCCTTCAGATGTACCATAGACACTCAGACATGCCGTGACGCTCCTCGAGCCTAGCGGGTACGTGTGGAACTCGCAGGTGTAGCACGCCTCGTCCTCTACGTGGACGGGGTCTATGGTTAACTGGCTGTGTCCCAGCGTCTGGCTCAGCTTCACCCGCTCCTGGAACGGCGGCTCCATGATCAGGCTGCCCTGCTTGGTGTAGGAGGCCACCGTGGTGGTGTCACCCTGCTCCGCCGTTTTTCTCCACAGGACCTGGCGGACCCTGTCGGTGAGCGCGTAGGTGCACGACAGCGTCACGTGCTTTCCGTGCACCGCTGTCTTGTTGCCCAGCGACTCCACCTTTGCTGAGAGGAAAAGTGGGAAATGATTTGATGTTGAGTTACATTGACTGACTGTTTCTACACTCTTAGGGTTGTTTGGATGGTTAATGGTTCCAGCTTTCTAAATGGAATCCTCTGTTGTAGGGTTATACATAGAACATTCAAGGATTCCCCCAGAGGGACAAGGGTGCTAGATTAATGGGCTTGTTTCTCAGAAAACAACACATGGATAAAATGTGTGTATTCATTGGATACTTTTGAGCCACTGGACTTTGATGGTTACTGGCTTTCTGTTTGTTTTATTATTGTTCCAAGTTCTAGCATTGGTGACTCATCCATTTTTGGCCACTTTTCACATAATGGAAATAATACTGGCCTTTCATTTTCTAAACTAACATGGTATTTTCTGATTTTCCTCTCATGATAATTTGCTGTGGATTAAACAGGAAGTACAAGATAATAGGACAGGAAGTTAAGCTCATCGACACAACCTGAATAAAAGAACACCAAATCCTGTCCACTTCCTGCTGTGGTCATCACAGGACACCACAAAGGGACGATTAAAGCTCCTACCATGGGTTTTTCAGGAAACCTTGAAACTCAGCCAACCACCACTAGTAACTGCAATAAAAATCATTCTGTACTGTGTCTCTGTGTTCTACTTCACCAGTCATACTCTCTTAGTTTGTCTCCAGTTTTTCCCTCTGGGGAAACTCTTTAAGGTTCTATGTAGAACAGGGTGTTTTCCCATCAGAGAAGGTTACAAGTAGAACCTCTTTAGGAAGCTAAGATTGTCCAAAGAACCCTTGAGGAACCTCTTTTTCTAAGGGTTTAGGGTAAGAAACATGTCAAATGAATGTCATGTCAATTATCTGATGTTCTGCAACCAACAAGACTAAGAGCAAATGGTAGAACTTACCCCGACTGGCTTATCTTGTTGTCTAAATAGTCTAGACATCGCATCATCTTACCGATCAAAAAGAGGCAAGTCTTCCCTTGCTGCTGCCCAGACGGGTACACATCGAACACGCACGTGTAGCAGCCCTCGTCCCCTTGCTTGGTCCTCTGGATGGCAATAGCGCTGGTGTGGCCTTGCAGGTTGGCGAGCTCCACCCCGTCTTGCGTGGTGAGGCTGCCGGGCTTCTCGGGCTGGTAATAGAGGACGCTCTTATTCCGGACGTCAAGCCAGCGAACCTGTTTGAGGATTTCACCAACTCCTATTGTCATGTTACAGCCCAGAGTGACAGGGAGGCCCAGCGTTGCCTGCAGCTGAGCCGGGGCAGTCACCTTAGCTTGGGAATGTCAATCAAAAAGCACCAGCCAATCAGGTGATGATGCACATACAATAAAAAGCTAAGAATTGATCCATTGGTGATTTTTTGCCTAAACATGCCGTTCCTTATCGCACTTATACTAATGATGTCAAAGCAGAATGGTTTTATCAATGGCTCTGAACAACTCTAAACAAATACAGTCATAAAAATGATCAAAAATGAATACATAAAAAGAATAACATATGCAGTGAGTGATGGTTTGCGCTTAAACATAAGGAGATGCTGTATAAATTATTTAAACACATTTTTCAAACTTTATTTTAAATATTCTTTAGGGATGCCAATATTTTTGCCTTAAAGGTTTTTGAGACACTTTTAAATAACACTACTATTTCAAAAGGATTCTGGCTAGAAATGTTTATTTTATACAATCATTTCTGCCCATTCTCTTGAAGGGTGCCAATAATTTTGGAGCTGACTGTATATTGAGCACTACAGTAGTACTAGCAGCTACAAGACATACAATATACCATAAACATATACCATAAAATCAATTTTAATATTAAATATGTGGCTGTGGTCCAAAACTAGAGCATTAATTTCACTGACTTCAAATGACAGTCTATGACATTTTTAACTAATAAAACAACATTTTTTACATGGTCATTTCAGTGGATCCAACCTAATTTTCGGATTGCAAATTTGTAAGAATTCGCACAAGCCAACTTGCACGAAAGGTTATGAACGGTTAAGATTACAGTGAAGTACAGGGTTAACATTTGCGAGTTCTAATGTACAGTTCGGTGACTAAGACTGTAGGACCCTACCTTGCATGGTAGGGAGCATTATTAGAGCCATCCACAGGCACAGAGGGACACACCTACACATCTTAGCCTGCAAAACAATCAGTCTGTGTTCAGGAGTTTTAGCACACATCTGCTTGTTTTAAATTGTACTGACAGTACTGTATCAGACAATACAAGTAAAGACACGCTCCCCCACCACGGAAATTACTATGGATTACTACAGATGTTGACTCAACCTAGACGGCATAATGAGTAGATATATGAGGAAATTGAGTAAACAAAGTAGGCCTTTGTGGATGATCTAAGAGACACTTACCGTACACTGAAACGAAGGTTTTTCCTTTTTCAAATTATCACGCAGTGTCAGTTGTCTTGCTCACATCCATAATTTTAGTCAACAGCCATCGTTTACTGACAGCCAGGAATCTTTGGGAAGTAAACATTGAAATCTGCAAAATGGGGAAAAAATATATACTGTTGGTTCAAATATCCTTGTTACGTACAAGTCAAGAAAGCCGGACTAAAATAACCAAAACGTGCAACTTTGAGTGAGATCCAACAACAACGTAATCTGTGATTTAAAAAAAAATTATTACTGATTGTTGTATGCAAACAGAGGTACAAAGCGAAAGTATGCCTTCTTACCAAATCCTTGAAAGTCAGACAGATCTCTGACTTTTAGAAATGACAAAAGCTTTTATGTAATAAGCAGGGTGTGGTGTTTTTTTTCCTCTACAGGGATCACTAGACCACATTCAAGTATTCATCACCGTGGCGTTAGTATGCCATTATTCACCCATAATTAAAAAATGCAATGCCCTAAGGAACAAAGTGTGTAAAGGTTTTAAAGGTGGTTTTCAATATCCATGAAAGTAATTCTGGTAGCACTTTACATTACAGATTGGTAACGACAGTAGGATAAGAGGTAAGTACTTATCAACAAACAACATGTCAATTTCCAAGTTGTTACCAAATAATAAGTCAGTAATTGTAGCAGTAACAAGTCAGTAATGAAAGGGTCAAATAATGGTAACGTGTTATAAATAATATGTTAATTTAATAAAATAATTAGTAATTCGAGACCTTGGAATTATAAGGTTGTATCTGACTTTTTTGGCAAAAATGAGTTACTGTTATAAATATGTTATTTACATTCCACTGAATATAGGTGATAAGTTTTACACCAAAATATTGCTTAAGTATAAAACAATATAAAGTTAAAAAGTCGTATCAGTTTTGACCTTATTGAGGATCAAAACGTATCTTTTAATCATAGAATTGTCCGATAGAACTTTATCATTCCAAGGTCGTGAATAAGGGTAATATTAAATAATAGTTTTAACATTTTTACAGATAAAACAATCAGCTCCTACAGCAAAATCTTTGCCTAATCAACATATCGCACTAATTCTTTCAAATGCCTATTGGGTTTTATTACACGAGGGTTATTATTACGTAGAAAAAAACGTAGTTCTACTGAAATTATTTAGTATCAAGGATGTAAGATATTCATTTACCCATTTGTGCTTTGTTTTGTTCTTAGCCGTTATGTTTTTAAATGGTCAGATATTTTATTCAGTACTTTATTGGTCAAGTAAAGTGCTACCTCAGTGATATACTATAAAACCATATGATATTTAAGGCAAAGCTAACTCTATTTCTAAACTGAAATCCAGTATCAATTCCTTTTTTAGAGAACTCATTAATGAGTATGTAAAATGATAGCTATACACTAATCCAAATGGCCGGTTAGTTCAACATTTTCGTGTTCATATTCATATTCAGTGAGTTTTTTCCCCTCTACTTGTTTAATTCACTGCTTACTTTGTTTTCAAGTAGTCTGTGCTAATGGAGCAACTGCTAAGTCAAATTTCTTGTAAGTGAAATCTTACTTGGCCAATAAAAGTCTTTCTGATTCTGATAATATTAGGACCTATTCGTGAAACTGCGCTCTGGTCAGCACATGAAAATGATTTCACATATTTACTTCACATGGAAATGGAAGAAAACGTGTGAAAGCCTGATTATTTAATATGGATTCAAAAGTTTTAGACATATAATAGACCCTCAGGTTTTTTTTAAGAAGGAGAAGACAATTTCCAAGCATTAAATAGGCTACACATACTGTATATTAAAAACATTTAGGTCCATCCATGTACTTTTCTTCTTTTTTTTTTTAATAAAAGAGACACTTGTCACTTGTTAAGAATGTAAAATACAGCAAATTGTCTTTTTCTGAACAGATACTGAACTTCTGGTAAGCATGTTGTCTTCTAGGTGAGTTTAGGAAAAAAAATTCCAGTTTCCAAATTATCACCTGCTGATTCTTTGAACTTTTTTTTTTACCACGTGTAGTTCGGGGAAACGACCAGCACCCTGCAGTGGTTGTTACCTTTCTGTTTCTGTTAGCATCATCTGGAAAACATCTTAGTCCCCTGCTTTGATGTCTAGACTAGCACAGCAGCAGAACAGTAGCATAAAACTTAACATGAACAGAACATGGATTAAACGAGAAAGTCTGAAGTGACTGCTAATAGAAAAGAAAGAAAAAAAGAACAAAGTAGAAAAGAACTTCTTTTTTTTCAAATTAGATTTTTTTGTCAACCACTTCAATACTACAGTTTTTTTTTAGGTAAGCCTACTAAAGAGAGAAAGCATTGATTTTGCTTCGCTGTAAATACACCCTCTGCCCCGCCCCTGCAGCTGTAACAACCAACCCTACCTGCCACCCTAACCCCAAATGAAAATGTATTATGTATGAAAATACATTATGCTCTATTTTTGCCTGTCCCTGCCCTGTGTAATAGTATCTATTAAAAGAGTCTGGTGTTTAACCTCAAGCACCCACACTGCCAGGAAGTGCACTCACAGCGGCGTGGCTGTGGTTGTGGCAGCCCCACACCCTTTACACTCCTCAAATAAAGGACTTGCTACGTCCTAAACCGCATACTATCACATTGATCAGTGGCCTGTGTCAAAATAATATGTCATTTGAACGTGACCACGAGAACTCACGAGAACGCGATTCTGACACACTGTTTAGTACAGCAGTAGCCTGTGTGGTTTGGGAATTGGGACGCAGCCTTTGAACATTTTAACCGCGTGGTTTATGGGTTCAGCCTGTTTGGAAATTAAACAGCTGGCTTCATTTTGCTTTGGCACAGCCAAAAAAAAACTAAAAACAACAAACCATGAAGAAAAATCAAGACAGGAAATTATTTACTTGGAATAATAAAGCACCAGCAACCCTACTGTTTGGCCACCGTTTCCTTTAGTGGAACAGGATAATTTCTGGGAAAACTTTAAAACTGCAGCTACAAGGCTACAAAGACAGTTAGCCTACCAACTTTACTTTACTTTCTAAAATAATAAATAAATAATACAATAAAAATACAAATAAATAAATAAATAATAACGACCTATCGATCTTGCATAATCAGGCTACAAACTAATTTAAAAAAAAACACTAACAGTAACTTTAATTGAGGCAAAAGAACAGGACTTGTTTTCATGACTAGTTCATAATAAATAAAAAATAATAATAATTTTATGTGTTTCAGGCTGACTCACTGTTTATATTATAATCTGGCTGAATATTTGTCCATTATTATTATTATTGTTATTATTATTGTTATTATTATTATTATTATTATTGTTATTATTATTATTATTATTATTGTTATTATTATTATTATTATTAAGGAGCCCTCAATCCGCAGATGCTTAGCTCTCTACTAAATTGTATAGAGTGAAACAAAAGTGGGACAAAAAAAGGAGTTTGCATGTAGTACCCTTTAATTATTTGCTGCTAATGAGAGGGTATTAACTGGAAATGTTGTGACAAAGGCAAAGGTTTTTGACGGTCTACATTTTATTGGTCCCATTCAGAAACTGTGGTCAGGGTTGAGTCTTAAGTTCAGGCTGTTCTGAAGTAGAACATGGTGAGACCCTGTACAAAGAGTCCAACGTGTGTCCATCACCTTTACAACAAAGGGACCGATCCCACATTGCCCGTTTTCAAAACGATACCGATACCAGAGATCCGATACTGACGCTCTCGCAGTAACCGAGTGACTCTCTGTAAGTCTCTGCTGCCATGTGATGAGAAACACCAGAGACAGGAAGGTGGGAAACTGTGAACGTGTGTTTATTCCCTTAACACACATTCAGGGAATAAAATGCGTCAGTGGATCAGATCAGAAAATCCAAATACTAATCCAGCATTTCAGGCCTGATACCCTAATACATACTGTGTGCCCACATACACCTGGCTGTTTCAAAGAAGGAACGTGAAACTAAGGCTGGGGTTATACTTTCTGCATGGCTATGTGTACGCGTGCGGACGCCGCAGCTACGCGAGCGTCATTGTTCATATACTCGCTTCCGTATCGTTCGTACATCTGGAGGATTAAAAACTCTGTCCACTAGAGGACGGGTCAGAGCCGAAACATCGCCAGCACTGGAATATCTTCTTCGACCGCTTCCTCTGATTTTGCACAACGAGGTAAACAGTGAAGATGGCGGGAGTTTGGGAGGCTATGATAATGTGTATCTCTAGAAACCGTTTACACTGGTATTGCACCACACACATGCGTTACGTTAATTTTTTACGTCGGGCACAATCGACATGCCAAATGGACTCAGGATACGTGCGGTGGCCATCTTGCGTATACGCCCTCGTAGTTAACAGCAAATAAAACCCCCCGCCTAACAAAGACTCCCAACAGTGCATGGATCCCCTTCATCCACACCTTCAGGGCCTTATAGCAGTCAGAGTACGATGGAGCCCAATGTGACCCAGTCCTGCTCCCAGAGAACCCCCTACCAAAGAGTTTTCTTTCTAATCTCTCATTCTTATATATGGTTTTTATATTATTGCCCAAATAACAATGATCTGAGCCCAACTAAAGCAGTATAGGAATGAAAAGGTATAAAATGATTTTAATCTAGGAATAGGATATGAAAATTCTGATATTTTATTTTAGACCTATAAATGTCAAATTTATATAATGCATTCAGTATTCTGTTTGGGTTGGGGTTTTTTTTACGAAAACGGCACACGGTAAAACTAAATAATTTACAATAAATAAATTGTAAATAAACCCGATTTACTAATTGATTGAGTACTTATTAGATCATTAGGTTAGTTAATGTTGTCCCAATTTATCTAATCGAGCCGCCTGAGAAAGAAAGGGGTGCTTACCATGTCTAAAAGTCTGTATGTTTTTATCCAGAGCAACTTACAGAAGTGCTTTGTGGTCTCTATCAAAAAACATCCTCACGCTAGCACAAATAGGCCAGAGTCTAAGTATACCATCAAGCTAAAACCCTGTTAGAGAGGAGCTAGTAAGAGAGTTAGTACAGCAAAGAAAAGAGTACGAGTTTTGCTGACTTTTGCTTTGCTTTTGCTGACTTCATCCCATTATCTGCAAGTTGCTTGTGAATAAAACTGGCTGCCAATTGATAAATGTAGATGAAAATGTAGAGTGAGTTGGCTGGTATAGTGTAGCCAGTGTTGTAAATATCTTCTTCGGGACGCAAGCTCAAACAGTCATATTCACTGTGCAGATGCTTGATATCGTCCTCTACAGTATGACTGTGGGAAATTTCGACTACATGCGCGTCTCCGCTCCGAACATATCAGCAAAAGTCTCTTTTGGAGGGTTCAATTTTCACTTTCTTACCTTGCTATTGTGTTTGATAGCCGCTTGTCATAAACCTTTCTTACCTTGCTATTGTGTTTGATAGCCGCTTGTCTACCTGCCCTTGTCATAAAACGTGCATTGTTGTGATCATTCATTCGTCTCCTAAAAAAATGACAATTGATAGCATGTCCTAAGATTGTTTTTTTTTTGTGTGTGAAACACAGACAAATGTTCAAGGTGGTCATTGAGGGGGGACAGTTGTAAGAAAATGACAACTTAGAAAACAGGCCTACATTCAACCATCCATGAACTCAAATGAACGAATGAACTATCGCAAAACGTTATTTTTAATTCGCCTGAGAGCATGAAACATGAATATAAATGAAAATCCCTTGTTATCGGACGCAACGTTGATGTTCCACACAAAACATGGCGTATGCTATTTCTTTGAAAGGCATGGGAATATTACACTGGCGATGACCACTAACAGGTCCAAAGAATATCAACAACAACAAAATGCAAGTCACAAATAATGCGATTTCACTTCAGTTATTATGAAAAAACAGAAATCAAAATTTGAATATACAAATGATAAAAAAAATATGATAATAAATGTGTGTTTACAGCTGCCCCTGTCCTGACATGAGGACAGTTGTAGCAAATGCACCCCTTGTACTTACACACTTTGTATGCACATAAGCTTTTCCCCCTGATTTTGTTGGCAGACTGATAGAAGGAACATTGAGTAGAAATGTTTTTTTTTTGGATCTATGATCATGCCATTTAGTAAAATGTTCTGAGCTTTATTATTATAAGTAAATGACTCACCTTTGAGTGCAGCATTCATCTCACAGACAGACCTGCAGTAGACACCGTTCATATACACCACTAGATAACGACTTTCAGTGGAAGGAGTGAAACACAGATCAGTCATGACGAGCCTACTAAACACTGACTGCTCTAAGATTTCCAGCCTCCCCGGAATCGTCTTTCGTGCGGGGGGCGCGCGCACACGCCCCCAAGCCGCGCGCACACGCACCCTGAATGCGTGTATATAGCGCACGCGCGCCCTCAAAAACGGGTCTTTCATAAGCCCTGCGCTAACGGGACAACAGTTGTTTAAAAGCATGCTGCTAATAAATCGGTGAGGTCATGTATTACAGCAGTGCATTGTGGTTTTACACGCGAGCGCAACTATGCACACTGGGTTTAAAAGCGACACTAGGACTATTGATGGACTTGGTCCATAGCAGCTATCACTGATTTTTTTTTCTCTTTCCAATCCGATAATGCCAAGGCAAAAAAAAGTGAAATCTAGAACCCAGATGGTTCTCTGGGGGAGCTGAATGGTTCAGTGGGGCAGTGGTGGGCTCAGTGGTTAGGGCACTGGGCTACTGATCAGAAGGTCGTGGGTTCAAAAACCTCAGCTCTGCCAAGCTGCCACTGTTGGGCCCTTGAGCGAGGCCCTTAACCCTCCCTGCTCCAGGGGCGCTGT
>JAOUQW010000025.1:9172507-9184891 GCA_028565825.1 Olivaichthys viedmensis | reverse complement strand
AGAGTGAGTGAGAGTGGAGTGAACGAGAGTGAGCGAGAGTGTGTGAGAGTGAGTGAGAGTGGAGTGAACGAGAGTGAGCGAGAGTGTGTGAGAGTGAGTGAGAGTGGAGTGAACGAGAGTGAACGAGAGCGAGGGTGAGAGTGTGTGTGCTGCATGCTTTATCCGCTGGAGGGCGCCGGTGTCCTGGACGCGCTGACGTCACAGTTCCCGGCAGTATCCGGCGGAAAGTTCCGCTGTTCGGCCTTTTCAGCTGAGTCTCTCCGCCGGGCTGCAGTCAGAGCCAGCGCCTCCTGAACCCCGCGCCACAATCCGCCAAAATGATCATCTACAAGGACATCATCACCGGTAAGAACGTGAAACACGCGAGCGGTGATCACCCACCGAGGCCGAGTGTGCGGGTATTTTTGCTGTTGGCGCCACTTGGTTGGGTTTATTGCTCATGTCTCCGGGAGACGGTTGAGGCCTAGCGCCGGGTCACTACGCGCAGCTAGCCGACTGTAGGCTAGCGCTGAAGCACAGCTAGCCGCATAGCAAAGGCTGCGTGTGTGTGTGTGTTCCCCCTTTTCCTCCAGCTTGAGTCTGTACACACACGTGTGTGTGTGTATAAAACATTATTACTTCTGCTCAACCGGTTCACAAACTGCCGAGTCACGAAGTGAGCGACATCAGTTTCTTACCCGGCTTAGCTCTTATGCTAATTAATACAGAAATAAAAAAGCCGGCATGTTGACTAGCCAGGCATTTATTTAATTATTTATTTAGAATGTACACACACACACACTTAACCGTAAAGTACACTTTAGTTACACTCATTTATCGACCGGTTAGTTTAATATACATGTATTTAGGGGTTTATTCTCATTTAAAGTTGTTATTAATGAGGTGTTGTCTGGCTGGGGTGGTGTTCAGGGCGGCTAAGTTTGCCAGGCCTCAGCTGATCCTGAACTGTTCCCCTCCCCCACGCCCGAATCTCGGCTTTAACCGCATTTCACTCCTTCATTTCTTCTTTTCTTCTTCTTCCAGGGGATGAAATGTTTTCGGACATCTACAAAATCAAGGAGTCGGACAACGGAATGATGATCGAAGTCGAGGGAAAGGTGAGTACAAACCCTGACCGTCCACGTGCAACACCCTCTTCTCTTCTTTTCCTGATGTAAATCATTCTTTATGTATTTTTGTGGATTACACGTTGGCCCAGTTCGACTCATGTGGAGCGTCCCGCCCTGCCCTGAAACCGCCAGTCCTTTCCTTCTTCACCCCATTACGACAAACCTATTCGTTATTGCGTCAGTGAGAAAAGGAGAGGAAGAGCTGCTGATGTGTGTGTGAGGAGGTGACACGAGTGCGTGCAACCGTTAGGCCCAAGTAGTATGGCGCAAGGACGCTGTGGTTAATCACCATCGTCCGGATAGTGGAAAATATCGCGGTGTGGGTTTGAGCCCGTATCGCCCCGCACATACCAAACACGCAGTATGACAAATAATGAGAAGAGGAAGAGGCGGTAGTGTTCCTGGACTATCCCACCTTTTTGTTTGATAGTTTGTTGGGATTGATGTCCAAAGATCACATTTTTCACATCCTTTACAGGTTTATCCTTAGTCTTTGCCCTCCCCTTTTTGTGCTCGTGTCATGGATCTGTACAACCAAAAAAAAAAATAAAACAGCTTGCATGATCTATTCTGTAAACATGCAGCTCATGCACACAATATGGTGGCTCAGTCCCACAATGCAGCGGCGTGACGTTGACCCTCGGGCTTTATTGAAAAAGAAGGCTTCTGTCCGCTGTTCGCTCTAAACCCCCACGCGGCATGTTTGCGTCTGTAGATGATCAGCAGGTCGGAGGGAGACATCGATGATTCGCTGATCGGTGGCAACGCGTCCGCAGACGTCCTGGACGAGGGCTGCGACTCGACGATGGTCAGTGGCGTCGACATCGTCCTCAATCACAAGCTGCAGGAAACCAGCTACGACAAGAAGTCATACACAGCCTACATCAAGGACTACATGAAGACGTGAGTGTTCAGAGAATCTCGTAATCGACCTATGAAGTGTTACGAGCGTTGGTGTAAAGCGGCCTTCGTGATGTCTCCTTTAGATTTAAAGCTGTTTACTGACAACGTGGACGTGGAGCTGGTTTGTACTGAAAGATGTTTGATGGTCATTGAGGGGTAGCAAGGAGAAGGCGTGAATTTTAACATGTTGAAGCGTATCCACGATGTTAGTATGACATTTTAATGTCGCTTCTCAGCAAATAAACACAGTGAATGAGTCCCGACGCATTTGGCTCTCTAGATTTAAGAATCCTGGACAAATGCTGGCCGTACAGACTCAAACATTTGCTTGCAGGGTGTTTACCTTGTCAACAACTTGTGATTAATCCTGTGACGCAAAGCGCCGTGACTCGGCTTGGTGTTGCCAAACCTCAAAGTCCAGAAGAAACTTCATTCACTTTTTATTTTTTTAACCCAGTTCTCAGTGTTGGGATTAATTTGTACCTTTTGTACTTTGGTCTTGTTTTTATTAGACTTTTCTGCATCCTCTTGTGGTTAACTGCAAATTTAAATATATAGATGTTAAAGTCCCTGCGCTTTAAGTCCTGTCTGTGACTTGGGAGATTGTAATATAGGGGACAAGACCTTCCTTTTGGGTTACTTGTGTTTTTTTAAATTTTGCTAACTACAGTTATTGCATGCTAATTATGCGCTTGTTCTGATCTTGTGCCGCAGGGTGAAGGCCAAGCTGCAGGAAACAGCTCCTGGGCGGATAGAGCCCTTCATGGCTAACGCACCAGCTGAGGTCAAGAAAATCCTAATAAACATCAAGAACTATCAGGTACGCTCGACCGAAGCCCTTTAATGCGCGTACGATGATGACAATCTTAGGACACCTTTAGAGACCACAGCCAGTGAAACTAAATCGTATCCTGAGTACGCTTCCTGATGAGCTTTTAGCTAGGAACCAGGCGGCACCGCGCGGTTTGGGTCTTCCTGTTCCAACAGACCTGATTTTTGAGTAGTTATCCAACACTTTGACCTCAATCAGGTGTGATGGAACCCTGCTGATAACCGAGGCTTGGTTCTCCTTATTTTAAACCGCTTCCTAACGAAACCCTCCCTCTTTGTGTAGTTTTTCACAGGCGAGTCTATGAACCCGGACGGCTCGATCGGTCTGCTCGACTTCCGCGAGGACGGAGTGACGCCCTTCATGCTCTTCTTCAAAGACGGTCTCGAGATCGAGAAATGCGTAAGTCTGCGTGGAACTGCTAAAGGAAGCCTGTTTGTCAGGGGGAACACGTTTATTTTGGGGGATCTGAACACCTTTCTTGTGTGTTCTGTATTACAGTGACTGGTCTCCATGAGAATTACAGCACTATAATAAAAGGGAATAAAGGGATGGGTGGAGCCTCGTTCCTGGCATCCACTGATAGACCTGCTGCCATCATTAGTGGCCTCTGGGTTTGCACTGTGATGCGACAGTAATCCTCCTCGTGCTTTCTAGCTGTCTGAAGTGGCAGAAGCAGATTGGAGAGAGGAGAATAGGAGGCTCCCCATGTTGATGGTTAATGCCCTGCATCATTACTGTCGGACATGATGAAGAAAATGAGCTAGCTTGGGGAGTTTGACACGCCCTTCCCTATGTAACGGGTGTGGTGTATGCTGGAGGTTAAACCTAGTCACGTTCATTTCCTGCCTGATCGTGTGTATAGCAATGGTCGGCAGTTAAGCTTGGTGACGGGTCTTGTTCTAAAAGCCAGAACAAGGGGCCAAAATAGGACTGCTGTCCTTGTGCCCTCTCGCTTATTTTCTCACTTCCCAGAAATGCAGCCTACCTAGGCAACCTCCTTTTAAATGGTACAAGTGGAAGTTGATGGTGGCTAACTACATAGGAGCACCCCAAAATTTACAAATCTTTTTTTACTTGTTGAGCCTGTATAGTGTGACCTAATCAGTGCATGTGTGATCATTTCTCTGCAGTAAACGACCCCACACCTGTCCCAGACTGCCTCCCCTCATCAGCAGGGGGGAGGGGGGGCTGTGAAAGCTTGCTGATCGGATCACTCATTCCTCTTGACTCCACCAGGATCAGGACGGGAAGCTTTTTAAACCCCCTCCTCCACCCACCCCCCACGCCCTTCGCCACGGCCACTGCTTTGATTCCTTTATCAGCGTCCATCCATCCAGGAGACTCGAGGCCCCTTCACAAGAACAGTATTTTAGTGAGCTGATGCGCTTTTGCATTGCAAGGGGAAGAAATGACGCAGCTCACTTTAGAGTTTCTTTTTTTTCTTAACTGTGGTCACAAAGGTCGACTGCCCTGGCTGGGAATTTGGTTTGCTGAGTGCATGTCGGAGCTCAGACAGCAATTGTACAGTTATTCTCCCTCCCCTTCCTCCTCCCCTCCCTTCATATTCTCGAATCACAGGATTGTATAGGATTTCTTGGCACTATTTGTGAAATAAATAAAGTCAAGCTGCTGGCTAAAGGACCGTCTTGTGTGGAGAGTTTTTAAAAGTGAAGTGGAAAAAGGTGCTATTTAAAACTGGCTGTGTAACTTAATGATAGTGTGTCGCCCTTGATAGCCAAATGCCATGAGGAAGGTTTTTTTTGGGGGGAGGCTCCCATTGCTTTATTACTGGAAACAATGGGAGCAGATAAAGACGACGTCTGGTAAGGTTCTGATCAATTATGTATAAATGTTAACAAAGTGCTAAAAAAAAAAAAATCAGGCCATATTGTTTTCTACTTGTTTGACTCCCTTATTTATTTATTTATTCATTGTGAAGAGAATGAGAACTGTTTGTACGTCAGCCATTTTATTACGTCTTTATAGAAAGTAGAGAAGCATGTCACTTAAGAAATGGTGTTTAAAATCAGGTATCTATTAAAGTGCAGGTCTAAATCCAACTCCATCATAAAGTGGATGGACATTAAAATTCAATGTTTTTAATTCAACATCCCTGATTTAGAAACTGAGATTTAAAAAGGTGAGATGAACAGGCAACCCATCTACTGGCCTTGGCCATTTTCAGTGGCTATTAGGAGTACAGTGTTTAAAAAAAAAACAAAAAAACTTTTTTTCAGCAGAGCATAAAGTAGATTTAAAAAACAGTTTATAGGATCCACTGGCTGCTCCGCTGTGGTCAGATTTAAGAAAAGAACGTGATTTATCAATAAAATAACTAAAGCTTCTTTAACAATGCAAAAAAAAATCTATTTTAAATAAAAAGCAGTGCCATAAAACCAGTCCCTAAAGAACGGATCCACGTTTGAGGGGTTAGACATTTCTACACGGGGCATTAAGGAGATAAAGACCCCATTTGCAGTAGTGATACTAAACCCGGGCCCGTGTACCAGAACGATGGCCGTTATAGGAAGCGGCGCATCAGTAAGACGATAAAAGTCCATCAGCAACTGGTGACAAGACTGCTCAGTCACTCTTCTCCTCGTTCTGGTAATGTCTGTACTCGGGCTTCAGCTCCCAGGTGTTCTTGTGAGTTCCCTTCACGTTGTAGACGCCGATGTCATGCAGGATCTCCTTCAGATAACTCTGCATGTGGGGGAGACGAGGACACGTACTTGGTCAGAAGCAACTCTGAATCTGAAATGTCACTGCTATGTCCGCATAAGAAGTCCATATTTATCTGGGGTATAGCGTAGAATTTCTTTTTGTTGTGCCACAATTGAATTTGGTCTCTTAAAAGTTGCTTTTAGGGTCGCATTTTTTTAAATTTTTTTTATTGAATGCAAAAACTGACTATGGAATCATTCTGCTGTCAAAAGTAATTGTACATGAAATCGGAAATTTGCTAATTTACATATCAATTTGTGCTCATCAATCTCATGCTGCCAAAGTACAACCTGAAAGCTTTGAAACATCTCACTATTTTAACAGCGTCATTCTGATTGATGGCTCCAGAGAGCCGAGGGGGCGGGGCTGAAACTGAAAATAAATAAATATTTATTTAGTTTGTTTTTTAGTAGTTGTAGATGGCAAGTTGTTGATGTAGGTTACAAATGGAGTTACGTGTGGCGACTACAACCCGTTAAAACGTCTGCACGTTAAATAGTAACCTGTAAAATCATGAAGTGAGGCGTAAAGTACGATTTTTACCAACGTACATGAGAAAATCTGTTACGAGTCGACTTAGAGACGCAAGTAATGATTTTTGCGATCCATGATATTGGTGCTGCCTTCACGTACGTCATTACCTTTGACAGTAATATAACTCCATAATTGACTCTTCCATCGGTTTGAAGCCTATTCTTAATTTAGCTACGCTTGGATTTGAATTGTGTAATCGGGACCACAAACGTTTTTTTTTTTTAAGTCTTGCCCTCTTGCTTACCACGGGCTGTTTGGTGATGTCCACCAGGTCTTTAATGTTGTAAAACTGGTGCTTCTCGAAGGCCGAGAAGAGCATGTCCAGCACCTGCTGTCTGTCTGCTCGCGCCCTTTTGCCCTCTTCCTTCTTCTTTTTCTCATAGTCCAGCTGAAGTGGGGAGAAAGAAAAAAAGTCAGAGGATGTTGAGGAAGCGTCATAGGCCGTCTGAGAAACATACTGTCCGAATATCTCGTACACCTAAATGAGAGATCTTGACTGTGATGAACGCTAGACACTTATTAACCATGCTGAAAACTACAAGTCAAGGTCCTGAGCCGCAGCTTCAGCCCGAGACGTCTCCTTACTGTAGAGACCTGCTGAGCCTATTAACAATGATGAAGCTGTATACAATAAAAATGTGCCACGACAGCAGCCTGGCCTCGAAAGTCGACAAAAGACGAAAGCTCAAGAGGCGCAGAGGAAATCACGCGGCTGTCCATGTTGACAGGGCAACAATGGAAACTCCTGGCTGCTTCGAAATGGATTTCTAAGAATCTGGAGCTGAAATGCCTGTCAGGCTCAAACCCTTCCGAGTTATCAGACGACGAGGAACACAAACACACACTGCTGGAACAAAACGTCCTGCTGGTGGAACCTTAGGACCGCGATCTCATACTGAGGATTAGGGAGACCATTTTCAGCACAGCAATGACACGGACACGACTGCTGTGCTGAGAATGTTCCACATATCTATAGTCGTCCCATAGGGGCTGGTAAATTGTGCGTAGCAACAGCTGGACTACAGTCTGTAATTGTAGACCTGCAAAGTGACCTAATATGGTAGGTTTACCTCATAAAATGGGTAATCAGTGCAAATCCAAGGTGGGAGTGTGTAAAGAACTGGCAACTGTTTCTATAAACAGTTACTGTGCATATACAGACGGGCGACAAGTTACAGGAAAAAGCAACTGTGTTAGTGAGGTGTTTTGGGCCATCACGAGCCGCCAGAACAGCTTCAATGCGCGTAGCATAGATTCTACAAGTCTCTGGAAGTGTACTGGAGGAACCGTTCTTCCTAAAGATACTCCCTCAGCTGGTGTTTTTGATGATGGTGGTGGACATGCGCTGTCCAACACGTCGCTCTGAAGGCCATAGCATATGATTTAAATCATTTTCGTACTCCTCAGACCGTTCAGAGACCCCTCGTGCCCTGTGGGTGCACTCGTTTATTCAGGGTTTTCCCTTCATCTGTCGCCCGTCTGTATCTGATGTATAACAGGGCTGGCCGATATAATGAAAGTACACCGTTATACGAAATAAAGCCCTCTATATCCTCTATCCTGTGAACGCGCACTGTGACTCACGTTATAAGCGTGGTTGGCTACAGGTTTGTAGTTGGTGGTGACGGCTTTCTCCAGCTGCTGAGAGAACCGGTGGGGTTTCGACGACTCCTCGATCTGCAGCCTGCCGAAGGATGAAAGATCACAGGTCATCACCCAACACCAGAGAGCAAACGCATGATGAGCCTCATGTTCAGTCACTGGAGGAAGGTGTGCTTCCAGTATTAACAACCTAAATGCCACGTTAACTTTAAAGGTGCGACGACGCCGAGCTTCTTTACGGCTGTTCCTATGGTAACGATGATCGTCAGACCAGAGCGTAGGCCAAATTCCAAATGGCTTCCTACGCTCTACGTACTGTATGCGCACTACATAGGGTGCACTATATGGCCAATTGGAGGGCAATTAGGATGCACCCAGCAGTTAACTAGTTCCCCTAAAGTTTAGCTGTGTGGCTTTTTATGGTTTATTTCCATCACGGTTCGATATTTTTCTCAGTAGGTGTCTAAGCTGAAGCGTAAAAAGTTTATTTAAAGGCATGCGTTATGAAATAGGGAGCTTATGTGAAGCTGCTCTGTTTTTCCAAATACTTCTATGCAGCTAATCAAATATAGAATATAAACTGCATCTGTATTATCTCTCCATCATCTTCATCAACATATCCAGGGGACACCTCAAGAGTCTGCTGTATTGGCATCAAGAGGAAACTAAAGGATAGACTCTCATGACAAAGGTACTCATAAAAGTACCTAAAAGTGACTTCCTAGTTAAACGTTATACACCATATTCTCTTCATACTTCAACCAGTGAGCCAGTCAAACAGTCACCTCTCCAGATCCGCGAGTGTGTGTGTGTGTGTGTGTGTGTGTGTGTGTGTGTGTGGTGGACGTGCTAACCTTTTTAACTTCATGTAGTTCTCGTTTGCGGCTGGTCTGCACTCGGCTCGCTGCACCACCACCCCTTCCAGCGCTATTTTGTCTTGAGGAGACACACACAGGAAGTGGTAATGAAGAGCCGTGAAGTCCGATGAGCTCGAAGCAACACACATTGTGACGACACCAAGAACAATTTCCCTTTGTCAGGGACGCCGTTTTCCATAGCTCGTTACCAAATTCTGTAGATGCCCAATTCCGGACTCACGACACTACCACAAAATCTTACAGTCTGGATCATGGCTTAGTTTACATTCTTATCAACTGCCACAACTCACTGCATCATTAAATAAGCACTCGTATGCCGAGACCGCGTTTGGTCTCCGATTCTCATAAAGACGGTGCAATAGTCCTGAGAGTTAGACAGATGGCGGCGGTGAGGACTCACCTGGGCCCGTACCAGTACCTGAACCGCTGCCTTCAGCGTCGGACTGGCCTATGAGAGGGATGGCAACATGAGAACCAAAGGAACACACACACACTTATGTATACACGGCATGGAACCACAGCAATGCCGGCGTCTTTTTTTTGCCACTAGCCAAGCCACACACACCCACACATGCACTCACTGCAATATTACAAGGCGTAAATTAAGAGATCAATTATTCTGACAGCTTGCCCACAAAATCCCCTTATTATTCACTCACTCAGAATTGTAGAGTGCAAACTGTCTGATGTGAACACAGCCACACATCGGCCCAATCTCAATTCTGAAGCGTGTTCACTCCACTCCCACTCCGACAGCTTGGCATTTTATCAGCTCTCGTGAAGGACACTTGTACACCTTTATCGCCGACACGGTCCTGTCGCCAGTCTCTGAACCAGAAGCAGCCCACGTTTCCACCGGTTTAAGAGCCGAACCATTATTGTAACCAGATGTGGGTGTTTACTCATGAACAGTGTAAAAAAATTATAACAAAGGATTATTAGTCGTACTTCTGGTTTGAGAACATATTTTACCGTCCAAACTCAAATCCTTATCCCAGCATCTATACGAAGACGTAGACAATCTTTTATTGCTTTCAGGTTTTCCCATTCAATTGACAATAATCAGACGTCGGCCATATTGTTTGTGACGTCACGCTCAGGATGGGTCGAGGGTCAATTAGCAGACACAGAGAAGTGGACCCAAAACTTGACCCTGGGTTCCACACATAACGATTGAAAGAAGAAGAAAAAAAAAAACACAGCAACGGATATTGTAAACAAAGTGGACTACGGTTTACATCCACAATGTTGGCGAGACTGAAGTGGTTGGTTTGACATTGGACAATCATACGTCTGTGTTTTCAAACGGCTACGTTTTCCACACTACAACGCCAAAACGGCCTTTTCACATTTACCCACCTTGGAGAGCGGATTCGAAAAGATGCGTTTTCAAAAAAACGCTGTTTTACTGTAGATGGAGAGGCAAAACGGATAAGAAAAGATGCGTTATCAAATTTACCCGTGTTAGCGTGGACTAGGCCTTAAGACTCCCGGCCACGGACGGGATTACTGCCGATCATCTCCCGATGCCAGTCGAGAGCCACGAGAACCGTCTCTTTTCTGGTGGAAACGTGCAGAACGGTTCGAGATTAGGCGCTGGCGCCAGGTGCAGAAGTAGCACCTTGATGAAGGACTCCAACGAACAAGTGGCAGCAACTCACAAATCACATTTGCAATGATTTATGGGAGATCCATGATCTAATCAGAGACTGCATGACTCCACTGAAGAGCCTAAACCGAATGGGGTCACATGAACACTTGCCGGATATATGAAATGGAGATTCCAGTGCAAATGTGGTTGTTTGGTACAGAGATTTTACCCCCGAGGCGAAGCGAGGACTGGAGTGAGGAGTGAAGAAACACTTCATATTGAGACTCGCCTGCAGTGTTTCTCACTCACGCCGAGTAAAATCCTCAAAGCTCGGTCCTGACGCTGGAACAAACTCGAGCTCACCCTCAAAGACAAGTCAGCGAGCACGTTTTATCATGCACACTACACACACACACACATACACACACCCCAGGCTTAGCACATTAACACTGGTCAGGTGAGAGAAGCGAAGAGGCTGCTAGATTTGGTATGTGGAAACCAGGTCACAGAAGTGCAAGTGGCTACTAACGAGCACACCATGGAGATCACACACCCACGGCACGGCACGACACACCGATCCATTAATAAAGCAGAGGTGAAAAGTTGCACACGGGCAACGGTGGAAGCTTAACACAAACTGACAATATCATCACACCAAAAAAATACAAATAAAAACAGATCGGTAACACGGCACTGTGAACTGTCCAGATCGAGAAAATAAATCAAGGATGAAGAGCAAGAAGAATCACTAGAGCTGGAAGCATGACAGCAAAACCCAAGGAGCGTAGATTAATGACTTACCCGTACAGCTGCAGGAGTTTAAATCAAATTAACTCCTTAATACTACCATTAGCTCAGAGCTTGTTTCTCAGACCAAGATTGAGCTGCTTTTTAATACTCTTAGCACCTCATCAACCCCACTGCAAGCTAAAGATTCTTCACAAGGCAAAGCTATTAACACTCAAGCAGACTTTGTGAATTATATAAGCAAAGCACTACAGGTGCTGTGTAAAGAAAACAGAAAAATTGCCTTTATTGGCCTTATACATTTACTAAGGCTGTCAAATTAGCCAAGCTTGCTAGCAAGCTAGTTAACATCAGGCTAACTATTAAAATGTGTGCTTAAAACTATTCGCCAAATTCGCTAGCAAGCTAGCTAACATTAGGCTAACTATTATATTGTGTTTAAAACTATTAGCCAGTTCAGTTGTTTTGACACCTCATGCTATTATGATTCATGATAACTTGCATGTTGGCCAAACTATACAGCAGGTTTGTAATTCTCAGAACATTTCTGTAAAGGAGCATGTCCACACATTAACATGTGGAGTAATAACTAAATAATTCATCCATTTTCCATGAGCTCTCCAGCACTTTAAAATATAAATCTGTAAATCACTCCTATACAGCGAAGAGCAGAAAGACACGGACACCGAGCACAGCAAAAACAAACATGAAAAAGCACGTCTTCATTCTGCACTTTCTGAGAATTACAAACAATACTATTTATTATAGGTTACACATGCGCAAGTGTCGTGCATTAGGCCTTGAAAGGACGCCATACGAACTTCTTTTTATTTATTTTTTTATGCTCAATCTAGGTCTGAGAAACTGGGCCCTCAAAGCCTTTATTAATGGTGGCCTTCATTAACGTAGTCGGTCAACTCTTTACCTGAGGACGTCTCTGTAAAAACGGTCAAGGTCTGGCCCCCGACGGTCTGCAGGGTGAACGGGTGTTCACGAGGGGCTCGCACCGTAGACGACTTCTCCCCCATGCTCTCTATTATGGTCAACTCCTCATTCAGCGTGAAGGACACCTGACGGAGACAAAGTCAGGCAAGGACATGCCATGCAACTTACAACACCTTGAAATTGAATTTGTACTATTAAGTTCCGCATACACTACAAAGTCCTGCTTATGACGTTTAAGGCTCTAAATGGTTTTAGCGCCAGCGTATCTTGCTGATGTTCTGAAGCAGTTTAGCCCATCCCGAGCACTTCACTCAGCTGAGGCAGGGCTACTGTTAATCCCGAGCATCTCTCGCAGCTCAGCCGGTGGAAGATGTTTTTCTTACATCGCCCCTAAACTCTGGAATAGTGCTCTAGAGAACGTTAGGAACGCTCTATAGCTCTATAGGTGTTTAATTCAGCCTATTCATAGCTGTTGGGTCTTTTATCTTGTTAAATAGACTTTTCATGATTTATAGTACT